>NW_004624806.1:6606739-6670640 GCF_000247695.1 Heterocephalus glaber
TGAGGGAACAATTGTAATTTTTAAGAAATGTATTCATGATGTTCAATGATATGAATCAGCTTAGAAAAAATATGCTGTTTAACAAAAATAACCTTTACCTCATCAGATATTGCTAAGGCAACATGTTCCGCCCAATGCCTCTTCGCTATTGCTTAAAGATATAAAAATAAATCAGACCCTGAGACTTCTCAGAGGGAACCTGAACATTGCTTGTGAAGGTTCTTTTCTCATCGCTGGCCCAGGACATCTCCCCTTCCTACCCTGCATCGACTGCGGCTGGTCCGTGGCACCTTTAACCATATGAACAAGATTTATAGTTATACAACAAAATCTAAAACAAATCAGAAAATTATATACAGTAAATATTCCCTCAATTAAGTGATTTTACTCTCTGGGGAGAAACTTTAAAAGGAATATGAGGAAAAAATAGAGACAGAGGAAGAGAAAGAGATTAGAAGCAAATTTGAAGAACAAAGGATACTGGTGAAGCTTTCGGATACTGGAGAAGAAGACAGGAGGGAAACAAGAAACAAAAACAAGAACTAAACAAAACAAAAAAACACTAAAAACTATTCACACTTAGGAAAAAGTAAGAATATACGAGAGAGAGAGAGAGAGAGAGAGAGAGAGAGAGAAATTTCTTTGTTATTTCAAGCCTGTAGTTATCTTCTGGGTTTTATGGTTTTGTGGTAGTGTCCACTTCAGGGTGTGTCTTTCCTGTCACTGGTAGACAAAGAAAGCAAACAGAGCCCAGATTGGTATTGTATGAGCTCAGCAAGCCCGCAGTGGGATTACAAGAAAACTACCCAGAATCCCAAAGCCCAGTTGTATGTCAGCACAGGACCTGAAGGTAGTAAAGTTTGCTGTGGTTACTACCTGGGGGAGACAAACCCAAATCTAATCTTGTTGGGTTATGAGGGTACCAGCATGTTTTCAAAATTTGGGCTTTATTCTTTAGATCCAAAAGGCCTTAAATATTTTGCTTTGTTTTCATATAAAAAGGTAATACCTTCAAATAATAGGAATATGTAAAGCAGAGTGTAAAATGTTTTCTGTGAATTTCCCCCAGCCCCATGTAGCCCAAGCACTTGTCCTGTGCTCTATGACACCCTGGCCTTATTAAGATGCAGCAACAAGGCCCTCACTAGATGCTGACAAGATGCTGGTGCCATGCTTTTGGGACTCCCCAGCCTCAAATCCTGAAATAACTCAACCTCAATTGTTGATAAATTATCCAGTCTCAGATGTTTTGTTACAGCAACAAAAAACAAAGAAATCATCTTAACATTGTATGCGTGAATTAAGTTGTCCGACACATGCAGTAAAAGCATTTACTAATCATGTTTCTTTGTCAGGAAGAAAGCCTTTTGTTTGCAAATCAAGAGGAATGATTATGCTGGGGCATCTTAAGTACAAAGAAACAGTCATGAAGGAGGGCTCATTGAATTGAATCCATTCAAGAAAAATAACAGGTGCAAACTGTTAATTATGCTATTGGCAATGAAAATAAGGAGAGCCTATCTACCACCATTGTAGGAGAGATACATTTTTATTTCATGTGTTCTCAGATGCAAAATCTTGCCTGGTTTAAAATTGGTCAAAGATCTGACCATCCTTTATACAGAGTATCCAGTTACTTTATAGTAACTGGATAGTTCCCTCTTATTTTCTGCTTATAATTCCACTAATTATAATTGCTTCAGAAACAAAATGTTCACGCAGGAAAATCTATAAAATGTTTTCCTCATGCTTGAAATGCAAAGAAATTATGCCTCTAACAAGCTGGATGCAAAACTGTTGGTCCTAAAGCACCAATGTACTTTTGTTGGGGATAGTATACAACTTGAGCCTGGGATTGTCTTCTGTGACTTCAAGAAATAACACTCGGGTTTCCTATTAGTTATAATAAATAGCAAGATCACTGCTCAAATCTAGGGCTGCAGCAGCTCCTGAGTGAGGTACACTCCTACTGAGCTCAGATCAGTGGGTTTAGACAAGGGGTAGGGAAGGGCCGCAATGGGGTGCCTCAGGAAACAAGACACTGGTGTGGAGAAATGTAATACACATTTGAAAGCAGCTGAGTGGTAGATGTCATGTGTTCACTGCAGCTGAGGGGCTCAGCAGGATGCTGAGGAAGAGCCAAGAAGGGAAGTCTGGACTGGGCAAAATGGGTTAAAGGTGCAGCTACAAATACACAGGCCCTGTTGTCAGCATTTCCTGAGAACCAAGAGTGCTCAGTCAGAGACTCTAGCAATTTCCCCACCTCAGCTGCACGGAACAGTTTGGTGTCAGCTTTTTTCCTGAAAATGATGTGCAGAGTTGAACAAATACTCAGAGAAATGTGTAAATATTGAGAATTCACCTAATGCCAGATTCGGAGACTCACTGAACAGTGGGTGGCAGGTCCCCAGCCTCTTCCTATTGCCTCAGCCTGGATATTTGGCTGTTGCTGTCCCTTTCACTTTGGTGATTATAAAAAGGAACTTTGGGAATTGACCCAAAGGCAAATGTGTGATTACGGGTTGACATATAGTCATGTGCTTGAGTCATAGTGAAATGGGCAGAAAAAATGCATTCATTGTTATGTGTCTAATTCAGGAAAGGGCTCACAGAATCAAGATAAAACACTAGTGATTTCTCACTGACTTAGTGCTTGCTGTAGAGAAGGTGAAAAATTCACAATGAAATAATAATAGTAGCTCTCATTTTTAATAATTGAGAGCTTATTGTGTCCCAGGTGATATGCAATAGCTTTACCTATTCAGTATCTTTAGAAATCCTTCTGTAATCCTATGGGTAGACAGTATGATAATGATATTTTATAACAGGGAAGAGCAGTTAAATAACTAGGGAGACACATCTTGTAATAGTCAAAGCTAGGATGTGCCTCATCCTAAAACCCAGGCCCTAGTGGTTGGTCCATCCTCCATGTGCTGTGGTGCTGGGGCCAGGAGATCCATCATGAACATGTACCAAGAGTTATAATCTTGTAGTATTTAGCAGAGCATAAATAAACATATGCAATGAATCTAATATTGCCAACAGGGGAAAATCTCTTAAAAGAATTGTGTTTTATGAATCAAGGAAACTGGTATCTACTAACACCAAGAACTGAAAATATCCAAGTCAGTCTAGAGAAGTACAATGCTGCAAGTCTCCGGAAGACTTTCCATAATGCTATAGGAAATAAGATACTGTCCTTCTGTGCAATAAAAGAGCAGAAACATAGACAAATAGAGCAGAATACAGAGCTAAGAATACAGATGCACTCAGACAGTTGTTTTATGACAAAGGTGGCTTCATATAGCCGTGGAAGCAAGATGATATTTTAAATGGATGATGCTAGGTCAGTTGTACAGCCTCCTAGAAGAAAGAAAAGTACACCTACTCCACTCCATGCCCAGAGGCACATTTCAGGTAAGTTGTAGATCTAACGGTGAAAAGCAAAGTGAGAAAGCCCTTGGAAGACAAGATGGGTAACCTCCAACTGCACAATGAAGAAGAAATAACCTTATATTAAAAATGGACAAAGGATCCAAATAGACATTTCTCCAAAGAAGAGATGCAAATGTTCAACAGGAATATGAAAACAAGCTCACCACCACTAATCATGAGAGAAATGCAAATCAGAACCACAATGAGACATTATCTCATACCTGTTAGAATGCCTATTACCAAAACAACAAAAGACAGTAAATTTTTTTTTTTGGTACCAGGGATTGGACTCAGGATCCTGCACTTGCGAAGCAGGCAGCAGAACTACTGAGTAAATAGGGAGGAATGGAGGGGTTGAAGTGAGGGCTGGGCAAGGGTGAAAAATAAGAACCAAGAGAGACTATGCAAAGGTGCAAATTTCCAATGATGAATGTCATTATGTTGTATACCTAAAATGTACCAATGATTAGAATGAATAATCGATAATGTAAAATAGGAAGAAAAGGTCCAAAGGGGTAGGGGTAGTGGGAGTGGCAGGGGAAAGGAAAGAAGGGAAAGGAAAAATGCTGAGAAATGGAAAAAATGGAAATAAAGTCTTTGTAAATAGGGAAGGGTGGAGGGGGTGAAGGGAGGGCTAGGAATGGGGAAAAAATAAGAACCAAGATGCATTATGTAAAGGTACAATTCCCAATGAGAAATGTAATTGTGTTGTATACCTACAATTTATCAATAAAAGAATTTAACAACAACAACAAAAAAAAAAAAAGAAAGGAAGTTCTGGCTAGGATATGATGAAATTAGAACCATTGTACACTGTTGGTGTGAATGTAAAATGGTGCAATTATGAAGAAAAACAGTATACGGGTTCTTAAAATATTAAAAGCAGAACTAATGTATGTCCAGCAATCTTACTTCTGGGAATATATATTCAAAAGAATTGAAATAAGTTATCCTGAGGTATTTGCACTCCCATGTTCATTGAAGCATTATTCACAATAGTGAAGATATAGAATCAATGTACATGTCCATTGATGGATGAATGGATAAAATATGCATGCCTGTGCACGTGCACACATGTGCAACCACACACATACAATGAAATACTATTGGGCCTTAAAGAATAAAGACATTAATGAACTTGGAGAATATTATGCTGAGTGATATAAGCCAGACACAGAAAAACAAGTACTGTAAGATCTCACTTACATGTGGAATCCAAAATAGCCACACTCACAGAAACAGAGTGTAGAATGTGGTTGCCCAGAGCTGGCGGGAGAAGAAATGGGGAATTGCTGTTCAATATATAAATACAACACGAACAATTTCTAGAGATCTGCTGTACAACGTTGTCCCTATAGTTAATAATACTGTGTTGTGCACTTAAAATTTTGTAAAGAAGATAGATCTCTTATTACATGTTTTTTATCACGAAGAGAAAAGAAAGGCTATGTGAGCAGTAGCTCCATGTCCTAGCATCTCAAACAGGCCTCAATTCAGATGCCATTTTTTTGCCTTTTTAGATACAGGATCTTCAGTTTTCCTCTCTTTTGAGAACTCTAGCTGGTGTACTCCTTTTTATGATGCTCCAACTTAGATGCAAGATCTGGCTCTAACTTGAAAAAATATAACTCACTGGCCATCTTTCTCCCACTGGAGATACATAGGTTAAGCCCCTCAGTGTCTAAATGGGAAGCTGAGGGAGGTTTCAGAGCAACCAAAGAAGAAACTGGATTTTAGAGGACTTCAGTCACCTACACATTTCTCCATTAAAAAAAAAAGAAAAGGAAAGTCTTATTAGTCAAAGTATGTAAAAATAAAATAGTATTTTGACTCTACCATTTCAGACACAATGATGTTTATTGTGTGGATTATTAGTAAGATTTAGACTTAGTAAAATAAACTGAAAATGAAGCTGATAGCTAGAACTTCATCTAAGAACATTAGATTTGTAAAAATAATGATGACTTAAGAAAAATCTCAGGGGCAAAAAATGTTAATTGGTAAAGTAGATAAGGATGAAAAAGTCAGTGAACCAAATTAGTATTGTGACTTGTATGCAGACAAAACAAGATCCAAGAAAAATGAAAAACTGTAAACTGTTTACTATTTGATATAGAAAACTGATTAAAGGATTATATTGACTTAATGGCATTTAATGTTGCTATAATTTGGAAGAGAATGTTTTTATTGATAAATAGGATCCAAACATCCTCCAGGTCAAAAATGGTGGGGTTAAAAAATTCTGAGAATTTTGTATTGATTTAAAATGTCAAATACTTCTTTATCATAGCATGCTCTAAGCTAAGTTAAAATTATATATTTTTATAATTGAAGGAATAATAACCAAATAAATGAAATCTGATTTGTTGCAGTCATGGAATTATGAGTACATTTGAGTCGTAATTCTATTAATGTTGCTATAATGTAATAAAATATTTAGAAAATAGAAACTTAGTTTATGGTTACATTAATTCTACCATTAAATTCTGATGTAACTGTACTATGGAGCCTGCAATGAAAATTATTTGATCATTTGTTTGCATGCATCCTACTTCCCAGAAGTCCTCTGTTGCCCCTGGTTCTTGTGATTTTTTTGGTGCACACTGATCTTTCTGCATTAAGACAAGAATTGCCGCTGTCATGGAACAAGATACTAAGTGGTATCTATTTTCATACAGATTTATAAACTCCATGTACCCGTTTTCCCAGAACAGAACACTTTCTTTCTGTAATAAGATTCTGTTGGCTACTATTCTGCCACTAAATTGCTCATATGCCCTATTATTGCTTCTGCTTAAGTGGAATAAATGGTCATTCAAGAGAAATTTGTTTTTGAAATAGCCTCCAAGGTGGCTGCACCGATGTTTCTATTTACTCTTTGCTCCATGTGCAGTGGAAATCACCTGCATGATACCTGGCCTTAGATTGTAGGTATTTGCTCTTTTCCTTTTCTAGGTGCTCATTATGGTACACTCACAATGCTTTTAAAGAGAATATCAAAACTATATTATAGAAAAAGGTTCTGGATGATAAAAATTGTTTCAGGAAGAGGCAGGATGGAAAATGTTCCACAGTGACAGAAATAAATGCAAAGCTCCATTCCGGAGGCAGGTAATATAATGCAATCTCATGGATTTATGTGACCATTCATGTTTATTCCTCAAGGGTGTTATTAAATTAGAGGGCATAACCATGCATTTTACTCACATTGATTTATGTTAAAAACCTAATGGCGACAGAGAGCATTACTTCCATATGCAGAATCTCCCCCATCAATCTGTGGCTATGAGGAAATAGTTCTTTTAATTTTTCTAAAGGCTTGAATCTGAATCCTGTAGAACTAAATATAGTTTCTGGGATACAATGCTCAATTATTTAAAATATACTGAACTCTCCATAGAAGTGGTAAGATTATGGTTAGAAGATTATTTTATTTATTTTGCTTGTTTCTAGGACAAAACACCCAACACTCACAACTTATAGAGGAGAGGTTTATTTTGGATCATGGTTTTAGTCCATGGTTGGCTGGCTTCAAGGTAGAAACAGTATGGCAGAGGGTCATGGCAGAGGAAAAGGTATATAACCCATAGCAGCCAGGAGACACACAGAGAAAGGAGGAATTGGGGAGGGAGATATAACCTTCCAGATCATGTTCCTTGTGATTCACCTCCTTGGACCCTACCTCCTAACAGCGTGTTTAGTTACGAACATTCATCAATGGACAAATCCACTGATAAGTATAACATTCCCATGATTCAGTCTCTTCCCCACACCTGAGAATTTTGAGAGACATTTTAGTTGTAAAGTAACAGCAGATGAAGGTGCAAACTTGGTGTCAAACTTTAGCATGAGCTCTGGATTTTAGATACATAAATTCTCCTTTAGCTACAGCTAGTAATTTACGTTTAAGTCGCATGTTCATACTTTATGGCATTCTTTCCAAACCACAGGTGGGAGAACTCAACAGCAGCTAGTGACTCCAAGGATGAGATTCATCCTTGTGTACCTATTTGGCAGAAGGCAACAGCCAAGGTGTGATGCATCCGAAGCTGAAAAGACTTAAAGACCATTCAGACAAAACAAACTTCAAAATATGTGTTGATTGTTTTGTTTTGTAAATCTGAGGTGGTCTGGGCATGGAGAAAAGCATAAGAAGGAAGAGAGAGAAAGAAATGGAAGACTATATGGGAAAAGTTGGCTTCCTTTATAATATTTAAAGACCAACTTGAGTAGCGAGCTTAACAAGTTTATCCTAAAGCATATCAAATTCTTAAGTGTGGGGAAGGGACCATAAGAGATATCCAAGGACAAAGAAGAAGATATGGGTATAGGAAGCTGGACAGAAAGATGGGTCAGGCTAGGGTAAAGGTGGAAACAAACCAGGAAAATGGGTCAGGCTGGCAAAAAGGCAGGGAAAGGTTGTATTTACATGAAGTAGGCTGCACCTGCTCCAAACCTTATGTCTTCCTCTTCTTTTCCTTTGCCTAATGGAGTCAAATATTCTCATATTTTCCTTACAGTGTCTTTCACTCAGAGATGTTTTTGATATAGATGTAATATTATTTTGTTGTTTAGTTTGGGGCAGTTCAGTTTTTTCAATGTATGAGTGTGGTTTATGTAGTTTATGGTGACCTATTGACGCTGTTAAATTTGGACATTTTGTAGATGTCATAAATACTTAGTGTGTGTGCCCAGCAAGAATGTCACATTACTAAATTTTATACAAAAGGTCAAAATGTTTACAACCAAGAGTTCAGGAGCACAACTTTGGAAAATAATATTCAGAGTTTAAATTTTACATAGTTTAGTATAATGTCTTTCTAAATAAATATATGACAGCATCCAGTTTGAGTTTACACAGAAAATGGCTCAAATTGTACTGTTTTCTTTTTTTAAATGACCTCAAATATGTATAGTTCATGCTATCCAGGCCTATGAAAACAGAGTGGAAACATATCATTGTGCAAAAAATCAAAGGCTCCATCTTCTTACCTAGGGCTGGAGGGACATTTCTGCATCAGGTTGGGGAGGTTTCGTGCAGCAGTGCTTGGCTCAGACACTAAAGGCTGGTGAGAACTGTCTGGGTTCAAGCCACATTCTGCCATTCTTTGTCCCTCTGACCATGTATTGATGTCTTAGTTTCTCTGGGCCCCAGTTTGCATGTATATGATGCAGAGGTGACAGAAATTCTCACCTCATGGGGTTTTTGGAAGACTAATGGTGCCCTGCAGGTAAACCAGTAACTGATCTTATGAGCATCCACTGAATCAGTGCATGGTGCTCACCTGGGGGTTGGGCACATGTGATAAGTGCACAGCTGGGTGGGCATTGAGGCCAGGAATGAAATCACTGCCAATGAAGTACTGAGAAGTATAACCTATTATTGTTGGTTTTTGAGTTCCCAAAATTGTTCCTTAATCCTTCAAGGCCATTCGTGAAAGTGACCCTTGTTGGGGAGTGCATCTGGGGAGGAGGAGAGGCAGGTGGCTCTCTGGGCCACAGAGAAGGGTGGCTGTACCCCTCCTCCAGAGGTGAGCCATGAAAGGCCACACCTGCCCTGCAGCCAGTGCTGTGCCCTTGCTGTAAGTCAGTCTTTATTGCTGTAGTGCATGAGGGCCAAGAAAAACTCAGTTTCTGTCCAGCACTCCAGTGGGCAGTGGCATTTCTAGCCTATCTCTCAGCATCCTTCCGGAGCAAACTCAGTGAAGGGCTCTGGGACTGATGCAGAATGAGTAGTTAAGCCATTTGTCATTTTGTTCAACTCCAAGACTAGCAACCTGAAGGGAGGACTAGGAGAAAAAAGGCAAGGAAGAGAAGTAAAAGCTAAGCTGTAAGCAAACCAGACTGGAGGAGGGATTTCATCTTTGGATATGCCGCCATTTCCTCCCTGCACCACCCTGAGGCACAGCATCACGTAAAGTTGCAAGTCATGTACTGCCTGATGCATCCTGACAGTGGCTTCTAACCTCTTGCTGTCAGAGCAATCAGCCTCCCATCAGTGATGGCATTGCCCCTTCTGTTCTGGCATGGTGGAAAAGTGATGGCATTGCCTGGGCAGAGAGAACTTGAGTGGAAAAAGCAGGAGTGATTGTGTTTTTGACTTACACCGGACACAATCATTTGGGTAGACACCGAGAGCTGCCAAACTATTAGTAGTTGCCCCAGCAACTGTTGGGATTGTTCACTGAGTAGGTGAGGCCCAGAGGCTTCACTTCTCTTTCTGCCATTAGGTTATCTCCTCTTTAGTATCCCCAAAGCAAAGCATTGCTCCTTTTCTTAAAACCTTACTCAGAAAGTGCTCACTGAATAAATGCAGAATGTTCTCCACTGAAAATAAGGATTCGATGTCAGACTCCAAGCCAAAGATGGGTCAGTGGTCAATTTAGGGAGACTTTTCCTTGTTGTAGCTGTCCTGAATCTCCAGGTGATATCTGTATGTCTTTTCTGAGAAACTGCAGCTAGCAGAAGGAACAAAAAGCAAAGTTCTGTCTAAGCCGTCTGTGTTCATTCATTCATTCATTTATTCATTTATGAAACTCTCAGTGTTCACCTAGTCCACTGTGTACATATATAGTGAGTGTCCAAGATGGTCCTGGCTTTAAAAATACTCATAACCTATTCAGGGACCATAGTGACTTGAAATGTCCTTGTAGGTAGCATTGATTCAGTGGGTGAGCTGAGGCACCCTCTATCCCCTCAGCAGTCAGTGGACCAGCATTGGCTGATAGACAAGGACGATTCTGTCTTGGAGTTGGACACATGCCACCCACTTGGGTAAAGGGGGCTGAATGTGAATTCAGGTTGGTGCACGATACTAAGAGCATTGTCTGTCTTGACCTTGCTAGACAAGGCACACAGCTTTCCAAGCAAGCAATTATGTATCTTCTAGTGCAGGAAGAGTCTATAGCTGCATATAACCCAGAATGAAGCTCTCTGGAGGAAATGAGTGATAAAAATAAAGATCTTCTATGGTATGAGCACCCTTGCAATATGAGAGAGGTCATCGCTGCATAAAACTTACAGGGAAATGGATGGAAGAGTGACTGTATAGCTTGTAATGACAAGTACATCATAAAACTCCTAATGCACAAAGATAGATGGTGCCTTATTCCCTCTCTTTCCTTCAGAAACATTGACAGGCTAATATTCCGGGAAAATAGTCTGTCAGAGTTAGGTATTGTAAATCAAGACTACCAGGAATACACCCTGAGGCAGATCACTGTGTTCTTACTGTCCCATTGCTGGAGCATACAGTATGAGAAATCAGTCAGTAATGAGAAGAGAAATCCCTTGTGGAGCTGGAATATGTCCTCAGGATGTCTGGTGGAGGACAGAGTCCAACACCAAGAAGTACAGAAGAAACCAAGGCCATGAGAGTGGAAAGAGCTGCTTTTATTCAGGTTTCTTCCCAAGCTACCAAATTCAATTCCACTAACATCTACTGAATACCTAACAGGTATAAATGACGACCTGTTTCTTTACAGCAGGTATTCCGGTACATTCTACAAGCACATTTCTCTATGATATCACAGTAATTTCCACATTTCCTACCATTCATGTCTATTTAATTTGAAGATAAGGCATATCTTCAAGTTAAAATTAGGCAAATTTTCAGAGCCCCAATTAATGTTCCTGGATAACTTTCAACCAGGAAATCGTGACAGGCCCCATGAATTAAAGATGGACTCATAACTCTGTTATTCAGTTGCTGTGTTGGAATCTTAGAGCAGTTGTTGGATATGAGAGGAATTCAGTTATGCCCATCCGGGGATCGGAAATCTGATATAAATATATATAACAAGCAGCTGCAGAAGGCATTGACTGCTGCAGTGTAATTCTCCCTCTTCCTCAGCAGCTTAACTGGAGTGCATCTAAGGGAAGACATTAGACACACACATGGAAGAGAAGGGTGGAATGCAGCTGAAAACGTTCAATTTTAGAAAGTTAGGACCAAGGTGGCTGCATGTAAACAATGCTGTAAGTGTCTGGGCCTTGAACAGGGATGTTGGGGCCTGGATCTAACTTGATGGTTCATTTCCAGAATGACCTTTAGGATGTCATTTAGAAGACAATCTTGCTGATTAAGTTGGCATGCTGAATAAAGCTCACAAAGAGGATATGTTGAGTGGATAAAGCTTCATACTTCATTAAAGTTTGCCAAGGAAGAGAGATTATGGCAATAACCTGATGTCATTTTTCACACAGTAGACAGTCAACAAATGCCAGATCTAAGTGAGTTTGTTGAAGTGTATGCAATTACACATCTTTTCCTGACTTGACTGAAATAATTAAACCACTAATATCCATTAGTAGAGTGGTGCTTTGTAAATGTGATTATGCAATTTATTTTTAGAAGCAAATGAATATTAGAAATTGTGCTGAAATGTCTGTCCACAGAACATATTATATATATGTGTAGCCAGAGAAGTTAATAGCTTCATTTTGAGGATGTAGTTTTAGTAAAAATTTTCAACTAGAGCCTGGAAAATCAATATGATGGAGATAAAATTTACCTAAGAAATATTGGATAAGCCCCCCTCTATCAAGCTGTAAACCTTATAAATGATAAACCATCATACCTGCCATTTGCAGAATTACCTTCCAATCTACCACAGCTACAGACAGTATGAAAGAAGAAAGAAGAGATTATTATTTGGAGAACTTATCTATCTTGTGAGAAGTGAAAAAAGAAAATTATAAACACTGACCTTTGAAGATGATGTTTTTCATTTGTGTTTATTTTGTAGTTTAAAATACAAGATAAAGATAAATTATGGCCATGTGGTACCATTTAAAAAAAAACTTGGATGCAACCAAATGGCATAACAAATATAAAAGGAAGTATTGATTGATGACTCCTGATTAAAAAGCAAATGAAATCATTTTCTTGATACATTGCATTTCTATAATCTTTCACAGAGTATTGGGGTTTGGTAAAAATAGCTTAATCCACTTTCTTTCAATTGGAGGATGTGACCTTTCTAAATATGTTGTCAAAAGTTTTATTGAAATACCTGGATGATCCCAAGAGTGAAGGAAATGAAGCAACACTTTGTCTTCAGAAGCCCAAGGAGTCAGCGTTTAGAGTGAATGTATTAAAGGTCTAGAATTCAGTGGTGGTGAACCTATGGCATGCATGTCTCAGCGGGCTGTTTGTATTATTGAAAGCTCTAAAAGGTTCACCATTACTGGTCTAGATCTTTCATCCCAACATCAGAGCTAGTACAGCCTTGGGCTTCTGTGGGGTAAGATGCAAAGGTGAAGGGGGATCTATTTCTTGGCAGAAACATTCTTATATATTTATTGTCTTTAAAATGTGCCATCTTACACTCACATTCATGCACAGAAGCACATTTCAAACAAATCTGATTTGTGAAATGTTAGATTATTAATTAGACATATTGGGATTTTTTTTTTTTTTTTGCCTCATGAGGTGTTCTTGCACAGGATTGAAATATTCTCAGAAGCTTCCTTTTTTTCTTTCAAAAACCTAAAACTTTTAGATTTTTACAAATTATAAAAGTAATACATTCTCTTTGCTAGAAGTGCAAAACAAAGTATGAGGAAAATAAAAAAACACCCTAAAGTGAATAAGTACAACTCATGCTAATAACAAAACAATGAGAAGATATTCAAACTTCAGTTGATCTCACCCATTACGGCTCTAACCCACCAGCCTCCAAGGACCCTTCCTTCACAGACCCTTTCGCTTTTCCCTAGAGCTAACTATGACCATGACTTATAGGTCCACATGCTGACTTTTATTCATACTTTTATTATCTTAACTTGTGTTCCTAAATGTTTTAGTTTTGTCTACTTTGTGGAAATGACTTGAATGGTGATCTAGGGTAATGCGGTAAGATTCATAAAAGAGAGAGAAATGAGTAAAGACTGGAATTAAGTAACCAAATTATTGTTACTTGCAAATTCTTATTTACAGCAACACTCCAAACTAACCTATTTTAAATTAAGGGAGTTCAGCAAGGTGTCTATAGGGGTACTGTACCTTAATTTACAAACTTAATTTATTTTATGATATATATTTGTAATAGCAATAAATTAAAAATCTCTTATATACTTGTCAATAGCAAAATGAATTAATAAATTGTGGCATATTCATAAAATGTTAATATTATACAGCAGTATGGATGAAAGAGGGACACATGGATGAACATGGTTAAATCTCAAAAAATAATGCAACAGTATGTTCTAATTTATAGATTTAAAAGCCATCAAAATTTACCCTCAATATTTTTATAGAAATATGTATTTATAGTAATATCACTAAAACATACATGGGAATGTTAAGCATCTATTCAAGTGAGTAAGTCTGGGTACAGAGGAAAGGAGGGCAATGAGAGTGAGAAGGCTTTTAAAAGTGATATGAAGGCAATATGGTAAATAAGTGACTAAGGGTGATGTATTTGAAATATTTCAGACAGAAATGGAAATCATCATCAGTATGTATTATCATATATCACTATGTTAAATTTTAATATCTAAATATGTTCTTTATGTCCAGTAAGAATATATTCACAGACATATTAAATAGTAACTTCATGACTGTACTTTATGTAAGATTTGGGTTTAAACTTTTAGAAACTAATATATTTAAATAAGCCCATATCTATGATGGATTTTTTAAAAACCCTATAATCCTATTTACTACATTGGTCAACAAGTCTCAAGAGCATTGTTTAAAAAAATGAAAGTTGGGTAGGGACTGTCATTTCTAACCTTCATCCAGTTCCTTTCTAACTCAGCCCTTCCATGCCAACCCCTTATACCTGAGTGTGTGAGCAAAGGATATTGTGATCACAAGTGAAATCTCAGAACTAAGAGCTGAGGAAATGTCTGTGGTCTGAATTTTAAAACATTAATGTATCAAGCTAAAAAGAAAGCAATGTTATTGCAAGTATTTCTGTCACTTTCTTTGATGTCTTTTTCTTTGTACACTACATTGCCATGTCAGGGCACACTGATAACCACTGAGCCTTTGATCAGAAGAGAATTACTCCATGTAGCTCTAGAACTGATACAAAATGATGGGTAATTTCTTCTCTGAGACAGTAACCAGTGACTCACTACTATGACTCCCTTTTCTTCTCATCATCCAAGATGTTGTCATTTCATGGGGGAAGATAATGAAATCCCACTATTTTAACCTTTTGCTTGCCATAACAAAACACCATAGACTAGCAGCTTAAATAACAAGTCTCTCTCTTTCACAGTTCTGAAGGCTCGATAACCTAGATCAAGTTCCAGATGATTTTGTTCCATTAAGGGCTCTCTTCCTGGCTTGCAGATGGTCATCTTTTCACTCTGTCCTCATATGGCAGAGAGAGAGAGAGAGAGAGAGAGAGAGAGAGACAGAGAGAGATTGTTCTGATGTGTCTTTTATAAGGACACTAATCTTATCAGATCAGGGTCCCATCCTTTTATTCATTTCACTTCAGTTTCTTCTTTACTGTACAGGTACAAGGAGGATTAAGACTTTGAAGGAGGAATTTTGGAAGGATATGTACATAATACCAACTAAGGCAAATTTTTGTGTTTGAGTCACCTGGAGGCCAATTGTTAACTAAATACCAATTTGCAGAGCCAGCTCCCTGACGGACAAATCTACTGGGCTTGTTTTGATTGCTACCCCTGACTCACTTCCTGCAGTTTTCTTTTTGGAGATGTGTATCAAAGATGGATAACACAGAAGAAATGAACAGATTCCTAAATACATAAAAATTACCAAAACTGTATCAAGAAGATATAAAAATTCTAAATAACCCAGTATCAGTTGATGAAATTGAAAATGTAATTAAAAGTCTACCAACAAAGAAAAGCCCAGGTCATGATGGAGTCACTGCTGAATTTACAAGAAATTTAGAGAAGATCTAATACCACACTCATCAAACTCTTTAATGAAATTGAAAGAGAAGCAATATTCCCAAACTTATACCTGGAAGCAAGCATTACCCTGATACCCAAACCAGAGAAGGATGCAACCAAAAGGGAGCTATAGGCAAATCTCCCTAGTGAAAACAGATGCAAAATTTCTCAATAAGATAATGGCAAACAGAATGCAGCAATTATCAACAAGATTATACACCATAAGCAAGTAGGATTCACCTAGGGATGGTTCAACATACACAAATCAATCAATGTAATACACGATATTAACAGAGCCAAGGACAAAACCTATATGATCATCTCAATAGATGCAGAAAAAGCATTTGACAAAGTGCAACACCCATTCATGATAAAACCCTACAAAAATTAGAATAGATAATCTTTATCTTGATCTGATAAAAGCTATCCATGACAAACCAATAGCCAACATCTTACTAAATAGTCAAAAACTGTGTTCACGTTAAAATCAGGAATAAGACAGGGCTGCCCACTATCCCCACTCCTATTCAATATATTTCTGGAAACATTAGCCAGAGCAGTTAAACAAGAGAAAGAAAGAAAAGGAATAAGGATAAGAAAGGAAGAAGTCAAATTGTCATTATTTGCAGATGACATGATACTCTACATAGAAGACCCCAAAACTCTACCAAAAGACTTCTAGATTTAATGACCAAGTTCAGTAGTGTAGCTGGATACAAAGTCAACATTAAAAAATCAATAGCTTTTCTGTACACAAATAATAAATGCATTGAGAGAGAATTTAGGGAAATCACACCTTTCGTGTTAGCATTGAAAAAAAAAAACTTAGTAATCAGTCTAAAGAAAGTAAAAGACATTCATATTGAAAACTACAGTACTCTGAAAAAGGAGATTGAACAAGATATCAGAGACTGGAAAGACATCCCATGTTCTTGGGTAGGAAGAACCAATATAGTGAAAATGGTCATACTTCCAAAATTGTTATACAGATTTAATGCAGTTCCAACTGAAATACCAGTGGCATACCTCATAGAGTAAGAGATAACAATTCTAAAATTCATTTGGAACCAAAAGAGTCCTCGACTAGCAAAAGCAATTCTGGGCAACAAAGGCAAGGCA
The DNA here is from genome assembly GCF_000247695.1 of Heterocephalus glaber. The sequence continues at coordinate 6,623,177 of NW_004624806.1, forward strand.
GGGGGGCATCACAATCCCTGAATTGAAATTATATTGCAAATCTCCTGTGATGAAAACAGCATGGTACTGGGCAAAAAAAAAAGACCCTCATGAGCACCAGTGGAACAGATTGGAAGATGCAGAAACAACTCCAAACGCACACAGCCACCTTATCTTTGATAAAGGGGCCAGATACCTTCACTGGAAGAAAATAACCTCTTTAATAAATAGTGTTGGAAAGACTGGCTTTAAAACTAGACCCATATTTTTCACCATGCAGTAAACTAAAATTGAAATGGATCAAAGATCTAAATATTAAAACAGAAACGCTAAATCTGCTGGAAGAGAGAATAGGTAAAACTCTTCAAGACATGGGTGTAGGCAAAACCTTTATGAACAACACCCTGATTGCACAGGAAATATTAAAAGAATCAGCAACTGGGATCTCATCATATTAAAAAGCTTTTGCACAGCAGGAGATACCACCAACAGGGTGAAGAGACAACTCACAGAGAGGGAAAAAATTTTTGCCAGCTCTTCAAAGAACTAAAAAAATCAGACCCCCCAAATTTAAAGACCCAATCCAAAAATGGACATTTTAAATGAATACACACTTCTCAGATGAAGAAATACAAATGACAAATAACTATATGAAAAAGTTTTCAACATCACTGGTCATTTGAGAGATGCAAATTAAAACAACACTGAGCTTCTATCTTACTCCAGAAAGAATGGCTATTTTCAAGAAATCAAACAACAACAAATGCTGTTAATGATGCGTGGATAAAGGAACTTTTCTCCCCTGTTGGTGGAAGTGTAGACTGGTACAATCCCTGTGGAAATCAGCGTGGAGATTCCTAAGAATATTAAATCTAGAGGTTCCATTCAATCCTGATGTTCCCCTTCTTGTATCTTCCCAAAAGAATTAAAAGGATCATACCAGAGTGATATATGTACATCCATGTTTATAGCAGCCCAATTTGTAATAGCTAAATCTTGGAAACAGCCCAACTGCCCATCAACCAATGAATGGACAAAAATGTGGGTTTTTTTTTTTACACAGCAGAGTAGTACTGTGCCATAAAGAAGGATAAACTTGAGACATTTCTAGGTGAATGGTTGCACCTTGAGACCATACTCTTAAGTGAAATAAATCAGACACCCATATTTAAATATCATGTTGTTTCTTTAATATGAGAAACAGAAAGTATAAATAAGGACCAAATTTATAATAGATATTGGGAATTGGGAAGAAAATGTTCAAATGGAAAGTGGATCTAGGGAAGGGGGATTAGGAAAAAAAGGAAGGGAAAAGAAAAAAAAAACAGAATACAAGGAAAAAAATAGAAACAAAGCTTTTGTAAATAAGGAGGAGAAGAAAGATTAAGAAGAGGGAAGATGATTGGAGAAAAAAGAAGAATCAAGATATATCATGTACAGGTACAAATTCCTTATGATGATCACTATGTATATATCTAAAATGTATCAATAAAATTAAAAAAATAAATTTGTATCAAGAGCATTGACATTAACATTGGGCTCTCAAAAAGAGGTTTGAAAATAGATCTATGCTGCTTTGCAGTGGAAAAATAGAAATTTAGGTGAAAATTTTGGAAAACATCAAAGCTAATATTTGATATCTACGATTCCAACTGTTGAATGAAGGGTGATGCTGAAGAGTGGAGGCAGGCAGATATTTAGGTCTTTTATTTCTCCCTGGAGCACTGATAAACCAGTGCTTGGAAGATAATTGATAACTAATAAAAGTGTAATGTATTTCATGAACATCTGTTATTGGTCTGCCACCAAACCCCAACTTAGTTTGATAAGTGACTTGTAAATGACTTATTTCTGAACATACCATGGCCTGTTTTATTCTGCTGGGCAATTTCTTTAACATTTTTCTACTTTATATAGGTGAAAGAAATAAGTGCTATTTAATATTTGAAAGGCAAATAGATGTTTTAGGAAGTGAAGGACAGTACTAAGGTTCTTCGTTGACAATTGTATTATCTTGAATCTCCATTGTATTCCTTGACTTATCATTTTCGTTCTAACCATTACTTTCTCATTGTGAATCAGAAGATCCTAAAGAACCTGAAAAGATGATGTCTTCAATGGCTAACTGCTTTGGAGGCAATAAAAATGTTTTATAAGTGAAATCTCTGGCTTCATCCTGTTTGTCACATATTTTACTAGTGATAATGGGAAACAGGAGAAGGATTACCATCTTTTGTTTTTGTTTTCTAGGACCTGCAAGATGATGATGAGAGAAAAAGAAGGAGGTCTTTTGTGATGGGGTGGGTGAGGAGAGAGGTCCCTGGTAGCTGGGTGGAGGATCTGGCCAGGCAGGATTCTAATTAAACTATACTAACTGAAGAGCTTTACACTGCAAAGCAAACTCTTTATTCCCAACTTTGACACTTGGCTGTGTCTGTTGGATACATTGAAATAAATGCCAAAAGTGAGTTTCTTAGAGAAACTATACGTTATAAACCCATCAAATTAGAACGAAGTGGACAATAAACTTTTTGAAGTTAGATCTATCCAGATTCAAGGCCTGATGGTACCACCAACTGGAATGTGATCCAGGTCATGCTCTGTACTTCCCTGGTTCCCAGTTTTTCCTCTACAGGTTGAGGGTGATACCTGCCTGGAATGATTATTGCAAAGACCACACAGGAAGGCTCCTGACCTTGAGCCCACGCAGGGGAGATACCTGTTATCTATTCACCCCTTTCCTCCATGGGGCAGAATTTTGGACATGTGAATGGCTGTGAATTCTAACAGCAATGATCAGGGGGATCTAAGACTTCTTGTATCTGCCGACTGCCTAGTGCTGAGCTGCCAGCTCCACATTCAGATGTGTTTCTGTGATAGAATACTGCACAAGGACACTTCTATGCTTTTACTTTGGTCTTTTTATTTCTTTTCTTTTTCAGTTTTATTAGAATGGTAACTGATGGTGCTATTTTTTAATACTTTATTTGTTTGTGTAAATACCGCATAGTTTCTCTCGTGTGAAAAACGAAAAGTGTAAATGAGGTTCAAATGGTATAATTGATAATGTGAAATAGGAAGTAAAGGTCTAAAGGAGTAGGGGAAGTGGGAAGGGTAGGGGAAAGGAAAGAAGGGAAAAGAAAAAATATGATGGTGCTATTTTTTATCATGTGTGCCAGACTTCCACATGCTATCTCTGTTGTGTGATGTGGAAGTGACCAGCTAGTGGTTTGTGCCTTGAGGACCCAGGAGGTAAGTGTGATGCCCTGGACCACCCCCATGCTGCAGGGCCAGAAAGCCTGTCTTGTATCCCTCTGAACAAGAAACACAACTGTCTCAGTTACTGCACTCTGTAATTAGCATTCTTACAATTTATGACACCTATTTTTGTGAAACTATTTCTTAAAATATATTTTATGATTGCTATTTATATGGCTGTGCTTATTGGTGCAAGACTTCTTGTTTCCTTTTAAGAGAAAAGTTAAGGAAATGAAAGCACAGCATGGAGAAGTAAAAAGATTGTGTGTGTGTGTGTGTGTGTGTGTGAGAGAGAGAGAGAGACAGAGAGAGACAGAGAGACAGAGAGACAGGGAGACAGAGACAGAGAGACAGAAAGAGAGACAGAGACAGAGAGTTTAATAGAAAAAACAACATAATAAAATTCAAAAGGTTTCATGAAGTCTTATAAACATTAGTTTTTAGGAAAGTTGTTATGCTCATTTTATTGTCTGGGCGGGCCTCTGGCTGGGGCTTGTGCACCTGAGCCACTGGTGTCTGGGCTGTTATGCTTATTTTAAAGATAACCTTATTATGAGTTTTTTTGTGTAGTGATGTAAATATAACAGAATAATGAAAATTTGTGATAGAGACCATATCATTTAAAAGTTGAAGAACATTTGTCTCTTTTGAGAGAAATCACTATTTGTCTTTCAAATTTGGTTTTCATTTATTTGTAATTGACCTTCAGCTGGGGCAGGCTAGGTATAATGGTTAAGAGCATTGATTTTGGCATGTGATCGACTTAGAGTCTATCTTATATTCTGCCACCTATTAATCGAGTAACCTTGTATTTGCGATTTAATTTTCAGAGTCTCACTTCTCTAATTTGTAAAATGTCATCTGTGTAATGACAGAAGATTCCTCACAAGATTGTTTTATTAACTAAGATGGGTGGCATCTGGCCCATAATAAATCTTGAGCAAATCGGTTATCATTTCTCTGTGTTTATACAGAGCAATGTATTATAATAAATTATGTCTGTGTATTATTATTTAGCAGCATGCCTGGCATGGAAAAGTGAACCTGGGACCTAGGAAATTCAGGTGCATTGGAATTGATATGTTCTATGAATTGCTCTATTTCTGTTTCTTTGTTTCTCTTTGCATCCTGATGAATCATGTCCTTGGAAAAGCAAAAAGGACCCTCCTCTTAAAACCTAGACACAGAAACTGTTAACATATATGAAATATTTTTTCTCATATTTTGTATTCTTTTTGATTTAAGATAAGCTATTATTAAAATATTTGTTTGCTTTTCTTTTTTCAGTTCATTCATTTGGTCATTTGAAAAAAATCCTTACTGAGCAGTTGGTGTAGGGTGCACACTATGATATTGGCTACAAAGCGGGGGAAAAAGGGAGAAAAAATATAAAGGCGAGTGTGACAAAACCTTGGTCTTAGGAGAGTCAGTGGATCTATGGGGCACGTGGTCACAACAGAGAAGGGCATCAGTATGCTATAAGAAGAGCTCCAAGAGGGGAGACCACAACGGATGACCGGTGGCCCTGATGACAGTGGGAGGCTTCACAGAGACCCAGTCTTCCATAAAAGAAAAATGGCACCAGATGCTTGTGCGGAGACCCCCTGCAATAGTACAGAGTGAGTGAACTTAGTGCCACTGAAACAAAATGGGAGAGGTTTTATGATGTAGAAAATCCTGGAGGATGTTGAGGAGGAAGTTGGCCAATGACATTAGGCTCCCTGTGCTGGCTTATGTTGCCTATGATCAAAGATGGACTCCTACCTTTCCATGGAGACTGGGTGATAGAGTTATCGGTTGTTTTTTTTCCTTCAGCCCTCTCTTTCTTTCTTTGTTCTTTTCCTACTTTACCCAGCTTTTTGAGGTGTAGTTGATAAAAATTGTGTGTCTTTAACATGTCTGACTTGATGTTCCGGCACATGTGATGAAATGGTCACCATAACACAAGCTGCATTGATTTCTTTATTAATTGGCTGCATTTCACAGCCATGTATCCAGGTCCTTGGGGAACACAGGTTAGGGAAGTTCACTTGGCAAGAAGTCCAGAGGAGGTTCACATCTCAAGGACAGAGATAAGATTTATGATAGCACATTTTCCAAAGTAAGTGCTTTAAGGAAAGGGTGCTCAGGGACTAGAGTCAGGAAGACACCTGGCTATAGCTTAGTGTGAAGGTGATGTTGGCCACAGTGAAGGAGGCAGGGAAACACCAGCCCCAAGGAAAAGCTGTTCTGGTGACCAGTAGAACCTCAGGTTCTGACAGGAGCAGGCTGGCCTCCAGTCCAGCCCTACCTCTTCTTGTGTGTGGCCAGAGCTCAGTTACTTGCTCTTTCTAAGCTTCTCCCTTTTCACATAGACACAGGACATATTATTGGAAGGACTAAATGGAGTCTTGCACATAAATGCTTGGCAGAATTCCTGGCACACAGTATGTGACAATGTGAGGTTTTGTTTTGCATTATGGTGTGGAGATCAGATGGAAAGCTTGGTCTTTGCAGAGACAGGAGCTGGAGTTGAATCTCTTCCCTGGGCCAGGCTAGGGAGGGCTGTTTACATCCTTCTAATGAATTAAATGTCAGGGGACAGTATCTGGCTCTGCCAGAAGATTCTGACATGGTGACCTTTGGGTACTTAGAAGGCTCTGGCATCTGTGGAAAAGCTGAATTACATATAAAAATCAGTAACTTATTTTTTTCTGTTATTTTGAAGAATAGATGAGTTTTTAAGCATTAAATACATTTACCTATTACATCACAGTAGTTGATAAGGAAAACAGAAAATATGAATACACACATATACGATCATATGAATAAGTTCTGCAGTAATATGTGAGAACACCAGTAATCATGCTTTATTTTCTGTATTTGATGGTGCTTTGATGCTTTGAGAGCCTCACTGGTCAGAAGAGACTGCCCATCCAAGTACAGTGTAGTCTGATGTCAGGTGGGAGTGGGAAGCTTGCAATAAAGTGGACAGGTTGCCTGTGTGGTCTCTTCATGACTTCAGTTAACTCAGGAGGAGAATGGTGAGGGATGGGGGCTTTTCTCCCTTGGACCATACCTGTGTGTGTGTGTGTGTGTGTGTGTGTGTGTGTGTGTGTGTCACAGGTTTGGTCTGGTTATCACCGATCACCCTGTGTTTTGGGTTCCTTCCTTAAGCAGGTCTCTGATCATCTCGTGACTGGATTACTTCTCCTCCAGGTCACACACAGTACCTGCCTCAGTGTCTGCAAGCTCAGCCAGCTCCAGCTCAATGACTTGATTGCAAGGGTGAGAAGGGGGTAAGGCCCTTATGATACTGAAAAGGAAAATGTGGAGCTGGTTACCAGTAGCTACCACTGTCACGATCCTTCTTTGAGATGCTAATATGGCAGAATCCTTCCTGTAACCTGGCTTTTCCACTGTGTGTAAGGGCCCTGCTCACTTCTACCAAAGGGCAGTTCCTCCAACTCTCCTTTCCCTTCATAGTCTTCAGTCTCAGTCTTCAATCTGAGACAGTCATAATCTTCAGAAAAGCATAATTTCAGAAAGCATAATCAGGTCCTCTTGAAACCAATCTAAGATCAACTTCTTTTTTCTACCCTAGGAGGAGCATGGGCAGAAATATCCATTTTCTTCAGTGTGTAGACAGTGACCCAGCAAAGCATTCACAGCACAGTGCTCTTTCACTTCCAAGTGTTGTCTATAAAATATGTATTAAGTGCAGGGGCTGTTTGAATAGATGAAGGAATTCAATGTTGGGATGGTTAGCTGAAAAAATGTTAAGCGGGTAGTTCAAAGGTTTTGTTGGATGCACAGCCCAAGTGCTGTAACTTATGTATGAAGTTTCATTTGCCAATCTTTTGATGCAAGAGTGAGTCTATTCTGTGAGCGTAGGTTTAAATTCTGTCTTCTCTTTTTATAAACTGAACTCATATTCCATCATCTACATTTCTCAGTTTAGCTTTCTTTAAGGTGGAATGAAAATTTTAATATACTTGCAAAGAACTTTGAGTGCACAATCCCTCAAAAACACTGTATACATTTTTTGAAGAGGAAATGTGTTTATTATATTTTATTTTTGTGTGGCATTCCACAAGTGGTGTACTAGGGAAAGCCACTACATTGTACAAAGTGCTTGTGTCAGGAGATGCTTCTCTTCTCGGGAGGTGAGAATCTTGCTACTCAGCATGCCATTCAACAGAATACTTCACATGTAAGGCAACAATATAGTTTTTACATTGAAAAGTGATGTTCTTATGACATTCAGCACCCCGAATTTGCTTTTCCCGTTTCAATATCACATGATTTATGTAATAAAAATGTGAGTCAATGTTTGGCCTCTGAGAAGGTCTTCCTTTTAGGCCAGGTTCTGGAGGATGACCAAGGGTCTCCAGATAATGGCACACCACATGCTGACAAAACTCCAGAAAATCTATTGGCTTTTCATCATATATTTTATGCAGTTGTCAAGCATTTTTTAACATCAGTTTGAAACAGAACAAAATGGGGCTTGAATATCATTTCTTTCCCTGGATTGATGCCCAGTACTTATCAAAGTTTTCATCAGTTCTGTGCTTCCCATGAACTTGCTATACACTTTGATCATGTTTGGCTGTAAAACTTGGATCTTCTTTTTTAGTTTCTGGGAATAACAACTGACAAGTGACGGGATCAATATCAGTACCAGATGAGGCAACAGTGACAACAGTTATTATCCCATCTGCAGGCAATATTGGCTATGCCTTCAATTCAATAATCAAATGTGCCTTTCTTTCTTCTTTAGAGCTACATTTGATTCCAATGGAATTTTGTCAATGTGATCCTTTCTCATTGTATCTGTTGCCTGATATCCCACTGAACCGAGCTTATCAAGATGTGCAATACTGGTAAAAAAATTATTGAATATAAAATGGCATTGTCCCAGATGTGCCTAAGTGCCTCAAACTGAAGAACAAGTGATACATCAACACCATATTCTTCATGTTTAGTATTTATTGGGTTTTTATTCTGATATGGCCGAAACCAGACAATGTAGCCCAGACCACAATTTATGGCCAAACTGAATGGGCTTTCCTCAAATAAATTGCTTGTACCCATAATGACCAAAATAAGGAACCACGGGTTCATCAAAGCTAGAATATGTTTCATTTGGAACAAATTTCATATATCTCTCATTGAGTTTGCTTATGAGAGGTCACAACTTGGAAAACTTGTTCATTGGATCCAAATTTTCATTGTCAGCAACATGCAAACTAGAAAATATACTTTCCAGGCAGTTACACCTCATGGCAGCACTAACTAGTACATTATGTGCATCTGTTCTTTGTTCCCAAAACATGTGCCTTCTAGTAACTAAGATGTAACTACTCAAAAAATAATTTCCAGAAAACATTTGAATTCAGAGCTAGTTAAACCAAGATATACATCTTTACTTTGAGTGTGTAAGTTGGAATACTTGACAATGAGTTCAATGACCTTGTCATCGAGAAAAAATTCAAGAATTCTGTGGGAGTTCTCACTTTGGGGAAGAAATCGTTTGGTGGTTCTGTAACTCTCCTGCTACGGGTTGTGCAATTAGGTCTGCTTTTTTCTATTTGCAAACCATTTTTGTTACTTTCTTCCTTGATGGTGGAGATGGTGATACTGCACAGTAGTCACAGAAGGACCTTTGTCAGGAGAGTCATCTTTACATGCGTATGAGGGATAGACTGAGTCAGACTCAGCATCAGCACCATCTTGAATAAGATAGCCAGTTGTGCACAGCAATGAACCTGGAAGATTACTGTTCTACCTTCTTCATCTCCTGAGTCCTCATCAGAAACACATGCTGTGGCATTATAGGTGGTTGTATTACTATAGCACTTGCTTCCATGCTGTCATCTGTCTCTAAAAGGTCAATTAGTTATTTCATGTAAACTTAAGAGTTCAAGGCTTCTTGACACCTTTGGAGTCAGGGGACTAGAGGAACTGCTCATAGAATGCTGCAGGTCAAAAGTCAATATATACATTTTTTATTGGGATCACGGAGTTGGATTAATGTGACTACTGGTTAGAATAAATTTGTCATGGGTCTGTGAAAGGCTCCTCTCCTTGTTACACCGTATCAAAGGGACTATGTTCTATTGTGTTTGGTTACACTATACTGTATTATGTAGTTTTTACCCTTCTTCACCTGCCTGGACTCTGTTACTCTCCCCTACAGATTCCTGGTCCTGTTGACTACCTTTCAGTAGACATATATCTTTATGAAATAGAAGGCACCTTTTGTGTTTTAAAATTTCCTAAGTGGTATAAATCTGTAAATCTCATTCTTATTTGTACTCCTTTCTTTTCTGTTCGTTTTTGTCATCTATGCAAACTGATGAACATACACTTACTTTAACCAAAGTATCATAATCCATAGTGCATATTGTAAATTTTCCTACATAAGTCTTTTTTACTCTCCTAGTAACACACAACACATCAGTTATTTTTTGCTGCATAACAAAACACCTCAACAGAATGTGCCTTCAGACAACGATTTCGCTTGCTCAGTATGCTGGATGACAACCGTTTGAGAACTGAACAGTTCTTCTGGTATTGCTTTGGGTCCATCATGAGGCTGCAGTCATCTGGATGCTCAACTGGAGCTGGATGACCTAAGGCAGAGTCACTAACATATCTGTGGCAAACGCTGGTGGTCTTCTCAACTTCATGTAGCATCTGGCGAGGTAGCTTCAGATCCTCACAAACCCCACCGCACTTGAACTTTTCAAACCACTGCTTGCATCATGTTTACCAAATCCATGTCTCTGTACACAGAACTTACAGATTTGCTCTCCCTTCCCCTCCCCTCCCTGTTTCTCCCCTCCCTTCATCTCCCCTCTCCTGTCCTTTCCTTTTCTTTCCCTTGAACATACATCTAGGAGTGGGATTGTGGGATCCTGGAGCATATTTGTACTTCCTTTCACTAAACATATCATCTTGCGTTCCAGAGCTACAGCACCAGTTTCTATTCCATCAGCTGACATAAGAGCCAATATCCTCCTACTTTCTCATCAATATGTAACATTATCTGTCTTACTAAAATTTTTAATTTTGGTGTTGTAAAGTGCTATACTACTGATTTCATACTCTGACTAATTATATGAGATTAACTCTTAATATACTTATTTAGCCATTTTAACTTTTGTTTCTATATATCGTATTCCTATCCTTTGGCCAATTTTATCTATTAAGGTTATTATTGCTTGTTAAATTGCATGCACTCTCTGTATATTTCAGGTATTTATTTTCAGCCCTTCATCTGCCATCTTTTTCTCTGTGGTTTGTATTTTTGGACTTAAAGTCTTTCCCTTTTCTTGTCTGGGTCATAAAATGAACTTGGTATATTTATTTCTGTTAGACTTTAGGATACACTTTATATAAGGTCTTTAATTTTTATGTGGTGTGAAACAGAATTCAGCTTTATTTTTCCTTACAGAGTATGCCAGGTTTTCCTACCTACAATTGCTTAAAAAATCTTTTATCTATTTTTCTTAAAAAATAACAAGAATATTTGCAGGCTTTCTTCTGGTTGGAATGTTCATTTCTCAGTTGTACTGTCCTTAATACATAAGTTTGTAGTATGTTTTGATATCTGGTAGGAAACAGTCTGTCTGCTCTTGATTTATTTAACTATTTAGGAGCCTCTGTTATTCTTTATATATCCACTGTGGCTTGTGTCTTGATGTCCCCCCAAGCCTCGTGCAGTCATGGGTAGGGCTTTTTCTGGAATTGATTCATGGTCCAATGCTAGGGCACTAAGATTAAGGGTGTGAGTGCTACCCACCCTAAATAGTCTGAATAAGATAAAAGGGGCGGAAAGATGCTGTTCAGGTCTCTTGTTGCTTTTGTTGTCTTCACCCCACCATGAACTGTTGCCCCTCTGTTACCTCTGTTATGGACTGAAACCTCTACAAACTGTGAGCTAAATAAACCATTTTCCCCTTTAATTTTGGGTGTTAAGTATTTTGTCTCAGCAATGAGAGAAAAGTAACTGAGACAATATCTTAATATAAGTTTGAGGAATCCTTTAAAATCTTCTAAAATTTTGATTGGGATTATGTTGAATTAATGAGGTATTTTGGGACAAATTAACATCCCATGTGCCCATAATAAAAAAAGGCAAATAGTAGAAGTAAGAAAATATAAGAGAAATAGAAGCAGTAATTCAAACCATTAAATTCCTTAATCCATATGTAAGTTTAAACCAATATTCAAACACATGAATTAACCTACTCTTTTACTATGCACTGGCTTTGTTATTTTATATTTTATAACGATATATTCATTTTTTCATTTATTAAGCTTACTAGCATAAAACTGTTCATGATATTCATATGCTGTGTTGCATATGGAATGTACCTTCCTTCTCCAGTTTATATCTATCTATCTGTCTGTCTATCTATCTACCTATCTCTCTATTGCTCTCAGTGCAGTATTGGGATTGAAGCCAGGGCTGTTTTTATTTTTTCTGTTCAGACAGGGTATTCTTAACTTGCTAAATTGCTCAAGGTGGTCTCAAAATTGTGATATTCCTGCTGAGCATCCCAGAGTGCTGGGGTTGTAGGCATGGACCACCATGCCTGGCTTTTATTTTATTTATTTTTATCTTTCTAATTTTTCAAAATAATTAAACTGGCCATCATTTTTTTTTTTTTGCATTTGTAAGTAAACAGATCTTGATTTGAATAATCCTTTTGTTTTGGCTTTAACCTGAAATGTGTTTCAAAAGCTCATGTGTTGAAGGTGTGGTCCTAGGTGCAGCAGTGCTTAGAGGTGGGGCCTTTGGGAGGTGACTGGATCACAAGGCCTCTAAGACTAATCTATCCATGGCCTTATATGGAAGTGGTGGAAACTTCAGTAAGTGGTGCTGATTGGAGGAAGTAGTCACTGACCGGGTGTCCTGCCCCTGACTCCTTCCTGTTTCTCTCTCTCTGCTTCTTTACGGCCATGAGGTGAGCATCTTTCCCCTTCCACATCCTCCCACCATGATGTATCTCCCTCATACTGTTGTAAAGGAAATAGAGCCAGATAACCCTGGTCTGAAACTGAGACAAATTAAACCCTTCCTTCTTTAAATTGGCTTTCTAAGGTATTTTGTCACAGTAAGGAAAAACTGACCAATAAACTTTTCTGTTGCATTTTATCCATACCATTGATTTTTGTTCTTACATTTTAAAACTGATTTTCCCTCTTACGTTTACAAGGTGTGATAAAAAATTACAGAGAAGGTTTAAATTTAAAAGATTACAGTAACAGACACATTGCCATTGATTCTCCTTAAAATACTCCTCCCCATGTGAAACACATTCATACAATTGTTCTTGTTACATTCTGATGCAGTTCTGGAAATCCTCCTTCATGAGCTATGAATAGAAGTGGGGATAATATTTTGAGAGGAATTAATGCAATGTATCTTTTACTGCAAATTAAAAAAATTTAAATATTAAAAAATTTTTAATTTAAGCATTTACTTTCCCCCTTGTATTTTAGTTAAATGTTTGTTTCAAAACCTTTTTCTTGTTTTTAATTGTTAAAGATGTACATACTGTACTCATTGGATCATGATTTTGGTACCATTGCCAAGAATTCTTCACTTAACACAAGGTCAAAAGATTTTCTTCAATATTTTCTTCTAGAATTTTATTATTTAACCTCTTAGGATTATGGGAAATTTTGAGTTAACTGTTAGATATGTCTAGTTACCCCAGCCAATTGTTGAAAGGACTATTTGCTCTCTCCATTAATTATCTTGGCACTTTTGTGAAAATTAAACTATTACATGAGTTTATTTCTAGACTCTTAATTCAATTCCATTGATCTATATACCTATCCTGTGCCAATGCCACTGTCTTGATTAATGTAGCTTTATAGTGAGTTCCACAATTGGAAAATGTAAGTTTTCCAACATTATTCTGTGTCAAAATTGTTTTGGCTCCCTTAGGTCCTTTGCATTTCCATGTAAATTTTAGGATTAGTTTGCAAGTTTGCATATTTCTACACAAAAAAAGCCTTCTGGGATTTCAACAAAGATTGAGGTAATTTATAGTCAACTTGGGAGCAACTGACATCTTGGCAATATTAAATCTTTTAGTACTTGAACATGGGTATCTCTGCATATATTTATCTCTATTTTTATTTCTCTCAGCAATGTTTTATAGTCTTTAGTATACATTATTTAGTATACATAGTTTTTAGTATACATTGTTCTGTTAAAGTTTTTTAAACTTTATTTTTTGATGCTTTTTGAATGAAAAAAATATAAATTTCATTTTATTTGTTGTTAACAGATATAAGTGTAATTTTTTTTTTATTTTTGTATATTGACTTTGGGCTCCATGCCTTCATTTATGTGCTCTAGTAGTGTGTGTGTGTGTGTGTGTGTGTGTGTGAGAGAGAGAGAGAGAGAGAGAGAGAGAGAGACAGAACTATTTCACTGCTATTCTTTTTCCACACTTCTCTCATCTTTTTCTTCTCTTCTTTCTTTTTGTGCTTCTCTTTTGGATCTCATTCCCAAATTTAGAAAGCAAAGCACTCAGTCTTTCACTAATACATATGGTGTTAGTTGTTTTTTCATAGTCATCCTTATCAGATTGAAGAAGTTTCTATTCATACTGTATGGAAAGCTTTTTTAAAAAATCACAAATGGATTTCGGATTTTGGCAAATGCTTTTTCTTCATCTATTAAGAGGATCATTTTTGTTTCTATTCTATTAATATGGTTTATTACAGAAATTGATTTTTAGATATTAAACCAACCTTGAACTTTGGGAAAATATTTCATTGTGTTGTGTAGTCCTTTTAATATGTTGCTGAATTTTTGTTTGCTAATATATTGTTAAGGATTCTGTGTCTATGTTCGTATTGACCTGAAGTTTTCTTGTCTTGGGATGTCTTTACCTCACTTTGTAATGCTAGCAAGTAGTAGTATGCAAGGAGAATACTAGCATCATTGAATGATTTAAGAAGTCCTTCTTTCTCTAGTTTATGAGATTGTAAAGGATTGGTATTATTTCTTCTTTAGACATTTAATAAAATTCACCAGTAAATCCGTCTGGGATTGGTTTTTCTTTGTTGTAAGATATTTATTTCTAATTAAAATGTTTTTTTGCATTATAGGTCTATTCAAACTTTCTGTTTTTGTCAGTTTTGGTAGTTTGTGTTTCTAGAATTTGTTCATTTTATCTAAGTTGTCTCATTTGCTAGAACATCACAGTTCATAACCTTTTAAATTCTTCTTAGTTCATCAATGACGTTCTCTCTCTTGATTTTGCTAATTTGTGTCTCCCCTTTGTTGTCCCCGGTTTAAGCTCAAGGTCTGCTAATAAAAAAAATTTTTTTTCAGACAACATTCTTTTGGCTTCATTGATACTTTCCTTATGATATTTCTATTCTCTATTTCATTTACTTCTGCTCTAACTTGCTAGTTTTCTTCTCCTTACTTTGTATTAGATTTGCTGTTCTTTTCCTGGCTTTTAAAGCAGAAGCTTAAGTTATTTATTCATGACTTTTAAAATTTCTGATGTAGTGATTAAGGCTTTAAATTTCCTGATAGTTATTTTCTTAGCTTTCTCCTATAAATTTGATGTTTTAAATACTTTTATTCATTTCAAAATATCTTCTAACTTTCCTTATGATTTCTTTTCTGACTCATGGGTTATTTAAAAGTATTGTTTAATTTTCAAAACCTATGGGAATTTTCCAGATTTTCTTTCTATTGCTGGAGACTAATCAGTATCCAGTGTTAATACCAATTGTACATAATGTCTTTGCATTTTATTCCAACATGTCTAGAAATGAGCTCTTTCTCTTGTCTTCGATGTCACTTCAAGGGCCTTTTAACCTGATGTCTTCTACTTCTCTCTAACTCAGAACATTCTTAGAAATTGTTTTTTCTAATATTTTCCCTTGTTTATTTTTTCTCTTCCACTGATGTTTCTATTAGTGTAAAGATACTTTTATTTTTATACAACATAACTTTTATATCTTCTCTGTATTCCTAGTAACTCTTAGTAAGTTCCTTTACCTAATTGTGCACCCCAAGTTTTCCTTTGCTTATATCCATTTTATTTATTTATTTACTGAGTGTATTTAACACTAAATGTTTTTTACTTGTTCTTTTCCTGCTCTTGACTCATGTTATCTTTTATATGTCTTTGTCAAGATGGTTTTAAATGTTTTATCTGGCTGTGTTATTTTGGGTCTCTACAGTGCTCGTCATTTATTTTTGGACCTAGGGATTTTTCTCCCTGGAACGCAGTAGTCTGGTGTTCAACATGAGTAGAGATGGGGCTGAACTGTCTCTTGTTCTGGCCTAGTAACATGTGCCCTTGCTGGCTCTGTGCATCACTAACTTTACCCTGGTAACATCTATGACTTGGGTGGTGTCTTAGATTTCTAAGACCATGGAAAGAAAATTCCACACTGTGAATAGCTTAGTACAGCAGAATTTTGTTCTTTTCACAGACTGAAGGCAAGTAATTTAAAATCAAGGTATGAGCAGGGCCAGGGTGTTCCAGGGGAGGATCCTTCTTGCCTCTTCAGCTTCTGGTAGCTCCTAGCAATCTTGATTTTCTTTGGCTTGTGTCTGCATCACTCTAACCTCTGTTTCTGTTTTCATATGATGTTCTCCTTACATGTCTATATCCAAGTTTCTCTCTTCTTGTAAGGATACCAGTGATTAGATTAGAGCCTACATGAAAAAGCAAAGGTAATCAACCTTGTGGTATTAGTTTTTTTGGGCTGCTGTAATAAATTATCTCAAATTGGGATAGCTAAAACCACTGGATTGGTGGAGAAAGTATAGCCTTGTAAGACGGAAGTAACAAAGAAGCATGGGGTGAATAGTGGTGGTAGGGAACATGTAGTCTTTCCACCTGAATAATTGCCATTTTATTTCCCAGGTCCTAGACTTTGCTCTTTAACTCCATGGGCTCCAACATCTGACCCAGGAGGGAACCAACATTTCATGCTAATTTACCATCTTGTCAGGAATGTAAAGTCACCTCTGCAGAAATTTTAGATACATTTCACTCAACATTTTATTATGAAAAGGTTTAAACTTACAGAAATATTGAAAGAATTTTGTACTGAACCGCCGCCTATGCAGCACCCAAATTCTTTAGTTATTGGATAGACATTTCCAGGCTTTATTGTTTCCCCTAATCTTTTATAGCTGTGTTGCTCATACCTGACTTGACAGAATTTTTAGTAACTCATCTTTTCTTTTTCATTATTGGAGATTGAACCCAGTACCTTTGTACTGAGGTGCACCCTTTTTATTTTTTGAGTCACGTCTTGCTAAGTCCTTCAAAGTCCCAGGCTGTGCTCCAACTTACAGTCTTCCTGCTTCAGCCTCCCAGAGTGGTAGAATTACAGATGTAGACACCACGTCTAGCTAGCAATTCATTTTTGATGGATTTTTCTAAGCATTCACATTTATAGGAACATTAACTGCTACCTTTTCATACTCATACTTGTATATCATTCAGTTGGTTTTGAAAAACAGAATCCTGTGCCTACACCATTTCAACACTGGAGGTATAAGTCAATGTGCCCTTGCTGCTGTCCTCAGGCTGCCAAGCACACTGGATCTTAGCCTGAGCTTCTGCAGAGGGCTGGGAGCACCAAAATCTGCAAAGTTGAGTTCTGGAGGTTGGTTAAGAAAACTTTTAGATCAATCCCATGGGGGCATGTCGAGTTCAGATGACCTGTGCTAAGTTCTGTTCAGTTTCTTGTGTTCCTTTTCAGAGGAAGATGTATAAAAATGATCTGCCTGTGTGATTTTCCTGCCAAGGTATGCTGGCATACAGATAATCAGGTACACATGCTTGTATACTCCCTCTCCACCTCCATGTTATGGCAGTCCCACTGGAACCTGCATTTAGAAAGAAACAATTAGCAAACAAAATTAGCCCCATGGCACATTTTTTTTGGCCAGGCCTAAGGTACATTTACATTCCTGTACCACATAATTTTCTGGACACCTGGACCTTAAGAACCTGCTTTGCATGACCTGCCTACACCTGCCTGCTGTGACCAAGGAAAAGCACTAACCTGCCATGCTTCCATACAGAATCTGTTCATGAACAAATGATACTGCACACTTTCTAACTGATGTTTTTAAGGTACAGATTCCACTTCAGCAATAGTAAAGAATCTGCTGGCTGCTTAAAAGGACCAGTTTATCCCCACATCATGAAGACTACTATTATCATTAATGTCCTCCCACTGCAACTTAATATACACTTCCTGGCTGTGCCATTATCAATTCTGGTTGCTTTTCCTTGCCTTTGACTGCTCACTGTGCTTCCATTGCCACCCACTAAAATTCCCCCAGTGCTGCTTCTAGATGTGAGTCTGTTGTTTCACATTCTTCCTGTTTTCCCGTGGCCTAGACAGCAGAATCCTTATTTCTCGGCATGGGAAGTGAAGTTTCAAATGATTTTCCTCTAATTTTCTTGTACAGCCTAATGTCTTTCAACTTCCTCCTACCTCTACTTCCGGTACAGCCTTAAATAGCATCCTGTGAGCTGGCTCCCTAGTCTACTTTTGCTCCAGCTTTCTCTTTGCTATCAAGATCCTGACAATCCTCCAGGCTCCACAGCAAATGCTGCTGTCTCTTGGTTGTAGGTAATGCCTTTTGTGTCTGTGCTCCCAGAGTGCCTCATTTCTTTTATGCCTCACCTGTTCAGTCTTCATAAGGTAAAGGTAATTCATGTGGCTAATGCTTATATTCCATGGTAAGCTCCCTGTGTGGAGAAACTGACTTTTCTCTATTTTTATCCTGACCACTTGTTGCATGCTACTTATTTAAAGAGTTAGCCCAAAGTGTTCATAATTCTGGGGATCATTTTATATTTATATATATACATATGTATGTGTGTATATATATATATATACATACCTATGTATGTATTACAAGAGCTTATACATTTAGGCATGGAAAAATTTATATGTGTAACAGATTTTCAGAAACACTGTTGATCAATAATTACATTAGCTGGAATTATGTCTGACTTCCTTCAAGTGAAGTTAAGCCATACAACTATTATAGGTTGGAGGGAGAGATGAGTATTAGTAATCTGTAAATCTGTAACATTATATCCAATAACACATCTTAGAGAAGAAAGCAGCAACTAAGCTCTTAATATAACTTAGACACTTCTAGATTTACATATCATTTGATACCACTCACATTTAATTTTATATGAAATGTAGAATGTACTCCTGATGTGTAATGGAAAATACTCATATGAACAAACCATTTGTTATCATGTAAGGTACAAATTGATGCATATGATCTTTTGCATCTCTGAGATAAGCAGAAGGCAAGAGAATAGTTCAGAACTACAATTTGTAGAGAATGATCACTAATTCCAGCACTTTCTCTATACTCTAAAGCTTATCCAAGCTTTCATGCCCAAGTGGAAGCTCCGATAGATGTTCAAACTCTATGCTATTCAAAGCTTGGGGTCTTTTTGCAAGAAGTGTTATCAAGAATATTGTATAGGAGAATCATCAGAGTGAAACACTTAGAATCGTCTATAAAAGAGAACTTCAAGATTACTTTTTAAAAAGTAGAAATAGCTCCTAATTGTACTCTACATATAATTTTCTGAATTGTCACCAAAATGATCACTCTTGCGAAAAAGAAATTATCCTCACTTTCTGAACATGTATAGTAACTGTTTATTACCAAACTCTGAAAGGAGTGATGAATGTATCTATCTAAGATGTATAATAAATACAACATTGAGTGGAAACAGAAGAACACGAAAGAATTCTACTGATTCATTTTTACTTGTTGGGCCATTTGTTTATTCACCAAACTCATCTATCCAACAAGCAGTTATTGAATACTCTTTTGTACTGATTAGGAAAGCATCACTGAATGAAACAATTTGTCCTCTCAAGGAAATAATGATCCAGATGGAAAGATGTGACATGTTCCTAAAAAACAATAACACAAGGCAGAGCTAGATAAATATCATAAGGGAGTCTTGGAGCCTTGCAGGAGTGAATGTTTTCTCTCAGCTAGGAAAGAAGGCACTCATGTATTAAGCAGATGCCAGGCACTGAAGACTTTCTACCCATGCAGTCTGAACTTTAAAAGGTGGAACCTATGTGCTGGGCCAATATTAGGGTTAGAGGAAGTACGAGGATAAATCCATTTGGGAAATGAAGTGGACGAAGGCATTGGGTCGAGGTGGGGAATGAGTGGGCAGGGACCGCCAGAGAGTCACGGGATGGAAAGAGTTAGCCAAACTGGAAGGCCGTGGATGCCAATAAATTATTTGTACATTACTTTGTAGCAAATAGGAAGCCAACACAGCTTTTTAAGCAAAAAAGATAATGTGATCAAATTTACATTTTAGAAAAATTAATTTGAATTAATTCTGAGTTTGCTTAAAATTCCTTTCTGCGGCAAGGAAAACTGAAAATGAGCTAAGCAGACAGAAAAAAAAATCAAAAACTAAAAAGGAATGTTCCTTTATGTGGGGAAGATGGTGCAGTTTAAGGCAGCTCCTTCTCCTCAGCTGGTCCTATACTGCTTCCTTCCTACGACTCATCATTAAGGGTCTTTGTCTTATTTGTATACGTATTTACTTGCTTGAGGTTTGTTCCCACCGCACTCACTAGAATCGAAGCTCAGAGACCTTGTCTAAATTTTTTAATCTTTGGTGCCAAAGACAGCACCTCTTGTGCAAGAGGAAATGAGCAGTTACATTTTGAATAAATAACAACAGTAAAGAAGGGAGAGGTTAGAAGTATATAACTCCTAGTTAATTTGATTTTCTTTAGTAAAAATGGGTTTGGGAACTGATAATGGGCGAATAGCTAATTCCTGTATACAGCTGTTTTGATTTCAAAGTACCTTCACCTATTTATTCCTCCCAACAGCAGCGAAATAGTCATTCACCTGACATTTAGGGAGCATTTACTCTGTGCCAGATGTGCTGGCTGTTGTGTTTACAAAGATGCATTTGAGACAATTCCTGCAAAGGAAGTTCTTATAGTATGATGGAAAAAATCAATATTAACAGAGAATTACAATACAATGTGTGTGTATTTGAGTTCTCCAGAGAATCAGCTCCAGTGGGTTGTATCACACACACACCTGCGATGTTCAATTTGAAGACAAGGAAGAGGAAGCATCTCAGTGATTTTAAAGTATATGATATATTGTCATTTACTATAATCTCCATAAAGTAGAGTGGATCGCTTGAATTTGTTCCTTTTGTCTAACTGACAACCTTTTTTCTTTTTTTTTTGAGACAAGGTCTCACTATGTAATTCAGGCTGGCCTTGAACTCACTATGTAGCCCAGGCTGATCTCTAACTCATGGCAAACCTTCTGCCTAAGCCTCTCAAGTGCTAGGATTACAGGCATGTACCACCATACCCGGCCTTACTGACAAACTTTTAAAATTATCTGTTTCCTTAATTTACAGATGTATTAGTCACTTTTCTGCTGCTGGGAAAAAATCCGTGACACTTGCACCTTAAAGAAGAAGAGGTTTATTTTCATTTACAGTTTTCTGAGGGCTCAGTCTATGGTTGGCTGGCTCCAAGGGAGAAATGGCATGGCAGAAGAGCATGGTGAAGGAAAGCTGCTCAACCCATGGCAGCCAGGAAGCAAAGACAGAAGAGAGGAGCCAGGACAAGAATATACCCATCCAGGTCATGTCCGCAGTGACCACCTCTTCCAACCACTCCCCACCTCCAAACACATGTGACTTTTGTGACACATTTTAGATCCAAACCATAACAACAAATAAAAATTGCATGCATTTATGGTGTCCACAATGATAGTTTAAAATATGTATACATTGTGGGATGGTTAACGCAAATGAATTAATATATGCTTTATCAAGGTTAAAAAAGAAACCCTGTTAGTCCATGTTGGGTCACATGCCCACTCGAGCACATTGCTAGCCATCATACCCCTTAACAAAACATGTTGGGATCTTTTTACACTTGATCTTAGCCAAAAGGCAGACAAGTGATGCTGGGAGCTTTTTAAAGAAGGGGAATGGGCTAATCTGGCACCATGGAGGCATTTTCTACAAGAGTGCTAGTTGTCTTATTAGTGACTGATTTTGCCAAAGTATTTATTCTATAATCCCTGGAAACAGAGCAATTTTGACTTTTCTCCCCTCTACTCTCAGGGGACTCAAGAAGCTCCAGTGAGTTACAGGATATTAATTGCATCCTGCTTAGATGTTGATGAATCATAGAAGCAACAAGTACCTAATCTCCACTCTTCTCCAAATCTGCAGTCAAATCACTTTCAAGGCTCATCTCCAGTGGATTTTCAGCTACCATTTGAAAGGACTGTAAGGCATCCTAATACTTTGAATTAATCATGAGTCCAGCCTGCTGGACAATATTGCAATCAAAATAACAGAGGCCAAACTGTTCCAGTCAGAACAGGAATGTATGAACATAGCTTAACTCAGAAATATTACAGCTGCAGCCAACAAACTTCCAATCAAAAGAGACTCACCAGCAGTATCTAAAATTTTTTGGCTGTTAAATGTGCTTTTGTCACTAAAGGGATGTCAGCAGTGTAATTTCAGCTCAAACAAGGGATGGAATTGCAGTAATTATGGACTTTTGTGACCAGCACACTTCTAGCCAAATGATAGAGTTGAAGTTGTATCTTTTTGAACCAATTGAGTTCTGTCTTTTATATCAATTTCTGAGGAATGTAATTGTTATTAATAAGACATTAACAGGATATCATTTCCTTTGATGAGAATTTGTTCTCCCAATAAAAGTGAGTTATTAGAACAATTAGAAATTGTATCAGAGTCTGCCATCTAGACATGATTCATTATTTTCATCTTTTTGAAAATATGCTTCCTCTCTTTTCCCTCCCAATCTGTTTTAAATTATATGGAAGTCAAAAACTGCCCTTTTGTTCCTTTTGAAGATTTTATAACAACTTGCTTTTTGCAATGACTGTACAAGTTTAGAATGTTGCATTCTCCTTATCGTGAACTAGATTGTAGAGCCTAATAGAAAAGGAGAAGAAAAATCATCTTCTATTCTGTGCCAGGCATGGTGCAGACACCTTAAAATCATGTAACCCCAGTTTAGCCTTGAATCTGCACTGGAAAATGGGTATTGCTTTTTTATTGTTAGAAATGAGCCAGCTGGGTCATGGTATCAGAAAATACTGAAGATCACATAGGTGACCTAGTTGTGACACAGGTTATCCTACTTTAAATTCCAGGGTCTGTCTTCTAGGACATCCCTCTGTCCCCTGATTTACCTGCAGGGGTCATGAGCCTGTGCCCTCATGTGTTGGCCTAGACAGGAGGGAAAGCTGCCTTCCTGGGAGAGGAGAAATGGAAGGGCACTGGCTAGTGCTCTTGGAGCATCATAGGGGCATTCAGCACTTTGCAGGTGCCGTCTGCCATGTGCAATCTGTACTTTCTAAGAAGGTAGAATGGGGGTGTTCCTAGAAAGTGCACAGTGCATGGCTTGAATTGTCCAGGGAAAGGATAATTTGACTACTCAGCCCACCACCAGGCAGCTGTAGCCGGGGCAGGAAATTTAAAAAAACATGAAAAAAATCAAACCCCAATACCTTGTTCCTGTAAAAATTCATTGTTATAATCAATATTTTGTGATGGGGGAGAACTCAACTCTCATTTCCATGGAGCTGGTTGCCTGCTCTGGCTGCATACTTGTGCCTGTGGACTCAGAGTCAGCACAGGGCCTTTGCTCCACAGGAGGGAGCCACTGCTGCCTGCAGGGGGTACCACACAAAAATCAATGGAAAGGCTCATCTTCACTCTTTCTGACCTTCAGTCTCCACATGCACTGTGTACTGCAGCTCTGAGTCTCAGGTCCAAAGAAGATCTCTGTGTCTTTCAACAACCAGATTTCTAGATGTATTTTTTTCTGAAATGTCCTTTAACCTGAGTAAAAGTGTCTTGTAATGAAGAGGAATGAAAGCCCACACAGATTCTGGTGGACACCCAGGAATCCTCAGGGTGAGGCCAGGTACCTGGAGGGGTAGTTTTTTGGTGCCTAGCCTTCCTCAAGCAGCAGCAGCAGCAGCACAGTGAAACTTGAACTCAGAGGCTGCAGGCCCCCCAGGAGGGATGTGAAGTGACCATATTTGCATGTGAGGAAAAGGCCCTCAGCAGACTGAGGAGGAGGAAACAAGAATGGAAAGATAGAAATGTTGCTATAGAAATAAGATAGAAATGTTGCTGTGTTCCAAATTGAGAGGAACAAATAATTTGGAGACATTTTGGGGGAAGAATCTGTGGATTCTTTAATCTGACTTCTGATGACCTCTCTTGCTTCCTCCCTCCATGCCTCCTTGCCTTGCTTTGTCTTTGCTCAGCTCTTCCCTCTATTCTCCTCTGTCCTTGTATACACTCTTCCATCTCATGTTGTCAATGTTCCATCTTCCTGAAGATCTCAGTTGACAGCCTCCAGCTTTCTCTGATAACCATACTTCTGCCATACTGCAACCTGTCCTTACTTTGCATTCTGCCCCATTCTTTTATACCATTCCATACAACAGTGTTTGTGTGCATTTCCATGGACTTTCCCATCTTCCATCTACAACATAAGTTCATTGCGGGGTCCATGTTCATAGAGACTTCTCTTCTGCTGCATCCTCTGTGTGCAGCACAGGGTGGGCACACAGTGTGTCACACATACACACACACACAATACAGAATGAGACTAATGACACCAAGCTGCATGAAGCTATGTGGAATGAGTGGTGCTACTGGTTCTACCAAGTAACAATGTCTATTGTAGTGTTTGACATTTGAGTTTGGAGCGCAGAGAGAATTTGGGACTACAGGTAGAGATTGTGGAGCTCCATATTACCCATTAGAATTAGCTGAAGACAGTGAGTTTGTGGTGCTGGTTGGGGGAAAATATCTTCTGACTCCAGCAAGTTACTTAGCCCTCTTCGACTTTCAGTCTTTTTGTTTGCCAGTTGGGGCAATAACACCCACTTCAGGCTATGTGATTATTAAAAGTCTGGGAAGACTGATATCTGCCAGGAACTTAGCCTAGTATCTAGCACATGCTAGACAAATAATAGTGACTGAAAGAAGAGGGCAAAAGCAGAACCCAGAGGAAACGTTTAATGAATGTATGGGGGAGAATACAAGAAAAGAAATTAAAAAGGAGGAAGAGAGCTAGCATAAAGTTAGTTGCTGCTCTTCTTTATAATTGGAAAATGCAATGTAATTCTAAAGTTATATTTCACATTCTTATAAGTAATAACTCTTAAGTGGAACTTAAATAGTTTATGGATTTTCTTACTTTCTGGTATTTATTATATTTCAATGAATAAAGGTAAGGGAATATTTTGATGGAATTGTAATTTTAAAAATTGCTTTTACCAGGTATATCAAAATATACTGTGAATGTTTAAGTGAAAAAATTTATTACAGTAAGACACATTGCTATTAACCCCTCGAAAGCTCCCCGTGATCACAATTATCCTATTATTCATGCCACTTTCTGAAGTAGTTCTTGGAAGTCCTCTTCATGAGTGTCTTATAGGTATGATAAAAAAATACTGTGAATGATATTGGTGAGTGTCATTCAATGGAAAGGCAGGTTTGTAAAAATAAGCCTGTTCACCAAATCTGGTACTGTATGACTTCTGGCTCTTCCTCAAAGTAAAAACAACCATGAAAATTATGTTTTGAAAGTTACATTTTGAATGGATTCAGGACATCAAGGCAGCCATGACAGTGCAACTTAAAGACACAAAAGACGACTTCCAGAACTTCTTCAGCAAGTGGCAGGAGTAATGGGCTAGATGTGTTTAAAGCAAGGGGGAAATTTTTGAGGATTAATGATAAGGTGGCTTTTACTTTAATAAATTTAAAAAATTTAAATAATCACTAATTTTTAAATCACACCTTATATAGCATGTCACAGTATAAGTGCTATTTGCTCAAACCTGCTCTTTATTGGATATTTGCTTGTTTTATATCTTCAGCATGAAGAGTAGCTTTTAAATTTTTAAAAATTTTTATTTGTTCACATTTATAATACAATGGGAAATTGGCCCATGTACATAATACATCTCAGTTCTTCTTTTCCCCTTTGCCCACTCACCCCCTTCCCAACTTTTCTTTCTTTCTTTTTTTTCTGTACAAAACCTGAAATATTTTTACTTTTTTAAAACTTTGGTCTAAGTTGCCTTAGACCTGACGGACTCGATACAAGAGTAATATGAACTGGGAAATAAAACACTTTAATAGCCGTGATAAACTTTGTTAGAATTATACATGTTGCCAAAATAATAATAAAATTAAAAAGAGAGAAGAGAGAGGGAGAGAAAGAGAGAGAAGAACTTGCTGCCCGGGTTAGATTATAGAAATGCTTGACAAGGACAGGCCAAGGGATTTTAAAAACCCCAGTTCCGAATAAGCCTGGGACCCGGGAGACTCCCCCTCTGCCGGCCTCGGGCCCGGGGACCGAGTCCCTACTAACAGCAGCGGGAGTGGATAAGGCCTCTGCCCAGCTGCCTCTCCGCGTGGACAGAACATCCAGGTAATGGGTATATAAAGAAAGCTCGTAAGAAATGTACAAATATAAAAAGCTACCAACATTAATAAATTACGGCATCACAAAACACAGAAACACTTCACAAGGTGCTAGTAAAATAACTGTATCCCCAACCCCCTCGTCATACAAGAAGGAAAACAAAGAGCTGGTATGAAAGTTGAAGGTTCGTCTTCAAAATGTGTCTGAAATGGATCTTTTGTGTCCTATTGGCTTCTGTGAAGACAGAGTATAAGGCTGCGCAGACGCCACTTGTTTTTCAGGCAATACCTTAGTTCCTAAAAGGAAAATAAGAGTAAGATAACAACAAAAGAAAAGAAGGAAAAGGAAAAAGCACTGGAACCCAGCTGTCCATTCGAGTCAGCAAAAAACTCGTATAAAGGTTAATGAAGGACTCTATAGAAAGAAATTCCTAAAGATACTTTTGCTCTTATAAAAAAGAAGTCATTTAAAAAGCTATTTACCCGCTACATCCTATGAAAAATATGCTTCAGGAAGTACATCTAAAATTAAAATACAGGATGGCCTGAGAAACAAATCCAGCCCCTCCGTGTCGCGGGCAGACACAACATCCAGGTAGAGCCCACACCCGCGACACCTCCTGCTAACACGGGGAACAGAGAAGCGCTTGTCCACGCGCGCCCTTGAGCCACCGGCCACCACCGGGCCAAGACGCGCTTCTCCCAGTGCAGAGCCAGACGGGGCCCCGCCACCCACGTGGCTGAGCCTGGGCCACCCGGGCCTCAAGAGGTGGCGCCAACTTTTCATCTATAGAGTCTGTAGAAAAGCTAGACATGTTTGATTTAATTAAAAATTAGCTTCTATGAAAGAGGAATTTGAGAGGTAATTTCTATTACTAAAAGCTTAAACTATAAAAAGTAATTGTCCTAGAAATTTTATCAGGTTGAAATTTATTTTCATAATTAATAGTTTGATCAAGAAACGACTTAGAGTTTCCTATACACATAGGTGACAAATATGAGTGGCAGGGATAAATAGTCTACAAATGTCATCATCTATCCATGTGATTTCAAATCAATGGACTGTGAAAGTTTTCTGTCAGAAAAATTGATTGTTAGTCTTTAGGCCTACTACAAAATTATTCGTGCCATCCAGACATTAACAATATTCTTCCCATCATGTAGTTTTCATTGTAGCCTTGCCCATTGAACCTTGACTATCAGAAAATATTATGTATGACATTATCACAGGACGAAGGTGGCAGAGTGTGGTGAGGCAGAAATGTAGGCATCTCACACTCACAAAGAAAGTCTGACACTCATTAATGAAAGAAAAATTAAAAGAATAACAAGAGACTGTTTCGATGTGCTGAATTAGAGAAGACGATTAGAAAATACCTTGTGTTGTTAGATCATCTGTGAGGAGATTAGAGGTCTCGTTCACAGCTGGTGGGAGTATAATGGGGACAAATTTATTGAGAGTAATTTGGCCAGAATCATAGAAAGTTTAATGCTTTGATGCTGTAATAACATGTTCATAATTTATTCAAAGGAACTAGTGAACTATTTCCCCCAAATATGTGTATAAGAATAGTCACTACAGATGTCAAGGATAATAGTGAAAATGTGGATGCCACTAATTGCCAGGCAATAGGGAAATCATTACATGCATATGTTTGTAAGAGGAAATACTTTATGGCATTAAAAAGTCACATTGCAGAAGTATGAAAATGTTAAATAAAAATGAAGAGTAGTTCTAAGTGCAAAAAAGCAGAATACAGCATAGTTTTTAAATATGCATGCCACAGACATTCATGTAAACAGATTATTTTGAGGCCTCTTGGGTTATAATATATCAATTTATTATTCCTAATTTTTCTGTAGTTTTGCTTGGCTCTTTCTTGTTGGGCAGAGATTGCCTGGCTCCAGGGGTTTGGCGGGGGGCCCCTTACAGGACAGTATTCACTTGGGGACTGGGTTGGGGTGGATGTTCTATGAAATCATCACTCCCAGATCTGGGGCTTCTGTTCTCCCTCACACAGCCTCTCGACATAGATGTTGGGCTTCCTACCAGCAGGGTGGCCTGGGGTAGACAGAGTTCTTCTGTGAAACCTGACTTTCCCCTGAGAAAAAGCAGAGCCTGCCAGGTCTCTTAGGCTAGACCAAAGCTGACATAACAACACCTCTGCCATATGCATTGGATAAGAGTCACAAAGCCAGTTTCAGAGCAGAGTTTTTATGTATACTGTGATCACTAATCTTGATATATCAACTTTATCAGGTTAAGAAATGCTTAGTAGATTAGTAAATCATGCTCATGGATATGTCTGGGTGGGTCATGGAGAAGACTTTGGGTACTATATATGGCCCCTGGCCCCTTCCTCCCTGGCACTGTGCTTCCTGGGCACCATGAACTAAGCAGCTTCTCCTCCATGCCCTTCTGCCATGATGTCTCTGTCTTTGAGCCAGGCTGTCATGGACTGGAATCATGAGCAGATTAAACCTCTTCTCCTAAGTTGTAGGTGTTGGGTATTGTGTCTCAGCAATGAGAAATTTGGCTAACACATACACTTTCTGTTGCCTTCAAATTATTTACACTGAATGTCTACTTTATAGTTATCAAAAACAAAACAAAACAAATCCCAACCTTCACTATACCAATTATAATTGTATATAATAGGGCATTATAATAGGGTTTGAATTCCACCTTTATTATTTACTGTGTAATTGGAAGGACTACTTATATATGTTAGCCCATAATTACTTCGTGTATTAAGTAGGAATAATAGTAAGACCTCCATGAGGACTAAAGTGGACAAGATCTATAAGATGTGAATCAAGGTGCCCAGGAAACATTATTTATTCTTCTTCATTTTGACATATTCTCTTAGAGCTTTGATATGTGTATTCATCAGCTTCCTCATTGCTGGGACAAAATACCTGACATTTGCAATTTAAAAGGAGTGAGATTTATTTTGGCTCATAGTTTTAGTGGGCTCAGTTCATCTACAGCTGGTTCCAAGGCACAGACTTGCAGGTAACTTGCCCATGCTCATCTTTTGCTGGCTGGAAGAAAAGCATAGGGGAAAAACCAGAAAGGTGGCCAGGACAGATATAATCCTTAAGGTTATGCTTCCATGACCCATTTCTTGTCACCAAGCTCCACCTCCTAATAGCACATTTCCCTATTGTGCCTTCACAGTCTAGTCACCTCTCCTGGGATCTCTTAATCGAGTGAAGTTGATGGTCATGATTAACAGGCACAATATGCAACTGGCATGGCATCATCTTGTTCATATTTTTCAGCTATTTTGAACTTTGTGACATTGCATATTACTTTGTTTTACTAATCCAAACTCAGTAGGTTTATTTGCTCAAACAGAAAAAGAATTCATCAAGAAATATTTCTGCACTGGAGAGAAAATTTTCAGTCTCATCACTAAATGCTGTTTACTATACTCTGTGTAGACTTGTTCAGAGAATGAAGGCTTTTTTTCCCATGGATCTTAAATACAAGTTCCATAGGAAGACCAGCTGGACTGGTCAGGATACAGTGTGAATTGTACAGGTAGCCTGGTGGAGGAACCCAGGCAGGTCTAGTATGCAGAAGATCCAGATTCTTGTTTGGCTCTATAGCTAAGAGATTGCAGCTTTAGGAACACAATTTTCTCTATTTAGTTTTGGAATATTTAAGATATGAAATACAGGTGGAGGTGGTTTCTTATTTAAATTTTAACACATGCATATATCATATTTTGATCATATGCATCTCCACATTTCCCTCCCTTACAGTCCCTTTACCTACCTTTAATTCCTTCCTCCAGTCTAACAATAGTCTTCCATCTACTTTCATGCTGGTTTTTTTGTTCCTGGAACCAGGGATCGAACTCAGTACCTTGTGCTTGAGAGGCAGGCACACCACCACTGAGCTAAATCCCTGGCCTCTCATGCTATGTTTTAAAATAGATTCCACATATTGGGGGAACACGTAATACAGTACTTGTCTTTATGAGCCTGGCTTATTTTGCTTAACATGATGATTTCAAGTCCTCTTCATTTTCCCACAAATGGCATAATTTGGATCCTTTGTATGCTGAATAATACTCTATTGTGAAAAGATACATTTTCTTTAACCATTCATCAGTTGATGGGGACCTAGGCTGGTTCCATAACTTGATTATTGTGAATTATGCCACAATTAACAAGGATTTGCAGGTATCCCTGTATGTTGACTTTAATTCCTTTGTACGTTGACTTTAATTCCTTTGTATGTATAGCAAAGGACAGTGTATGGTCATATGGTAGTTCTACCATTTTTTATGGAAACTCCATGCTGACTTCCATAATGGTTGTACTAATTTACAGGCCCAGCAGTGTAGAAGAGGTCCCTTTTTCCTGCCCCCCCCTTGCCAGCCTTTTTTATATATATATTCTTGATAATAGCCATTCTGCCTGGGGTAAAATGAAATTGTAATGTAATTTGACTTGCATTTCACTAATGGCTAAAGATATCAAACATTTTTCATGTACTTATTGGCCATATATACAGTAAGTCCCTGATTTAAGAACATTCAAGTTGCATACTTCATAAGTGTACTGTATAAGATTCACAGGTGTACTCTATAAGACTCACTTTGTTCGATTACAAATGAAGCCGATTTATGAACATTTTCCAGGAATAGAACTTATTCATAAGTTCATAACTTGTTCATAAGTCGGGTACTTCCTGTAATTCTTCTTTTAAGAAGTGTCTGTTCAATTCCTTGTCAATTTATTGATTTGGCTTCTTGTGTTTTGATGTTAAGCTTTTGTGTTTATGTTTTTGGATATTAATCCTCTACTGGAGTGTAGATGGCAAAGATTTTCTCCCATTCTGTAGGCTCAGATTATGGTGATTTCTAATTTTCCCATCAGATCCTTCCAGATTCCAGGGATCACCTCCCTTCTTTCTTTTCTTCCCCAAGTTGTTATTTTCCAGTGTCTGGATTCTAAATCTTGGAGAGACTGATTTGTTGCTGCTCTGCCATCTTCCTGGAAATCTCAGATTATGGTGATTTCTAAAAATTCTTTCAGCTAAAATATTGACTGTACAAGTTTAAGTTCATGTCAAAAAAACTAGAAGAAATGTTTAATGCCTCTAATTATTTTGAGAGAGAATTGAAGGCTAATGCTCACCAGGGAAACTTGTATCATCTAATGCATGGGGAGCGATGGGACTTTGGACACTAGTTTCTGTTTTAAATATTACCATTGATCTGCAGGTTGACCTGTGGGAAATGAAATCCTATCTATACTCCTTTATGGATCTCACAGCATTTTTTCTTCTTACTTGAAAAGGTTGTTACGAGAGGATTATTCCCCAAGGATGATATTCTCCAAAAGGATGAGATTCATAGGGCTGCATGATATTTTAGCATTAATGAAAAAACTCTAGGAAAATGAACCCAAAGTATAATCATAAACACGAATGGACTCTCATCAGCAATCTAGAAGTCAGCATAGTTCTTAGCTTTTACAAAATCTCCAACTCAGGCCTGCCTCTTGTAATTGTGACTGCTACTTTGGACATACAGTCTTGCATGGAAAGAAACATCTGGGGTCATTGAAGGAATGCTGTTTGAAAGGCTGCCAACAGGCTCTCTTATTTGGAATTCTGCTTATCTCACACATGACGACTTTTAGATATAAGGTACAACATCAAATCATATTGCTTGACTTTCATAAAACTGATTTTTTAAAAAGTGAAGAGTTGAGAAATCAATAAAAAGACATGAATGATGATAGCAATGTTAAATGGAAATCAATCAATAAATCTATTTATCCATCTAATAAGATAAAGCTTCCCATCCAGCAGATTGGTAAAAATGAAAAAGTCAAATGATACCAAGTTTTGGTGGTGGCTCTAAAAGTGAGTATATCTATTTTCCAAGCAACTTTTATAAAAAAAAAGATGTGTCCTTTGATCTAGCAATTTCAGTCCTGAGCATCTTAGCGAAACCTTATGCATGTGCATTGAGAGCCTTGTATTACTGTGTTTATAGTGGGATCATTCATTACTTCCAAACTTTGGAAACAATCCATCAGCAGCAATAGGACTGACAAGTGAATTTGGGCATGTTCTGACAGCAGTGAAAATGAACTATAGGTACATGCATCAACCAGAAGAGTCTCATAGAGTTATTGTATTAGTTTGAAGGGGCTGCCCTAACATGTATGAATCAGGTGGCCTAAAAAACAGAAATTTATTGTCTTAAAGTTCTAAGGCTAGAAGCCTGAAAGCAAAGTGTTAACAGGGCTGATTCCTTCTGAGGGCCGTGAGGGAGAATCTATTCCAAGTCTCTCTGGCTTATGGATGATAGTCTTCTCTATATTATCTTTGCACTAAGTTCATCTCTGTGTTCAAATTTTCCCTTTTTATAAAGGATACTGGGGATATTGGTTTAGGGTTCACCCTAAATACCCCATTTTAATATGATCGTCTCTGTAAACAACTTATTTCCAAATAAGGTCAGATTCTGAGGTACTGGGTATTAGGTCTTCAATATATGAATTTAGGGGATGCAATTCAACCCATAACAATCATTCTTTATATTATATAATCAGTTTATGAATAATTTACTTGTGTTTGTCAATTAAAATGTGTATGCACATTAGTCCACCACACTGAAGAGTACACCCTAAGCTTTCAAAAGATTTTCAACAAGATCTAGACCTTCGTAAAAGTTAGGAATCATTTTCAGACTAAAAGTAGGATATCTAACAGGAAGGTTATTAATGCTATAGAAGTTTACAAGGCAAGAAAAACATTTGAATCTTACTTGTAGGCATTTAAGTAAGGTATTTTTGTTTGAAATTACTATGCACACATATACATATATACATATATATATATATTGCTTACTATGGGGAGTTTTATTAATAAATCATCTTGTTCATCTTTCTGCCTTTAAGAAGGATTACATTTAAGCCATTTCAGATATATAGTTGCCCAACTTTCTATGAAAAATCTCTTCTAGCATAACATTTATCACCTAACCCACTTTCTTTATTGTGTGCCTTTAAACATGGGACATGTTTAAGACAATATGAGGGCAATCACGTAGTTCATAAACTTCCGACGAATTCTCCTGTATAAAGGCTGGCCTTTGAGGCTGCATTTTGCAGCTATCATAAGAAGGAAACCCTGGAGAATGACCTTGCTGAGTAAGTCTCACCATTTACCCATATTTTTGCTTTGGGGCCTGGGAGTCTCTGTTATCATCATGAGGTTGGTCCCTGCCTAGGCAAACATGTGCATCTTAGCAGTACTGGAACTAGGTTTCTTTACATTGGAACTTTATAAAAGAGGACACAAGCATTAAGAGTAATTAAAATTATATTCTAAAAGAAGAAAACTCTACATTTTACTGTATATTAATTTAAACATATTAAACACACTGTAAAGATTTCCTTGGGATTTTGACATAAGTATTTGTGTTTCCTCCACTAAGCGGGTAATGAAGATACTTAACCACAGGGATGCAGAGAATGCTCAGTTCTCCCAGTCTGACCTCCGTTCCTGGTTCTACTGGTGACCACCTGCTGATGGAAGAGATACTTTCTGATTGAAGTCAAGTTGCACAGTCTACTCAACTGGATGAAGTGAAGCTCTATATACTACCACCAAATATTCCCTACAGCCAGCAGCAGTTAGAATGGATCCTCCAAGGCACAGAATTATCTTTAAAGAATTAAAAAATATTAATCTTCTATAAGAAAGTCACAACACTGTTTCTTTTTTTTTTTTACAACACTGTTTCTAAAGGCAGAATGGGTTCACTGCAGTGTTTAGTGTGTAGTGACAGATAGCTGCCACTGGGCTGTGAATGTCAGTGAGCCCATACTTGAGAAAAAAGGAGGATGACTTGGGTAACAGTGGGTAATCTCATGACACCGGCTATTTTAATGTGGGCAGCTCTCTCACGGGTTGGAGGGTAATAACTGTTGTAAAGTGTGGCATTGCAAGTATGTCCAGGGAACCTGTCTATACGGGTATGTAAGTATCTAGTGCTAAATGCCTCTCCTTCATCCTTTGGCTTTTTCAGATTCAGTGTAACAGGCCAAAAACCTTCTGATGTATTGGTAAGCCAGATTCTCTGCTGGCTCTAAGTCTGTAGTTGAGGTTAAGTGCTGAAAAAAAGGTCAGGGATTACTTATGACAGAAAGACCATGGGTCAGAAAGAAGGAAAATAATGATAAATAAAATGTCCCCGTGGGATAGTGAGGGAAAGCTGCATTTTTTCCGTGAGCATGAAGAATGGCTGTGAGGGTCAAGGGGGTGATAGAAAACTGAATCCTCTGGCTTTTACTCTTTTGGCCCTAATTCTCCAGGTAGCAGAAACAATGGTAAAAGAAGAGAAACCCACAGTAGGTATATGAAAAAGCAAGAAGAAAAGAAGCTTTTGATTGACTTTCCATCTGGAAGCTGGACTGTCCTTTGGGTGCTTCAGCAACTGTAGGTTAGAAACCTGTTATCTGGCAGGGTCAGGCCACTGGCCACTTGGACTTTCAGTCTTTAAACCTCATTTCAGTAACTGATCACTTGTAAGGAAATAAAATACCATTGCTGGAATTGTCATAAATTGGGGCTAAAGTAAGTAGCATGAAGTGGGGGTGAATAATTGGATTTACATTTTTGAAGAAGGAGCCATGGTAGGTCTCACGGACCAGCAAGAAGGAAAGCAACCATGCTCAAGGCCTGTGTGTGTCAAAGCTGAGGGTTTCAAATGTGTGCAATCACCATTGTATATAACGTGTTACATGTCTAATGTACACACCACACAAACTATACTTAGCATTTGTAAATTTAATTTTCAGTGCAAATATCTTTGCTGAATTCATCTTATTTTCATACACATCAAATTCAAATGTCTGATTTTATTAATTTTTATTAAGAGCCTACATCTGGAATTGTGCCAGTTACAAAAGGCTCCCCATGTCAGTAGCAGCAGAAAAAGACTGAAATCTTTGAGGAAGGCCTGGGAAAGGGACATCTCCCAGATCCCATCCCAGTGTCTCCTAGTGTGGCTCTTCCAGACTCTCCTCTTATGCATTTGGATGGCAGCTGGCTTTGGCCTAATA
Source organism: Heterocephalus glaber (assembly GCF_000247695.1). Next base: position 6,658,060 of record NW_004624806.1, read on the forward strand.
GGAATGTTGAGAAATAAGGAGAAATCAACGGGGGAAGAAAGGCAGGGGCAGGGAGGCAAGGGTGTACCAAACATCTCCAATTTGCTCTTGATTTAACGATGAATCTCCCAGATCTGTGTCTGCAGATGACTCTTGTTCAACAAAGCCTCTGTTAAATTCATGCAAAGTTCCTAGTCTTCAAAATCGTGTACATTCTCATCCAATAGAATTAAAGGATACATTTACTTGCTTTATGGATTCAAAAGTTGTGTTTTAGGCAAAAAGGCTCTTTCTCAGCTGTGAGGGAAAAGAAAAATCTAAGGACCATTATAGGAAAAAATTGACCACATTATATTCTTTGTTTTAAGCTGAAGGAGAAGACTAATGTTTTAAACATATACAGTACTGAAAATCATGGTATTTTAAAATGAATCACCACATGATTTAATCATTGTTAATCTAGAACTGAATAAATTCTGAAAGACTCCCTGCTGCTGACTTTGCTTAGTTTAGGATTTACTACCTTTTATTATCCTTTGAGAGCAGGAAGTCTGAATAAATTACCTCTGGATTCAAAGTTTCTGCTTTCTAACTTGTTTTGCTTCCTTTTAATTTCTCTGAGAAGAAAGACAAATAAGTTATTTGGATGCTTTACATTGTATCAAATCCATGCTTCAGTCACAGAACCTTGGTTGGTACCTTGTGGACTCTCACTATGCATCTTGAAATTTGGGTGGATTCCGTCTGTTTGTCAGAAACCATGCCTGATAAGAGTTTGTTTCAGAGAGTGGGTGTCAATATTGCTGACTGACTGACTTGCCCACTTAAGAAGAAGTTCAATCTGTTGGCAGTTTTGGTTATAGTCCTGTTAAGAGGCAATGTAACTGCAGTTTATGTAAACAGGGACAAAGACTCATGGAGCTAGCCTTACTGCTTCTGGAAGAAGACAAGTGTTTTTGTGGGGTGTTTTGAGGAGTGCCAGGAAGCACCAACCCTGTGCCTGCAATCCTGATGTTACCCTGTTCGTGAACCTCTGCTTAGCATTAAGTCACATTCTGTGTTAAAGCACAAATTGGCTAGGGGCTAGCTGCTCAGCTATTGCCAGCAGTAACATCTATACAATTGTTAGCTGTCAGGAGGAACATCTAAGTGTGTGTTAGTTGTCAAATCTTTTCAGAAGCAGCTTCTTTAGGGTAGGCTTTGATGAGAGAAGGGCATAAAGACAGGGCCAGGACTTAGGACAGACTGACAGTTCACAGTCCATACCAGTTCATTCTAGGGTCTGCCTGTGTGTATTGGGGTAGTATCAACATGATCTTGAGATAACAGCATAAGCTGAGAACTCAGTCATTTTGCCAAGGGTGGTGGTGGACGTTATTTGAGGTTACGTTTTTTTCAGCCTTCTCATTTTGCCAGGCTGTGTTCTGGTGAATGGAAGCAGGAGGTGGAGGAACATTGGTGGGGGTTTCTCTGCCCAACTCGTATGTGCTGGGTCAGGTGGGGCTTGCTGCAAACAGCTTGTCTGCAGAGGTGAGGCCCTGAACCTCCAGTCCTGACGATTCCTTCTCCTCCCCTCCCATGACATTTTGATGATCCCTTGGCTTTAACTATTCCATCGTGTTGCTTCTTTCCTCCCATCTCAATTGTCTGGCTCCTTCCACCAAAATAAATAGAAGTTCAAGACCAGTTTTCTCTCTCAGCTCATAGTAGAGTCCTAAGCCCAAGCTGCTCATCCAAAGCACCACCCATTCAGTTGAGTCCCGCCACCTCTTGGAACAGGAACAGAGTGTGGCCAGATGTTGGGCGGGGAGGGTCCTACTGGTGCTGTCTGATTTGTACTGACCACAGGAGTGCTCCTTGACCTTGGTCTTGAGTATGCCAATAGTCTCCCCTAGAAAAGCAGGCCCAAGAAGAACAGATTGGAGGAAGAGGCCACATCTCCAGCTCTCCACCATCCCCACCGTGGGTGTGTCTTATGACAACAGCCTCCCAAGTGCTGGGTTCACAGGCATGTGGAATTTTATCAAAATGTTAAGTGTATTTCTTTTCATGCAAACTCCCTACTGAAATGAGTGAGTGTTTTTTGAGGAACCAGCCCACATGACCCCTTTTAGGAAGCGAGAGAAGATGGCAAGTGGGAACCACCATGAGCTTGGAACTTGAAGCCTCTTTAAGATGAAACATTAGATTTTTGGTCTGAATTTAACACCCCTAAGTAAAGAAGAAAGGATAGCTTGAGGACATTTTACGGTGAATATTTTTTAAAGTTGGGAAAATGGTCTCTGCTCCACTTCTTCAAAACCTCTCTGTGGAACGAGGTTTAAAAAGCAGAGCTACATTTGGTGTACAGGAATGGCCTTGCTACCTGAGACCATCATGGCAGGACAGTCTTTTCTGTGGATTAGGACATCTCCATAACTGTAGTCTCTATTATGAGCACCTATGGGGTGGCCTGCCCTTGGGACAGGAAGCCACTGTTCACATCAGAATTGACAGTGACAGAGTTTGTCAGATCTTATTAGCATGTGGCCAGAACCAACCCCCACCATAAGCCAGAGAGCTTCATGTTTCAGTTTAACACAGTTTCTAAGGCATTTTGGGATCCTTTTAATCCAAAATGTGTTAAGTTGCTGCTACCCCTTCATTCAAACTAGCATAATTGGTGGCTCTGAAATTAGCCCCCACAAAAGAAGACAGACTATAATGCTGTTACTCACCTTGTAATGAGAACTTTATAGAGGTGGTGGGAGTCAAGAGCTTGGAATATTTATGAAGCTTCTTGATTGACTCCTTTTACATTTATTCTCAAGTCACAATTCCGACTACATACTGAGACAGCCAGATAACTATTTAAAGAAGCACCTTATTTTTGGAAATGTTATTTTTTTCCTAAAAGGGTAAGAGACTTTAGCAACTTTTTTTTTTCCTAGAGAACTTTGTCAACTTGATGATGATTTGGCAAGAAAAAGTTTCAACGAGGACTATAGAGTGTCATTGGATTTGGGAGTTGGAAGGGATCTTAAGTTCCAACTGACTTTTATTTTTTTCTTTTTAGTACTGGAGATTGGACTCAGGGCTTTCACACTGAGTTACATTTGAGCTTTTTTTAATTTTTAAATTTTGAGACAGGGTCTTGCTAAGTCACTAAATCTGGGCTCAAACTTGTGATTCTTCTTCCTTACCTTCCCAGAATACTGGAATTATGGGTGTGAGCCCCCCCACTTGGCCTAATTACCATTTGTTTCTACAAATGAACAAAAGACAACACAGACAGGGGAGTTGGTACCTCCCAGATCACAGCGGGCATCACTGGAAGATGATCTCTTAGAGCCTGGGCCTCTGGGATTCTTGCTCCTTCCTTTTCCAGCCTGGAACTGTATCTTCCTTCCCTACTTCAGAACTGTTCTGTGGCTGGTCTTAGACTGACCAGGTTCTTCCTGATTTTTCCACTTGTACTTCTCCAGAATTATTAACTATCAATATGCTGAGGATACACCCTCCTAAGATAGGGAGGGACTGGGCAGCACCTTCCGGGCAGTGTTCCAATGTGCCTTAGAAACAGGATGTCCTTCAGTGCTTTAGTCCTGCATGTCATCTCACCCCAGGGTCTAGAACTCTGGCGAGGGGCCTGCTCTCTGAGGTCTCCCAGCTCTGGTGCCAATAGGACCATCCACCCTGGCAGCTTTTCTGTCCTTGGGAGACTGGCTGTCTATGCACCTGAGGCTTCTGTTGTCCCTGGCAGTGCTGGTCCAAAGGTAATAAGCCCACTTCCCGTGACTTGTGTGGAGTATTCTGCCTTGCTAGACTGCCTCCTTTTAGATTATTCCAATGTGTGTTTATTCTGAGCAGAGTTGTCTTAAATTGGGCATATATACTTGCAGGTACTGCAGGAATTTGCTTCAGATGATCATGAAGGTACCCATGGTCTGTGAAGTAGTCACAAATGTTTTTCAGATATGCACTTTTCAGAGGAAAAATGTCTTATACCATTTACTATGTTCTCTAGAAGGAATCTGGACTTAAAAACCCTCAAGAATGATTTTCATCAGACTTTTCCAAGGACGAGAGGTGGGACAGCTCTTCTTTCATTCCCTCCCTTTAAGAGCTTTTTATTAAATGCTGACCATGTAGCTGACTTTTAGCTAAATTGATTGATTCTTTGTACTTCCAGCAAAAGAGTGGGTATTGTCCCAGATTGTATAGCCTTGAATTTCACTGAAGTCTTTCATTCTCATTTCCTAGTCTACTTTAGGTATTATGTATTATTTCACCTGATGGAAGAATTATTCGAAACGGGTGAAGTTCCAACCTGCTGGTCTTCTGGGTTATCAATATTATGATCAATGCTTTAAAAATGAAGGAAAAGGCTCCTGGTGTCAGTGTGCTGGGTGCCCTTAATCTTTGGACAGCTGGAAGGCTCATCATCAATTCAATCCTGATCTTCCTCACTGGAAAGAAAGGAGGTGCCACTCTAGGTATCATAGCACTTGGGAGCAAGAATCCACAGGAACATCCTTGTAATGGAAACTGGTTTTTGTTCTTGCAAATAGCTTGACCTGGAAGCTTTGCAGACCATAATATAGGGACACAACTGTTGAGTGCTTTGCACTTGTAAAATATTAGATAACTACCAATTACCAGATTTGGAGTTCATTTTAGATACTTTTGGCCTGAATTCAAATAGATGAAACAGAGACATATAGCTTTTGGTCTTGGCATGTCTCCTTGCCATCTAAAAATTCTTCAGAAATTTTTTTTTAAATCTTACTTTCTCCAGAATTTAAATATAAATTGGCGTCTTAAAAAAATTTACTTGTATATATTAGGGGCTGTCAGCACATAAAATACAAGATACTTCTGTTTGTAGGGTCTTAGATTCAATATTCAATCAATATTTATTGATAAATTACTATTTACTGGGATCTTATAATGAATGAGACAAAGAAAGTTATTTCTTAGGACAGGAAACAGATAGTGAACATGTAAAAAAATATACAAATAAGACAACTTCAGATGGTGTAAGTATAAATCAATCGGAGTTCTTGGTAGCAAACAACAGATCGGAAGTTTGGCTAACTTAGACAGACTAGGAGTTTTGGAAGAAAGCCAGGTAGCTTTTACAGAATCTGGTGGAAGACTTGGTAAGGAATAAGGAGTATCAAGGAACATTCAAGATGCTCTCATAAAGACAACATGCTTGGAATGCCTCTGCAGGTTCCCTCTTCCAATGCAATGTTCTAGTTTCCAGTAGACAGAGAAAGAATTTCTTCTTCTTTATAGTTGATTTAGGATGTTGGGCTGCAGAAAATGACAAATTATGCATTAGACACTAATTGGGGAAGGTTTAGGGTTTATGAGGGACTTTCCAATTAGGTTATATTTGAGTGGAAATCCAAAGAGAGGAGACAGACATGAGCCATAGGAGAATATTCCATACAAAATGTACAAGTGGAAAGGAGTCCAATGGAGAAAGAGAGAACAGAGAGATGGGAATGATGGTGGGTATATAAACAAGGAGGAGAAGGAGAGGGGTTGTGGAAGTTGAATTTATATGTTTGTTGGTGTCTCTTTATGTGGGACCTTGCAAATTTCAGGAAGAGGTAAAACTTACTCTGTGGTGGAAACCACTGGAGGTTTAGAAGTTACTTTTTTGGGAGGGAAACACTACTAGAGAATGCTATGAACCAAACTGATTTAACAAGATTGTCACAGCTGCATATAGAGTATAGGACTTTGCAGTTGTACAGAAAAACAGTGGTAGCTTGGAGCAGACTATAGGAGTGGAGATAAGAAGTGACAGCTTGTTGGGAGAAGCAAATCTGATAAGGTAGTATTATTAATCAGTTTTGTATTACTACAACAAAACACCTGGGCAATGAAGTTATCAGAGGAAATCTTTATTTAGCAGAAAGTCTGGACTAAGTCTAAGACTAAGACTGGGTGCACCACCTCATTAGCTTGGGTCTCTGGAGACAGTGGGAGTACATGTCACAGTGAGGGGTCACATCTCAAACTGGAGCAGGAAAAAAGAGGATGGGTGAGTCCCATAGTCCCTTTTGAGAGCATGATCCAATGGCCTAAGGACCTTCAATAATGCCCTGCCTCTTGAAGGTCCAAAGCACCCCTGATACTGCTACTTCAAGGACCAAGCATCTGTATATGGACCTGTGAAAGATATTCATCCAAACCTTAGAAGGTGGGAATCAACAGTTCAGATTGAGCCATACTGGGACAAAGTACCTATTATCTGCTCCAGTGGAAACGTCAAGGATGCAGGTGGATATATGAATCTGGATTTCAGGCAAGGAGTTTTGTGACTCAGATTTGAGAATCCTGATTGTATAAATTGTATTTAAAGCCATGAAACGTGATATCACCAAGAAGGGAGCTTAGAGAAAAGGGACGAGGGAAACACTATAGTTTGTAGCGGCAGAAGAGGGTTTCAAAGGGCATCAAGGAGCATAAAGCTGTGAGGTAGGAGGAGACAGTGCTGAATGAAGTGTCAGAAGTCAGGAGCAATCAGATTATCCCAGGTATCTAGAACACTACTTTTAAAATAAAAGAGTTAGTTTGGTTTACATTAGTTTAAGTAGGCATTGCAGAAATAAATTTATATATTTTAGATCACAAAGTTGATTTCCTTTCATGAAATTTATTTATATTTATATTGCATTTGCATCCAGAGAGGGATTTGTGGCAATTGAGTACAAAATGTATTTCAGATAACTCATTAAAATAGAAAATTAAGGTAAAATGGAAAGTAGAGGAGGCTAAATATTATGTGTTAATATACTGTTCCTGGTTAGTGTGATTCAACAGTACATTCAACTCAATCTGCTAGCAGCCAACATGAAAAGGAACACGGCAGGTTGTACAATTATCTTCTGATATGGGGACTGTCCCAATTTAAGGGAGATAAGATCTTTACCAAGTGTTAAGAAGTGAGTTAATTCTGAACAGCACCACACACAGAATGATAGACAACAAAACCAGTGCCAGTTATTACCTTATTCACACAGGAGCTCTTAGAGGTTCTTTCTACTCTGCATATTATCACCATCCTATAGATGAGGAAATTGAGGCTGGGAGGGATTATGTGCACCTCACAAAATCACATAGAAGAGAAAAGGTGGAGCTTGGATTTGAACTCTGTCCAGCTGATCCAAGAATGTGGATCTTAATAAATATGCTACACTGTTTCCATGTTGTACTGTTGTTATGGTACACTGTCCCCATGCTGTACTGCCACAATGCTGTACTAGCCTGATGCTGTACTGTCACTGTATATATTGTCACATGCTGTATGGCCTCTACTCTGTACTGTCACATCCTATGCTATCACCATTTTATCCTCCCACCAGTCTACTCTCACCATTTATGTACCCTTCACCTAGACTGCTTTCCTGAAACCTTAGTTTTGGTTGCCATTAAAAAATATGGTGGATATTTAAATTTAAAAATTATTACAGTAGAAATTATTGCCATTAATCCCCCTCATAATATTCTCCTGGCTTCAAACACTCTTATCTCATCTTTCTTGTCACTTTCTGAAGCAGTTCCAGAAGTCCTCTTTCATGTCTTTACTTGTCTTGTCATAGCTGCCTCAATGTCCTTGCTTACTGAATTTTCATGGTCATTTTGACTTTGGGGAAAAGAGAGAAGTCACATGGTTCCAGATCTGGTGAATAAGGTGGGATGAGGACACATTTTAATGTCTTTGTGAGCTTGCTTTTCTTTTGGGTGGCACTTGAGAACAGCATTCATTGTATTTTCTCATCACATCTCAAAAAGACACTTACGAAAGAGGACTTCAGGAAGTGGCAAGAGTGATGAGATAAGTGTGTTTGAAGCAAGGAGTAGCATTTTGAGGTGGATTAATGGCAACATCTCTTTTACTGTATTACATTTAAAAAATTTAAACACACTGTATTTTCAATCACCCCTTCTACATTCCTCAAATTTAAGGCCATCAAACGTTTACTCATCACAAACCTATCTTCTTATTTTATTGAATTGTTGTCCCACAAACCTGAGGATCATCTTTGAATTCTACATTCAATGGATGTTGACAGTAAAGACAAACCGTTGGATGAAATAGTCACACTCTCTTGTCACACTAAGAACTCTGAAAGTGGTGACCATCACCATTTCATGTGAGTCTAGGATCTTGGCAGACAGCCCTTGTTTGCGGAACAAATGATATTATCACACACCTAATTATGGATAGCTATAGCCTCATATAAGACATGGAGAGGACAATAATAAAAGATGCTGGGTTTGATTTGTGGGGTCTGAGTGGGAAGTTCTGGGAGAGTAAGGTTACTACTTTCCTGTTCCACTTCCTCTACTGCTCCCTCTTTATCCTTCAGATCTCAGCATACACATTCCTTTCCCTATGTGAATGGTTTTCGCCCAGAAGATTCTCTCACTGTCCTTTGGCACTTCTTTTACTGCCCTCTACCCACCCCCAGCCTCTCTCCTCTCTCACTGACTGTTCTCCACGGCAGCAGGGGAGCTGTCCTACTGTAGCCTCTCCATGCTGGGGTTTCTGATGGCAGGATGGCTTGGTTTTAAGTGTAAATGTCTTACGGAGAGAGAAAGAGAGATTGAAAAAGAATGAGAGGAGCCACCTGGTGTCTTGGTGGCTTTCCCTGAGAAGTCATGGTGTCATTTCTCTGTCCACTGTTGGTTGAGATGGTGATAAAAGCTCTCTGTTCAAGGCAAGTGAAGGCTGTATTAATTGGGGTGGCTGTTGTGAGGTCAAAGGTCACACTGTAAGGAGAGAGATGGCAGATGTCCTCATGGTTCTTTTAAAAACGTAACCTGCCACTCTAGCAGAGATGTCAGGTAGGATAAGAATCCAGTGGATGTGGAATGAATAGGTCAGGACAGTGGCAGTAGAGGTCAGATTTGAGATCAAAACAAATTTAGTGCACTATATTTTAATTTTAGGTCATTGACAATCTAAGGATAGCCACTTTTAAATATTTAGAATATTTTATTTTATTACCTGTATAGTATGAGATGGAGTAAATTCATTTTTCTTCACCTCAAACCATTAATATTCAGAAGGCTACCTCTCACCTTTTGGTTTGTTTTTGTGTTTAATACTGAGAAAATATTATTTTTTAATTTTCCTTCTTCATGTATTCCTTGAACCTGAGGAGGAAAAGCCATCAACCTCCTTAAGCATCACAAAGCTTGGCCCTGACTATATCATGGCTAATACAAGCAGAGAAGAAAAAAAAGGATGGAACGGTGGATGTGAAGAGGGGTAGTACTTTCCCACCAGTGAGTCATCAGCCTGAATCATTTTTTAAAATTAATTTTATTGGCACAATCATCATTGCAAATTTTAACCTTTACATAATCTATCTTGGTTCTTATTTTTTCCCCACTAACCTGCTCTCCCTTCAACTTCTCCACGGCTCCCTACTTGCAAAGGCTTTGTTTCCATTTTTTCATTTTCTCATATTAATTATTTTCCCTTCTTTTCTTTCCCCAATCCATCCCACTTCCCCTTCCCCTTTGGACCTTTTGTTCTGATTTCACAATATCTCTTATGCCTTTTGATTCTTGTTTACACTTTCAGTTTCTCACACTAGAGAAACTATTTGGTATTTACACACCTGTCTTATTTATTTCACTTAAGAATATCACCTAAATGTGCATCCATTTAGCTATAAATGTCTATAATTTATCATTATTTATGGCTGAGTAGTAGTCCATTTTATAAAAAAAACCCATCTTTTTATCCAGTCTCCAGTTGATGGGCAATTGGGCTGTTTCCAAATTTTAACTATCATAAACTCTGTATGTTGCTGAGATATGATTCTTTTAATTCTCTTGGGAAGATATCCAGTAGGGGAATAGCTGGGTCAAATAGGACTTCCAATCCTAGTTCTTTGAAGTATCTCCATAATGATTTCCACAGTGGTTACACCAGTCTACACTCCCACCAACAGTGGAGAAGGGTTCCTTTTTCTCCACAGCCCCATTTGTTATTGGTTGATTTCATGATAGCAGGCATTCTTTCTGGGGTGAGGTGGAATCTCAGCATTGTGTTTATTTGCATTTCTCAAATGACCAGTGATGTTGAACATTTTTTCATTTGTTTATTTGCTGCTTTTATTTCTTTGTTTGACAAATGTCTGTTCATTTCAGATGCCCATTTTTGGATTGAGTCTTTAAATTTGGGAGGTCTGATTTTTTTTAAGTTCTTTATATATTCTAGATAGTAGACCTTTGTCTGAGGAACAGCTGGTAAAATTTTTTTTCCCACATTGTAGGTTGTCTCTTCACTCTGTTGGTGTTTTCTCTTGGCATGCAGAAGCTTTTTAATAAGAAGAGATCACACTCATTGATTCTTTCTGCTAGTTCATGTGCAACTGAGGTTTTGTTCATGAAATCTTTTCCTATGCCAGTGTTTTCAAGAGTTCTACCTATCCTCTCTTCCAGCTGGTTTAGTGTTTCTGTTTTAATATTTAGATCTTTAATCAATTTCAATTTTAGTTTAGTGCATGGTGAGAGATATAGGTCTAGTTTTAATCTTTGGCAAGATGAAACCCATTTTTTCCAGCACCATTTATTAAAGAGGCTATCTTTCCTCCAGTGAGGGTGTTTGGCTCCTTTGTTGAAGATGAAGTGGCTGAGTGTGTCTGGAGTTGTTTCTTCATCTTTCAATCTGTTCCACTGGTTCTCAGGTCCGTTTCTTTGCCAGTACAATGCTGTTTTTATCACAGTAGCTTTGTAGTATAGTTTTAAGTTGGGGATTGTGATATCCCTTACCTTGTCTTTGTTGCCTAGAATTGTTTTTGCTATTTTAGGTCTCTTCTGGTTCCAAATGAATTTTTGGATTGTGTTGTCAAGGTCTGTGAAATATGCTGTTGGAATTTCAATTATATATAACATTTCAATTATATATAGCATTTCAATTATATATAGCATTTCAATATATAAAGTGCAATGAATCTATATAGCAGTTTTGGAAGTATGGCCATATTCACTGTATTGGATCTTCCTACCAGGAGCAAGGGATGTCTTTCATTTTCTGATATCTGCTTTGATCTCTTTTTTCAGTGTGCTATAATTTTCAGAGTAGAAGTCTTTTATTTTTTTTTGTTAGGTTGATTCCCAGGTATCTCAAGTTTTTGGATGCTATTGTGAAGGAAGTTATTTCTCCAGGTCCTCTTTCAGTGAGTCTGTTGTTCATGTAGAGGAACGCTATTGATTTTTGTGTGTTGATCTTGTACCAGCTACTTTATTGAATTTGGTTATTAAGTCTAGAAGACTTTTGGTGGAGTTCTTGGATTCTTCTATATAGAGTATCATGTCTTCTGCAAATAATGACAATTTTTCTTTGTTTTCTATGTTATTCCTTTTATTTCTTTTTCTTGTCCAATTGCTGTGGCTAATGTTTCCAAAACTATATTAAACAGGAGTGGTGATGCTGGACATTCTTTTCTTGTTCATGATATTAGTTTGACGGATTTCAGTGTTTGACCATTTAGTATGATATTGACTTGGTTTTTTACAGATGGGTTTTATCAGGTTAAGATAGAGATGATCTATTTCAATTTTCTGTAGGGTTTTTATCATGAATGTGAGTTGGATTTTGTCATTTAATCATAGAAACTGTCTAATTTCCTCTTTAATTTCCTCTGTGACCCATGGGTTGTTTTGGAGTATGTTGTTCAATTTCCATGTGTTTATGAATGTCTTGTGGTCTATTTTGTTATTGATCTCCAATTTCATTGCACTATTATCTGAAAATATACAGGAGATAAGTTCAATTCCTTTGCATTTACTTAAACATGTTCTATGAGCAAGTATGCAGTCTATTTTGGAGAATGATCCATGTGCACTAGAAAAAAAATGTGTATTGTGATTTTTTTGGGTGGAACACTCTGCAAACATCTGTTAAGTTCATTTGTTCAAGAGTTTGATTGAGTTCTAGTATTTCATTGTTTATTTTCTGTCTAGTTGATCTATCTATTTGTGACAATGGGGTTTTGAGGTCCCCCACAACTCTTGTATTAGTGCTTATTTGATTTTTCATGTCTGATAGTGTTTGTTTTATATAGTTGGGTGCACTGGTATTTGGTGTATATACATTTATGATCCTCGTCTCTTCCTCTTGTATTTTTCCCCTTACAAGGATGTAGTGTCCTTCTTTGTCTCTCTTACTCAGTGTTGGTTTGAAATCCATTTCATCTGCAAAGAGGATAGTTACTCCTGGTTTTTTTCAGGTTCCTGCCACATGGAGTATTGTTTTCCACCCTTTAGCTCTCAGTCTATGAGTTTCCTTTTGAATGAAGTGTGTTTCTTGTATGCAGCATATTGTTGGATTTTGCTTCTTGACCCATTCTGGTGTCTATTTCTTTTGATTGGTGAATTGAGACCATCAATGTTGTTGGTTATAACTGAAAAATATTGACTTGTCATTGCTATGCCTTTTTGTTTTTGTTGGGTTCTCCCCCTTTACATTTAATTTCTTGTCATGCCAGATGGGTTCATTCTGCTTTGCTTCCTGGGGTTGTGATCCTCAATGTCTGTTCCTAGGATATTCTGTAAAATTCTTTGGAGTGCTGGTTTGGTATTCA
>NW_004624806.1:6682959-6703507 GCF_000247695.1 Heterocephalus glaber
TGACCCATTCTGCCAGTCTATTTCTTTTGATTGGTGAATTGAGACCATTAACATTGATGGTTATAACTAATATGTACTGACTTATCCTTGTCATGACTTTTTCTTGTTGTTGGATTCTCCCCCTTTGCATTTAATTTCTTGTCATGCCTGATGGATTTATTCTGCTGGGCTTTCTGCAGATGTGATCTTCATTGTCTTTTCCTAGGTATTGTCTAAAATTTTTTGGAGTGCTGGTTTGGTATTCATGAAGTTCCTCAGGTGCTCTTTGCCATGAAAGTATCTTATTTCTCCATCAATTTTGAAAGATAATTTTGCAGGGTACATCAATCTGGGTTGGAAGCTATTTTCCTTTAGGGCTTGAAATATCTTACTCCAAGCTCTTCTTACTTTGAGGGTTTTCACTGAGAAGTCTGTTGTGATTCTGATTTTCCTTTGTATGTGATTTGTTTCTTTTCTCTAATGCTTTTAGAATTATGTTCTTCTGTTGGGTTTCTGGAATCTTAACTATTATATGCCTAGGTATAGATTTATTTTTTGATCAAGCCTAGTTGGAGTCCTATATGCCTCACTTATCTGTATATCAAGTTCTTTTCCCCCTGCTTGGGAAGTTTTCTGCCATCACTTCTGTGAACAGTTTTTTTTTTATGTTGTCTGCACTCTCTCCTGTTTCTTCATTGACTCTGATCATTCTTATGTTATTTTTCTTTGCATCATCTACTAGCTGCTGGATTGATTTCTTGTGGTCCCTTACTATTTTAAAGAAATTTTTCTTTTCCTAGTCACTAATTGCCATCTTATCTTCTATACCTGAAATTCTGACCTCACATTGGCTCATTGTGTTGTGTAAACATTCAATGGAGCTTTAAATCTCCTGGAAATCTGTTTGCATCTGTTTTATGGCTTCCATTTGTTTCCTATGTTGGAATTCCATCATGTTCCTCAGCTCGTCTGTTTTTTTACTGTGTCCTCCCTAGATTTTTTAATCATGTCTTGCACTATTCACACAATCTCTGCTGTTATCTGAGAAATTATTTCTGATTTCATTCTTTCCAGATCCTCTTTCATTGCCAGTTCAGGGAGTCCAGTGTTTGAGTATCAGATTGTTCCATCTTGTTTCCTTTTGGGGTTGCTTTAGGTGATCTGAAAGTCTGGTTTTGAGAGTTGTTTACATGTCTTCTCATTTCAATGAGGGGCAGGAAGGGATGTGTGCTGCTGTCACCCACAAAGCTCACTCTTCGGTGCTGGGGGCAGAGCTGTGCTCCTCTTTTCCTGGTCCGTGGTGGTATGGTGGCCTAGAAGGTTCACCTCTTCTGAGCTGGGGGCAGCTCTGCTCGTCGGCACTAGGGGTGGTCATCCTTACTATTTTCATGATAGTATTTCTTCAAATTTTGCTGCAAATATTATTTTCTTTTTATCTGATATGTCTCCATACATTTTACATATTTAGGCCATTCATCTATACAATAATTTATTGTTCATATACAACATATGTTAAAGAATAGAAGGCAGTGCTTTAGCACACCTCATTTATGGATACTGTTCAATCTTTTTCTCAGTGTTTGGGAAAAATTTCTGAAAAATACTGCATATCTTAGTGGGCCAAATACTAGAAAAATTCATTGAATGTCTCTTATGATTCAGTGCTGTGACTGCTTTTGAATTTGGTTCTCAGTTTTAAAGCTGGCTGTGCATTTTATTTCTAAGCTTCACCAACACTTTGCAGTGGCTGTAATAGCCTATGGCATTATATATTTTTCTCAGAAATATTAATAAACAACCAGGAACAAGTTGTACCTCATGAGCATCTAATGACACATTTAGTATCTATTGACTCAGCAAAGTGCCTCATTCTTTTCTGAAAGGCAAGCATTTGGCTGTAACACAAGTTAATGAATACTGCAGATAATTCAAAATCAGGAACAGAGCTGGGTCCCGGGCTTCAGTGAACAGCAAGATAATTGGCAATGACTGACAATCTCTTGAAGACCCGTAAATCTTCTGCCAATATCTTACAATTGCTGCATTCTCAAACTCAGTTCCATAAACAGACCCTGTAATTGGAGTTTGGCTGGATATACACACTAGCCAGAGCTTTCTAGAATACCTAATGTGATAATATAAAAATAATTTATGGTGGAGGAGACTGGGGAAGGCAAGTGGCCAAGGGGAATGGGAATTGTTGGAACTTGTTGCTAGATGTGCCAGGCTGCAGGCCTAGCTGTGTTTCTGGAGCTGGGTGCACAGGAGGTATAGGAGACCACCCTGTCACTGCTGCACTCCACTTCTTGTTCTCCATAGTCAGGGAGACTGGCATGTTGCAGGCTTGTTACATTGTCATGCACCCATCTATACCTGCTATGTCACTTACTTGGGGGTGGGGACATAGGGAACCAAGGAGAACATGAAGCTCTAGCTACTGTTATTGTTATTAGTAATAAAGTCCTTTGTCTCTGACACAGGAATCTTGTGTCTTTTGCCAGTGTCTATGAAATAGTAATGAGTAAGTATATGCTTCTAACTAGGTTAAAATCTCAGATGCTTCATATTTTCATGAAGTAATTTGGCTTTGTTCAGAGCTGTTGTAATGCTGCTTTTCAGCAGCAGTCAATATTAACAAATTAAAAACACAAGAAACCAGCATTGAGCACTTCCTGTCCTGGGTGTGGCACGTGCTGTACTGAAGCCTTTGATGGTTATATAGGTCAAATATTCCCCTGGGCTATGTGCAATGGAAAGCTAAATATCCATACCAAATAAGGGCTTTCTCTTCTTATATGAACAAGTCTAAAGTTAGGCAGCTAAAGCCTGGTGTGGAGGCTCTGTGATGATGTTAAAGTCCCAGACTTTTGACTGCACTACCACTTTCAGTGATTCTGGTTTTCCTATTGCTTTTACTTTCTCTTTAAACTTCTAACATTTCATCCCTCTACTCACTCTTAGCTTCTCACTTTTTGTTTAGAAAGTTGAACTCTGAAGACACTTTCTCTTCTGGATCTCAGGTACACCCATAGACTGTGCCTTCCATCTGTTCCCAGGAGTACTACCAGAGGTGTGATCCCTCGACAAGCTGTAACACTGCCACCTAGAAACTTTTCAGAAATACAAATTCTCATTAGCTCAGGTCCCAGAATAAATGAATGAGGAACTTGAGTGGCGGGTCCAGCAGTCTGTTTCCATCAGCGCTCCAGATGATTGCTATACTGGGCAGTAGATGCACCATGTCTTCATGTGAACTACTCATGTTGTTAGCTACATCCATACCTCCTGGTCTTGAGATTCCACCCATCTTCACCTAAGGCATGACTCCAGAAATTCTCTTCTCTCCAACATCTGTATTTGATCACTGCTATCAACATACAAATACGCTATTTCTCCATTTTAAAACATCAAACATCCATAAATCCCATCAATTGCTGACTGCACCATTTTCTTCTTCCCTTTGCAACAAAACTCCTTGAAAGAGTTGTCTGTACTCAGTGCTGTCATTTCTCCCCTTTGATTCTCTCTTAACTTACCCCATGACTCCACTGAACTTGTTCCTGGCAAGAGCAACAGTGGCCTCCATATTGCTAAGTCTGGTCAAGTCTTAGTTCCTGTTTTATGTGATTCTTCAGTCATATTTGACATAATTGTTCATCTTTTGCCTTAATGTACTTTCTCAACAAGTTCTATTATATTCCATATATATATGACTTGCTTAACTTCTGACTACCTATGTGACATCGCCCCTTTGGCATCTAACAGACGTTTATATCTCAGTATTTCTAAAATTAAACTGTTGATATTTCCCACCAAAGACTGCTCTCTGTAGTTTGCCTAATCTTCCCAGACTTTTGGATCATAAATGTAGAAGAGCTATTCTGATGTCCCTCTGCCCCTCACAGCCCCATCCAATCTCTCAGAATATTCTATCAACTTTACTTTCAAAGTGTATTCAGTGTTAATGTAGGTAGTACAGTTGGGGCTACAGGACCACTCCAGTTCACTTGCTCCTGGATTGCTCACCTCCACTCACCATGCCCCAGGACCAATCCCCCAAACTTTGTCACAAGGCTTACTATCTGGAGGCAGAGATAAGAAAAACAAAGATGCCTGAGCCTGCCCTGGAAAATTCCACAGTCCCACACTATGCCGATTTCTCCTGTGTGACCAACAACTACCTTTCTTTGTGACAGCCAACCCGACTCCATCTTGTGCCTCAATGCCATTTTGTACCTGTGCTTGAACAAAGTGCTTGTGCATGGACAAAGCACCCCAAACCCCCGTATCCTGCTTGGCAGTAAACTTGCTGCAGTTGCAGGATGTTTTGTAGCTCACCTAGTGTGTGAAACTTTCTTGTGTGTGCCCCCCGCCACCCTGCCACTAACCTGGCATGGTTCTGCTTCTGTAAGATTCCGCTTGCTCTCCCCTAAGCCCTCCCCAGCTGAAAGCATGATTTAAAAGGAGAAATCAAACTGCTTCCCATTGCTGAGAGAACTTTCTGGGCACAAGCCCACCTTGGCTTCTGGCTATAATAAATGGGCTCGAATCTGGCACAGAGTGTGGTGCATCTCTATCGTTCTAACTTGCTCCTCCACAGCATCTTCACCTGGAGCTCATTGAAAGATCACGCACTTGAACTGTGTCTCATACAACCAATTATAACAGAGTGAATTATGGGAAAGTGCATTCACAATAGACAATGCTGACCTGACTCAGCACTCTGTCAGTCATGTCAATCATGCTCTGCAAGACCCCTTGGGAGATGCCCCAGACTCAGTGAAATGTTTAAAATCACTCAACCCAATGTCCTCAGTGCTTGTGTCATTTTCCTTTCATCTGCATAAGCCTGCTCACCCTGGGCATACTGTTGCCTAATTAAATGTTACTGCTGTTTCTCTACCTTGTTTGACACCTGCAAGGACCTAAGATCCCATCCTGGACCCCATTACCCTCAGTAATAGTATCATATTACTTATTTTCTTTACTGCCAACACCTTGGCCCAATTGTTATTTTTGCCTGCATATAAAAATGAAGAACCTCCTTTTTAAACTCATAATACCCTATAGTCCATTCCAAGTGTAGTCACTAAAACAATCCTATTATTTGTTTGTTTGTTTGTTTATTTATTTATACTTTTTGAGACAGGGGCTTGCAATGTAGTTCAGGCTGGCTTTGAACTCACTATGTATCCCCGGCTGGCCTTGAACTCATGGTGATCCTTCTGCCTCCGGCTGCAGAGTGCTGGGATTACAGGTGTGTGTGCCACTGTGCCCTGCTGGTATGATCTTTTAGGAACAGATGTTGGATATATCTGTCCTCTGCTCAAACCCCCAGGGGCTACTCATCGCAGTGTAAATCCTAAGTTATTTCAAAAAGCTACTTTCCTATTTCGTTTATCAATTATTCATTTTGATCCTTATTTACACTTAGTTTTTCACACCAGAGAAACTATTTGGTATTTACACATGTTTGTCCTGTTTATTTCATTTAAGAGTATGGCCTAAATGTGTGTCCATTTAGCTATAAATACCTCTAATTTCTCTTTCTTTATAGCTGAGTAGTACTCCATTTTATTAAAAAAAACAAACCCACATCTAAAGGAGTAGAGAAGTGGGAGGGGTAGGGGAAAGGAAAGAAGGGAAAACAAAATATATGAGAAAAGGAAAAAAATGGAAGCAAAGTCTTTGTAAATAGGGAAGGGTGGAGGGGGTGAAGGGAGGGCAGGGGAATGGGGAAAAAATAAGAACCAAGATGCATCATGTAAAGGTACAAGTACCCAATGATGAATGTAACTGTATTGTATACCTAAACTGTACCAATAAACTTAATGAAAAAAGTAAAATACAAAAGCTACCACCCCCAGATCTGGCCCTTGTACCTCTCTGGCCTCTTTGTCCTCTCCCTTCTCCAGACACTCTGCTCTCCTTTATGTTCCTAAAAACCAGCACTCTGGAGTCTTAGGACCATTCCTTGCCTACCACCCCTTTTGCCTATGTTCTTCTGTGGAACATTTATGTGGCTCCTTCCCTTATCTCCTTCATGTCTTTGCGCTAAAATCAATTCCAGGTGAGATCTGCAGTATTTATAATTGATAATGCCCGCCCCCATCCCAACTTCCAGTCTTTATTCTTTTCTTTCTAATCTGTATCTAACATATATAATTTACCTATAGAGCATAAGCTCCATGCTTTCGTTGTAACACTGAGAACCATGCTTGGTACATTTTAGGCTCTTGATGATGTTGGTTCCATTTGTAATTTTCCCCTCATAGTCATGAAACAGAAGCCTTTCCTTCAATCTTTTACCCACATTCCAGTTAGGAAAAGGAAGATGAAACAGAGACAAATGTGAAAAGAAGAAGGGAAGAAGGAGAAAGAGGAAGAGAACTAGAAAGTGGAAAGTGAGAGAGGTGGAGGAAGAAAAAAAAGTGTTTCATGAAAATAAAAAAAGAAATTCAGAAATATTTGCCGAACTTCTGCTTATGGCCCACTGGCTAGAACTGAGTTCGTGAGCACTTTAAACTGAGAAACTTGTCATATTGAACAAAATTGAGATTTTGCCAATATGAAAGATGGAGAGAATAAATATCGACTAGCTAACTAGTACCACCTTTAGAAATGCTAGTACTTATGTAATCTTCCAAACCACCCTTACATAGATGTTATTATTTAATTTTAATGGAAATGAAAGCTGAGGTTGAAAAAGATGAGCTCCTCAACTCACTCCTCACTGGGGGTAAGTTGCAGAAGTTAGACTGACTTGCACTTCTCTGGCTCCACCCTACTATTGCCACTGACCATTAATGATTGCTGATGGCCCTGGATTTCTCTTAATTAGTTTAATTGACCAATATCTGTTTTTTGAATATTATTCTTGGTATATATTATGCTAGATAATATTAATGGATATTTACACTTTTTACCAGAGAGAGAGAGAGAGAGAGAGAGAGAGAGAGAGAGACCACCAGGGTTGGTCTGAGAAGGTGTCAAAGAAGAAGTGAGATCTGATCTGGACTTGGAGAATGGATCCACAGGGAAAAATAGGGATGGATGTTTAGGCAGCAAGATAACTATCTGCGTCTTGGCAGATGACATGTCCTTGTTCAGGACACGATCTGAGAAATAAAACTAAGGAGATTAATTATAATTTTAATGTAACCTGACACAAGTGGAGACAGATAATCTTAATAAATCTGCTGTTAGCAGATTTACCCATGAGTAAGGTGAGTGAATGTGGATTTATAGCCATCTCATCTAATTAATGAATAAAAAAGTTTGTTTGATAAAATCAGGGATGCAGAACCTCCTGAGGACAGGGATCTTGCTCTTATATACAGTAGTAATTATGTCCCAACCCTGGCCCTTCATGCATCACTTCTACCAATTCTCATTTGCTGGGTGGACCAAGATTGAACATATCAAACTTTAGAAGCTGCCACATATATGACTTTTTAGCAGTTATGGATTTCTGTAAAAAATAGTCTAAATATGCTACTTTTGTGCTTTGGACCAGTTACTTTATGCTTTGTTCTGTGGGTAACTTCACTTGCTATTTTGTCCATAAGCCAGAAGATACCATTTCTGGGCTGGTCTAATGGGCCCAGCCACCCTGCTCAGTTTCTTTCTTTTTTTTTTTTGGTACCTGGGATTGAACTTGGGACCTTGCACCTGCGAGGCAGGCGACAGAAACACTGAGCTAAATCCCCGGCCCTGTTGCTCAGTTTCTTGAACACTGGTTTCTCTGCCCTAGAGGTGTTCTAATCCATCAGGGACCCAGCAGGTGCAATGCAATGTAGACAGCTGCCCTCAGTTCCTGCTGCTCAGAGTAAGAGCTCCATCTGGCTGATGGGATAGTTCCCATTTTACCACCCTATAGATAGAGGACTTGAGACTTTTGACACAGTTGTGTGGTACTCTGTGTGCTGTGCTTAGGTGGACATACCCTCCTGTTATCTCCCTTGGTGAATATATGTCCCAGGAAGCTCCTGGAGGTCCTCTGGTGGGTGTTGCAGGACTGCAGGTGCTGAGGTGGATGTGGATCATCCTTTGACTGTGGGAAGTGCAGCCTCCTAGGGCCCTGTGGTGATTCTCCACCCTGTCACGGGTTTGACTGAGCCATGGACTGTTGCTGAGCTGAACTTTTACTGGCTTCCTTGGTCTATCACTTAGGGCAACCTCTTTATTTCAAGGAGCAGAGCAGAGTATCTTGTATCCCTTCTCTTTCCAAGACCTCAGGGCACATGGGAAGTGCAGGGAGGTGCTCACACTCTTCACTGGTGCCCAGAGACTAGGTTATTAAGGAGTGAATGTGGCCAAATTAATCTGGGTGTTGAGTCAGCAAGCAGTATTTGGAAACTGGGCCATGTCTTAGTACTAATGCCCCAATTTGAATATGCTTTGGAACTGGGGAAGTGGGAGAGATTTGGAGTCTCATACCCAGGCTTTTTACATCTTTGATTAGGATTCACTGACTCCGCCTTGCTCTGAGCTCACTTTTCAGCTCCAACTTCAATACAGCCCTTTTCCTCCCCTAAGCCTTTGAGTGCCTCTGTAGTCTCAACTTGGTGATGGGCTTCCTGGCTTACTCCAGTAGTCATGGTCCACACACAAAAGCACTTGAAGTCAGACACTAAAGATAAGTTAGGATTTCTTCCTGCTTGGCCCACTGTCACTTTTCTTCATGACTAAGGAAGACAGCCTATGGCTGATGCTCTAAACAGTCCTGCTTTCCTTGACTTGGCATCAAGATTGCATTTGCCAGGCCACTTATAGGAACATCCAATGAGATGCAGGCAAAATGACATGGGACTTTCTGGTCTAAGGTGCTTCAGAGTTTGTGTGTTTTCTAGTTCTTTCATTTTCCCTGTTGGCATAACCCAGTTGGCCAGATGTTGAGATAAATACAGCCTGGATCCTTGAGTAGCCACAGGGAAAGATACCCTGGAGTTCTTTTCTGCTGTGTGATTGTTACTAATTCAGTCTAGCCTACTCTAACTAATTTAGAAAACATTCAGAAATATTTTTCCCAAGTGATATGCCCCATGAATCCTACTCAGTTTCTCTGGGGACACAGTCAGTAAAGTTGAAATGAACTTTATAGTAACATACTATTGAAAGATGATAGAAAGTCACTTGAGAAATGGGAGATAGTCCAGAAATAGAGTTGCTCATAGATTGAAAAAAGAATGGACTTGGAAAAATAGGAAAGGATTAACTAGGTTGAGGGAAGGAAAAGAATTCAAACTAACAGATTCACAGCTAGTAACTTATTTGGGAAAAGGAAGATGAATTGATCAACACAGGTTTATGAGTGTAGGGTTATATATGGAAGAAAGAAAGAGGACAAGAAATCTAAAAGCAAAACTCGACACCAAATTCTTAAAAACATAGATGGCTCTGTTTATCAGGGGATGTTATGAGTCCTTGTTTCTCCTTAGACATCTCTTAGATGTTCAGAGAACAGGATTATGGGCATAAGAAAGGGAGAGAGAGAGAGAGAGAGAGAGAGAGAGAGAGAAGCAGAGTGAGATGGTATAGCCCACATGTGCTTCAGTCTCTGGGATGGCACACTCCACTCTAAAGGACCAAGACTGGAAAACACTCTCTCCTGAACTATTAAAACAATAGGATCCGGAGTGACGCTGGAGAGGCCCTCTCAAGTTTTATGCTTAATCCTTTTATTTGCACATGAAAAGTTCTCTGTGAGGGACAACATGGGGTTAGCAGGTGGTCCCGCTGCTTGGGGCACTTTTCCAATCCAGATATTTCTGATTTCTAGCCTGGCTTTTCTACTTTTCTAGTTTTGGGGGTGTGATTGAACCACAGTGTTTGGTGGAGTAAGGAAAGGTGACCCCTAGCCTTTCTAGTCCATTAAATTTTTATTTATACTTCCTTCTTGATTCTGATTTCATAATTTCATTCACAATGAATTTTGTGGTTAAATAAAGAGTGCAAACATTATGTACTGTAAATATGTACTAATAAAAAGGATTATTTTCATTCTTGGAATTTTGCTTGTTGGTTGTGAAATATGAGACAGCAGGGGCTGGCATGATTGTAAAAGTTAAATGGTGCCAAAGCAGGTTGATGGTAATTATTTTGGCTCAACATGTAGAACTATGAATGATTTTCTAATAAATCTGTAATAATATAGTTTATACATGATGACAAAGTAACAAGAGAACTTCAAGGAATAAATATTTTATGTAATGAATTAAGCATGCACCATTCATTCATGAATGTTAATTAGAATCCTGAGGTTAAATTTTTGTGTGTTATGAAGTCAGGTTTTGCTAACTAATCAAGTAGATAAAGACTAATGATGCAGTTTGCATTCTGATTTACTGTCATCTCTTCCTACCAAAAGTGTAAGATCGCTCACAATGGTTAAATAGCTCTGTGCTCCCTTCTGCCCCTCAGAGGAAATAGACTCTGTGTCCTGCAGTGGTGTTGACAGGCAGAGCTATACAAGGTTCACAAGTCTTCTTGTGGTATCAGATTAAAGGACATTGGCTAGATAATGTTACCATAGAAACATCTGGCAGACTGTATTCTTACATGAAGTTCAGCAAGGCCAAGTATGGTAGGGAATAAAAAAATCCCCTCAAAATATCGGTGTCCTAATCCTCGGAACCTAGGAATACTTTGGTTCATGGCAGAGATTTTGCATGTGAAATTGGATTGAAGATCTCAACTTGAGAGGATTATCCTGGGTTATCCTAGTGGGCCTGATATTAATTACAAGAGCTCTTAAAAGTGAGAAAGGAAGGCAGTAGCGGAACCAGAATGAGATACTGTGATAACCTGACTTGCTGTGGCTGGCCTTAAAAATGGAGGAAGGAGCCACAAGTCAAGGAAGGTGAGTGGGCTCTGGAAACTAGAAAAGGCACGGATGTGGATTTGTTCTTAGGGGTTTGATAGTTTGATAGTCACCCAGTGAGACCTCTGTGAAATTCCTAATCTAAAGAGCTATAGAGTAATAAATCTGTCTTGCTTAAGCCACCATATTTGTGCTAATTTGTAACAGCAGCAATAGGAAACTAATATACTAGAGACTAAACCTGAATTGCTCACAATAGTATCTCTAGCTCCTGATACATGATGAAATGAATGAGTAAAACTACTTGTTATTCAGATACATATAACTAGAATCTGATTCATATGCACTTCTGGGTATCTATTGTCTTATGGAAATTAAGATGTAATGTACTGACTCAGAAATACTGCAAAGTCCGGTTGGAACAGAGGTTAGGTAGAACCCTTGAAGACGTCGGTGTAGGAAAAGATTTTATGAACAAAACCTCAGTTGCCCGTGAACTACCACAAACAGTCAACAAGTGGGATCTCTTCTTACTAAAAGGCTTCTGCACAGCAAGAGAAACCACCAGCAGTGTGAAGAGACAACCCAATTTTCACCTGCTGTTTCTCAGGCAAAGGCCTACTATCTTGACTCTATAAAGAACTTAAAAAGATCAGACCTCCCAAATTTAAAGACCCAAACCAAAAATGGGCATCTGAAATGAACAGACATTGCTCAGACAAAGAAGTAGAAATAGCAAATAAACATATGAAAAAATGTTCAACATCACTGGTCATTTGAGAGATGCAAATGAAAACACTGAGATTCCACCTCACCCCAGAAAGAATGGCTGCTATCATGAAATCTACCAATAACAAATGCTGGCTGGGCTGTGGGGAAAGAGGAACCCTGCTCCATTGCTGGTGGGAGTGTAGACTGATGCAACCACTGTGAAAATCAGTATGGAGATACCTCAAAGAACTAGGACTGGAAGTCCCATTTGACCCAGCTATTCCCCTGCTGGGGAATCTTCTCCAAAGAATTAAAAGAATCATACCACAGTGATATATGTGCACCCATGTTCATAGCAGCACAGTTTGTAATAGCTAAAACTTGGAAACAGCCTAAATGCCCATCAACTGGAGACTGGATAAAGAAAATGTTTTTTTTTATAAAATGGAGTACTACTCAGCCATAAAAAATGAGAAATTAGAGACATTTATAGCTAAATGGATGCACATTGAGGCGATACTCTTAAGTGAAATAAATAGGACACACATGTGTAAATACCTAATAGTTTCTCTGGTGTGAGAAACTGAAAGTGTAAATAAAGACTAAAAGGTATAATAGATAATGTGCAATAGGAAGAAAAGGGGCAAAGGAGAAGGGGAGGTGGGAAGGATGGGGAAAGGATAGAAGGGAATGGGATTAATATGAGAAAATGGAAAAATGGAAACAAAGTCTTTGTAAATAGGGAGGGATGGAGGGGTTGAAGGGAGGGCAGGGGAAGGGGAAAAATAAGAACCAAGAGAGATTATATAAAGGTGCAAATTTCCAATGATGAATCTCATTATAGTGTACACCTAAAATGTACCAATGATTAAAATGAATAATTGATAATGTTAAATAGGAAGAAAAGGTCCAAAGGGGTAGGGGAAGTAGGAGGAGTAGGGGAAAGGAAAGAAGGGAAAGGAAAAATGATGAGAAATGGAAAAAATGGAAACAAAGTCTTTGTAAATAGGGAAGGGTGGAAGGGTGAAGGGAGGTCTAGGAATGGGGAAAAAATAAGAACCAAGATACGTCATGTAAAGGTACAATTCCCAACGAGAAATGTAAATGTATTGTATACCTAAAATGTATCAATAAAAGAATTAAAAAAGAAAAAGAAATACTGCAAAGTCCAGAAACACCTACTGAATAAAGTTCACCCATATTTACTTTAGTTTTAGAGGGAGGGAAAATATTTCAGTTTCTGCAGCATCTGTGATGGGTTATCCCTCTATCATCTCTAAAATGTTGCCCCTGATTCCTATTGCTGTTCATCCCTGCTTTAACTTCATCATGGGGATTATTACCATTAGAAACATTTATGTCCATTTCATTTCTTTGCTTGTTTATTTTCTCCCTCAGTGTACTGACTGTAAACTTTTTGAGAGTCAACAGCAATTCTCCTGTCTTCACCGAGCATCTCTGGTGAAGCTTCCTGGGCAATTGTGGGTGCAGGGTTTCCACTAAGAAGGCAGCTTCACCATCACAGACTGCAAGACATACTCTACTGCCAGCATGGGCCTTGGCACCTCGCTGGTACACACCCACCAAGGGAAGTGAGGAAGACATCTACTGCACCCTTCCTTTTGTCCCTTAATGTTTTGAGGACCAAACACTGGACCAGGCACTACTCTGAGTTTGTGGACTGGGTATACTTTATTCTCCTGTTTTCCAGAAGTATTCTCATTTGTACCTTCACTTAACTACAGAGAATGCTTTGGAGAACATGCTTGAGTCTGTAACTAAAAGGAATAGGGCAGTACTGTGTCCTAAGGAATTTTATTAACTTTGAGAATTACCAGGTCAACTAAAATTATAGCAGGAGTTTTCTTTAGACATTTTTATGTTCTGTGTACTATGTTATACTCACATAAGGTGTCTGTCACTCAGCACAAGCCTTGTATATAGTAGACTGTCACAAAGTACAAAGTTAGTGGACTGTCTGACTTAACATTTACCTAGCTCTGTTGAAGACAAACAGTTCCTCATTATACCAAGGAATTCTTCAATAATTACTGCTTTTCACATTCCAACAGCAGAGAGAAATCCTGCACCCTGATCTTGCCTGGTAAGCTTGGGCTCCCCCTTCACTCTTCCTCATTATAAGCTCTATCTCCTTCCAGCTCCCCTTCCATTCTCACCATGAAGTTTAATGGTCTCTATAAACTTTTATCTCACCTTTTATGTAGTTGCTGCTAAATCTTTTATCCTGTCATTTTAATGACTTATTTTTACACCTTTTCCAATTGCTCTCAGCACTGTGGAGGGGGACCTAGTGCCTGGCTCTTTTCTGGACAATAATGATGCTCTCAGAGCTGTGTCCTGTTACATCATGCTGGGATGTCAGCTTAGAGAAAAACTTTCAGGGCTAAATACAAGGCTTTCCTATCACAATTCCTTGGAGTTCCTATTCTCTGACAATTTAAAGTCACAAGAACTGTGCTTTAGAAACATGTTCCAGCTCATGATGACATCTCTCTCCTTGAACTTATGTTGGTATCATGCACGTGGTGCTTTGCAGTTTTCTTCCAAGTCCTGTATTTTGACATGCCACATATGAATGATCTCTATCACCCCTGATTTTACATTCTTTAATGATGGGTCCTGTAGCTTAGACTTGACACTCTTCTAGCACCTAGCACAGTAATGAGTACTAGGTAGTCATAGATAGATGTTGAACTGAATTTCAAAGTTCTGTATGCTTTGTTGCTTATTGTGGATCCCTTCTGGGCCTCACTGCCTAATTAAAAGGAGACAGCATATCCACCAGATGAGTCCCTGCTGACTCTGTGCTGGGGAGAGGGGCAGCTGTCTGGTTGATCCACTACAATGACTAGTTGTGCTCAAGTTGCTCTGCCTGAGAACTAGGTTTGCCTACTCCATAATCTGAAGGTACTTGATTCAGGGTTTAGTAATACAAACCACTCAAATATTTGTTGATAAGTATTAATCCATGTTTTGTAGTTGAGCATAAATTTCATTAGCAGTTCACTCCAGAATAGAGCTTATTACAGTCCTATCCAAGAAGAATTATTCAATGTGGTCCAGGTGTTTAAAGCACATCTTTTGGAACTAAATTGCCTATAAAATTCATGGCTAGAGCTGTTTTGGGCAACTTTTACTTTCTGATACTCATTTTTGTTCATCATCCCTTTGATTTGTACTGGACTACAGCAATTTATAAGCCAGTCACTCACTTTCTATTTCAGAGTTTGTATTAAAATTCTATGTGTCATAAATAACATTATTGGTGATATTCTGTAACAAAGGTGCTCTATGGAAGGTAAGTTTGTAATGTGACTAGTTAAGCACATTTCATTACTATAGAATTTCTTCAAGCCTCTAATTCTATCATATAACCTGTCAGGGGCTCGACTGATGTGGAGAAAGCTGGCTGTCAGGTGATGGAGCAGCTGAGGAAGGCAATAAGGCAAATTGAAAGTAACCATCTGGCCTTTAATCACTTACTGCAGTGATACCAGCAAGAAGGGGAACTGACTTCCCTATCCTATTTTCCCCAGAAGTACTTAGGAGTTGAGGGTCAGCAGACATGGGGATCTCTCATTGCTGAAGGAGCCCCAAACTGAAGGCCTTGCCTTCCAGTTTGATGAACTTGGGGCTGGGGGAAAAGAAAGGAGGTAAGGGATAGATCTAGAAAAGTCTGAAGCACTGATGCAGAGTAGAGAAAGTGTCCTTAAGCTTCCCCTCTGTAGAGAGGTGTCCTAAGATATCACCAGGCTAGGTGTGCTGGTGTGTGTAAAAGCATAACTGGGCAGAGGGCTTGAGTACCCACCACAGATGCCCCCCTCCCCACACCTGTGCACCCACCAGGCACCAGCATGCTATGGGGAGGGAGACTTCTCTTTGAGGTCAGCCTGGTAAAACCTTTGTAATTGCCCATGGTCAAGGCAAGATGAAGAATCACACATAGGTTTTTGGCCAGGAGCTGGACTCCCCATGCATAATGCCTTCCAGGAGAATGATGATTAGGAGGGTAGTCCTCAAACATCTTTGACCATGGACTTGGTTGTTGTGCATTGCTTGTGAGTGGTATTCTCAGCACAGAATCACCAGTCATTCTACCTGCAATTGTTCTGAATTATGTAGCATGGCATCAGTAACATTTCCTTTGATGTAGCTAAAAATCTAGTCACTAGGTCTTTCCTTCAGAACTCAAGGGCATTACACTTACAGAATTTTCAATTCAGCTACCTCTGAGTTCTAGCTGAAGGTTAGCTGGGTCAGCTCAGGTGAGAGGGATTTTTGAAGATTTCCAAATTCAACAGCAAGAGACTGCTGTCCAGGGTGATCCACAGATGACTTTCCACCTCACAATTCCTGATGTCTGTAGCAAGGCAAAGATGCTGGAGCCCCTGTGGCAAATGGTACCTCATGGTATGATTGAGTGTATGTGTGTTGTGTGTGTGTGTGCAGTACATGTGTGTGTATTAGTTAGTTTTCACTGCTGAGACAAACACAAACACAACTTAAAGAGAAGAGGTTTATTTTGGCTCAGTTTCGGAAGTTTCAACCCCTAGCTCTTTGGCTCCAAAGCAGAAACATCTGGGCACAAAAGCATGGTGGAAGAAAGCCACTCAACTCCTGGCAGCCAGGAAACAGACCTGGAAAGAACCAGAGGGGTAGGGGCCAGGGACCACATAAAATAGTCCCCAAGATCATGTCCTGTGATCTACTCAGACCCACCCAAAAATGTGCCCTACTAATCTCCTAAGGCATCTCTAAAACTAATCAAGTGCACAACGAAGAGTAACCTTTATATTACAGTGTATAACTCTTTATTACAGTTTTGAAGCAATCAGTGCCACATAAAAAAGTGATTTTTTAAAATTTGGTCTGTAATTTCCAGGGTTGTTTATTCAGCAGATTTAAGGGCTGCATTTTACTTCATTTATTTTCCCATTAAATTTCTTTTGTGCTATACAGGAACCGACAGGGTCATGGGCCTTGCAAATCATTGGTCAGTTCAGAGGATTGCTCTTTCTCTGGGTAGCCCTCCAAACTGCAGCAAGATGTTTGATACTGGGAGTCAGACTTGCTGGGTTGGGTTGATTTATTTCTGCTAAAGCACTTTAAACTTTTTCAAAACACAATTATAACTGGTAATTTATTAAATGCATTCTTACTTACAAAGTTTTATTACTATATGCATCAACATATAATCACAGAATTCTGTTGTGCAAATTCTTTTTTTTTTGGTACTGGGGATCAAACTCGGGACCTTGTGCTTGCGAGGCAGGTGCAGGAACCACTGAGCTAAATCCCTGGTCCTCTGTTGTGCAAATTCAAAAGGGTCTCATTGAGGCAGGATTTGATAGAGTAATAGCTTAGAACATTAGTTTTTATGGTAATTCTTACTCATGGAATTCTTTTCTCAGGAAAAACCCTTTTGAGGAATGCTTAGAAGTCAGACTGGGTCCTGTGAGAAAGTATGTGGTATGCATTGAAACTCTCCTCTTTGAGCTGCCCCCGAGGGGCCTCTGTGGTCTGGTGGTCTGTCTGCTTAGGGAGAATGGCAGTCCAACATGCTCTTTGGGCCTAATCCCTTTAAGACAATTTAAAAAACAATACCCATGGATTTCTCCATTCATGGTTTTAGTCACGATAACAATAGCAGCAGTAAAAAGAGTAGAGGTGTTTAATAAGCACTTACTGTGTGGAAGATAGTACTACTGGAGTCACAGACAGCACCCACTTCTCTTAGCAATGTACCATGACAATGTGCAGAATGTTGCCAACTAGGAAAGCTACTCAAACCTTGATGTCCAGAGTTTTGATTAGGATTCAGTTACATATACATAGTTGATCTCAGTCCTCAGTCCCTCTGAGGCTAAGCTGATGTCTGGCACTCAAGCCTCTTCCCTCAATCATGTTGGTAGACTACAGAGTGGCCCTAGGCACCCAGGTAAATGAAGAAATGTTTATCATTCAGAATTATCTGAACTTATACTTCCTAGGAATCAAGGGTAAAGAAGACCAAACTCCTCTTTGGGCAAGGTTAAATTCTTTACTACACAGGTAGTAGCTACTATAATTATTTTTTATTTTGCAGGTGAGGAAACCAAAGTTTAAAGACATTATGTTTCACTTTGTGGCCGGTGAACTGGGCTTTTAAGTTTGGGACTGTGATTCTGGAGGATTAACTCTTAACCTTGATTTCTTACAAAGGTGTTAACTGACAAAAGCATGATCTATTCTTTACCCAGTGGTTAATTCAGACATAAATACACACGCTATCCAATAAGTCATAGCCAGATAAACTCTTGGCGTAATGCTGGTGTTAACAGTCTTTTTCTCTCAAGTATAGCTGGGACAATGCCATTCTTGTTCTTGTCTTTGTGGCTTAGCTTGCTCCTGACCACTTATATGGATCATCAGAATTGTGACTCTGTGTGCTGTGCTTCCCCAAGTGACTCAATGCTGCCTGAGTCTGCAGTTGCTCAGGGTTCAGCCTTTAAGGTCTTCATTAACTTCATTTATACTACTCTAGCTATTTCTATTCTTTAATTGCTAATTCTGCAATGGCAGGGTGAGACTTGTCTCCAATACAAATGTATTTGGAAATACTTGCTACAGAAGATGTTTTTCTGTAAGATGCCCATGAAGCTTCAAATTGTTTCTTTTCTGCTATTTTTGAAACATTTAAAAAAGACACTTGCGCATCATGTGATGATTATGAGACTCTATCCCCGCACCCCAAAGATGCCTCCTGTGTCTTCCGTCTTTACAAAACCCTGTTGCAGTGACTGTAGACACACACACGCACAGCCACACAGCACTGGGTATACTGCTGGGGCTTGGTGATAACTGTTTATGTGAGCTATAGTGGCCATATTTTTTCAGCCAAAATTTGAGACACATGGCCCAGGCAGGATGACTATACATATGGGTACACAGGACATAATATTTCTTTCCCAGGAAACCTGAGACATATAGTCACCATATGTACAGAATATATGGCCTCTTGCATGTCTATTTATTGTTTCATTTCTAGTCACATGAATATGTAATGATAGTAATGTGATTTTTATAGTCTCTCTGCCAGGGGCTTTCCATTTGGAAAAGATATTCATCATTTCTCCTTATGGTAAAATTACTTCTCAATTTAGTGACCAGCTTTATAGTATAAGTTATGTATCTTGGCTTTGATGTTCCATAGAGAATATATTTTCTTATTTCTATTTAGGGATCTGTGTTCTGTCTAGACAAAAAAAAAAGTTGTGTGTATTCATTTGTTCTGAAAATGTCTGTGGAGGAGGTTGCTTGGTGGCGGATGATTGAAGGATAAGAAAATGGCAGAAAAATGGAAAACATAATGTTTCACAAGGCTTTTTTTCTCTAGTTTTTTACCCTTCATTCTGGTCCTAGGAGTAATGGAGAAAACAAATGAATATGTGGCTTTAATCCATAAGAGAGCAAACAGCAGTGGTAGGAAGTAGAGCAAACATTGATGAGACCTGTGGGTATTTATTAAATGTGTTTAAGTAAAGAAATACTGAGCATAGGAGCTCCAGCGGTGCAATCGGTTAGCGCGCGGTACTTATACAGAAATACTGAGCACAGTGAGCATTTTTAAATAAAAATTCAGTCCGCAGCAATCAATGACATTCTAGGAAATGAAGATAGCTTCCTAAGTGAGCAAATGATGATTTATTTGATTGGTATAACTGAGACAAGAAGCTCCCAAAAGATAAAATGATCCCTTTGTGGCAGTTAAGCTAAATTGGACACAGTGTAGCTCTTCAGAGGTGATAAGTGTCTGCCAGTAGCTTGCAGACCTCCCATGTGATGTTGGCCTTCAGATGTACATGACCTCCACGTCTCAAGACCGAGGAGGGTGGTGGAGGTGACAGGAAAGCCCGCACCATTTTTCTCTTTCATTTCTCAATTTTCAACCAAAAATAAGTTCTATTCAACATTCTTTAGTTTTTGGTAACAAGAATTATCTAGCATCTCTCTCTAATTTAGTCTTCATTTCCCCATTGGGCCACAAAGGTAATTTTCTCCTCCAAATCTTTTCCATTCTGTGAAAGCAAACAGTTACAATTTTGCCAAAAACTTTTCAATCATTTCTTATTAATCTTAGAAAAAGGCAAAAAAATTCTCAGCAGGTCCCATTGCCTACTTGCTCAACTGTAGCTGATAACTATAATATCGCTAAGTACCGTGTACAAAAGTTTTCCGGCTTTTAGGATCTGTGCTGATTATGATCCCCCTCAGACAAAGCTCTCTGTTTTTCTCACCCTGGCTAATTCACTCTCAAATATCAAGCTTCTGCTCTTGTGCCACCGACCAGGAAACTTCTCTGACTTTCTAGCCTAGGATAGGCCAATCTCCTATAGACTTTCATAGCACTCTGGTACTTTCCTGATGCTATTCAATATAAATGTGAAAAATTTTCCCTCACTAGAGTAACGTTTATGTGATCAGATATGCCATCTTGTTAACAACCTTTGTACTCCAAACTTAGCAAGTATTTGGTGCACAGTATGGTGTGGACTATGTGCTTATGGCCTAAAACAGCATTGTGTAGACTAGCACACAGCATGGTATAGACATGGCCCGGCAGACAGTGCGGTGTGGAGTACATAGTCACTGCAGGGTACAGAGTACTGCATGTACTCACTTAACTTTCTAGAGGGAATGACTATTCCTGTGCTTGACTTGGCTTCCTTTAGAGCCAGACATCAGCAATTGAAACCGAATATAACTGAAACATAGCAAACTCCACAGTTCCACATTGAAATGGCACTGTCTTCCACTTCTCATCACCCAAGACATTGACTCAGAAGGAAAACAGACCCAGGGCTTCTACTTGTTTGAAGACACTCTACTACTTGTCTTTCTTTCTTTTTTTTTTTGTATTAAATTCTTTTATTGGTACATTGTAGGTATACAACACATTTACATTTCTCATTGGGAATTGTACCTTTACATAATGCATCTTGGTTCTTGTTTTTTCCCCATTCCTAGCCCTCCCTT
>NW_004624806.1:6709007-6741723 GCF_000247695.1 Heterocephalus glaber
ATGGTGGCCTAGAAGTCCCTTCCTCTGGGCCAGGAGCAGCGGGACAGAAGGTGGCCCAAAAGCCCTTTCCTCTGGGCTGGGAGCAGTGGGAGGGATGGTGACTGGGAAGCCCCTTCCTCTGGACCAGGAGCGCTGGGACGGCGGCTCGGAAGCCCCTACCTCTGGGCCATGAGCAGCTGGACTCAGTACCTTTGTCTGGTGGTCTGGTGTCCTCTGAGTCTTTGTAGTGTGGAACCAGGTGGTTGCCTGTCTGCAGCAGGGTGATTCGGCGTCTTCTGTGCGACTCAGGACCTCGGTAGGGCATGCACAGACCTGCCTGTCTGCAGCGGGCTCTGTCTTTCTTCTTTTGAAGGGCAGAATACCTCTATGGTCCCAAGCTCCCAGTGTGAGTTAAATTAATGAGAGCCTAGGGGAGGAGACTCATAATGCATCAGGGCAGAGGAGCAGAAGTGAGGTGACTGTGACAGCTGCACATGCCAAGTGCTTGCTGTTCTATGAACTGCTCATGCCCCTCTGCACACACATTCAAGTGTCAAGGTAGGGAGAATCATAGAAGATTTAGCAAATTATTATGTGTGTCTAGCAGATGGAGTTAGTAAATTAGTTTCTATGAAAAAGTTCAAGAAAGGAAATCCGATGGAGGTGCTAGCATTAGGGTCTGGAAGGATAGAATGGAACTTGGCAGGAAAGAAGCAGAGAATGCTAGAGAAGGCAGGTGCAGTGTGAGTTGGGTCAGGATGGGTTCATAGCTGTGGAGAGGGTTCTGTGCAGGGGCTTGGTGGGCTGGGATGGAGCAGTGGGAAGGGAGGTGATAATAGAAGGGAATCTAATGGAGAAGGTGCGTTAATTTGGATTTTTACTCATAGTGAGGGTTTCACATGGGTTTGTAGGCAGAAGAAGTGTTGTCTTCCAGCAAGACAGCCTGAGTTGCCGGTGGACGATGGGCTGGGGTAGTGACTTCTTGGAGGGGGAGGCAATTCATCCAGCAGAGCCACTGGTATCCAGGTCATGGAGGAGGTGAAGAAGCTTTGCACCCTGGCATGTTCTTGGCTCTGTTGCTCCTCAGAGGTGGCACAGCCCTCAGTGAATGATGTGTTTGGGTAGCTCTCTGCAGATGCCATCTCTTGAGATGTTCTCTGGCAATATCTTTATTGACTTGAAGATGCATTTAACACTCAGCATCTGTTGGGTATGTTTGAGGGATCAGCTACCCAGAAGACTCACCTAAATCTTCTGGGCAGATGTGGCGATTGATAAAAAGGGCACACTCTGTTCAGCTTCCCTTCCTTCCCAGGGCAGTGAGCAAGACCTTCTATGGTTGGGAACCTGCTCTCTTCACCCCATCCCTCTGAGCTCTGTGTCTTTTTCTTTAATATCCAGAACTTCTGAGTGTGCTATATGTATTCTGGATATAAATTTAATGGAGAAGCCAGAAGGCCTTCCTCTACAGTCCCAAGTAACGTGGTGAAAATGTGCACTGATTCCCTGGTATGGATGGTCCCCAGCTTTTCCCAGGACACCTAAAAGGGCCCAAAAGACTCAACCTCCATGACCTTCTTAACTTCCTGATGCCTCTCCATAGCTATTCTGACTCACACTGCACTGAAATAGACCCAAGGCCCTGCCTGAAGCCCTGTTCCCCCAAAAGGCAGCCCACAGGAAGCATTTGAACATGTGTCGAGGGTGACTTAGAATTTGGGAGGCTGTTGGCTGGCCAGCTTCCCCATACCCTTTTCCTTTTTCTTGATCTTCTCATGAATTCCAACTTTCATCTGCCTCTAATGTGGAAAGCCCCTAGCTGTCTCTAGCTCCTGTTGCCAGACCTAAGCAGTAGGTTCATGGTAGAGTCCAGAAGATGAGAAGGCAGCTCCTTCCTGAGGAGGAATTATGATTATGAGGACCAACTTTTATTCTTCTCTTCTTATGAAAAGTAAGTGAATTTTCTAAAGTGGGTAAATAATTAGGCTGTGTGTGCCCTGCATGCAAATGTCTACACATGTGGTGTGTGTTCCCTCATGAATGTGTACATCCCAAGGATGTGTGAATGGATATTTTGAAGGAGGTGAGCTCACAGCTTTGAGGAGAGTTTTCAGTGGGAGTAACCCATATTAGGGGTCTAGCTGCCAGTGCATACCTCAGATGGTTTGTGCACAGCAGTGGCAGCCCTCTCTGGTACTGCCAAAGTGTACTAACTGCTGCAAAAACACTCCTGCAGAGAGGCTTCACCTTCATGCCCTCCCTCATGCCTCAAGGTGGTTTAATGCCTGGGTGCTGCAGCCAGCATTGGCCTAACCTTAGTGAGCCACATCACCTCTTCTTCCATTGGGGTTAGTATCCACCATAGAAGTTTGTAGTGAGTACAGAGCAAATTCAGTGGTCTGTGAGTTGTTCAGTATGGTTTTAGACTGTAGGTAGTACCAACACAGTGTGGCAGTTACGTGTAGGCTGTGGTCTTGGGCTGCCTGGCTGTGTGACCTTGACTGAATAAACAGCCTCTCTGTGCCCCAGCTATACACACCAAGTACCACTGGTTAAGAATTCCTGCCCCAGTGAGATGTGAGGCCCAGCCAGCTGACCCTGTAAAGCACATGGGACACTATTGCCTGCTGTGGAGTAAGCCTTGGGGATGGTCATGACCATGATAACCCCCAGGAGCAAAATTTGACTTCATAGGAAAATAGCTTGTGGAAGAGAATCCAGATATAGACTTCCATATTCCAGGAAGCCCTTATTTTCAATTTGATGATGTTCCAATCTTTTTTCCCGGTCACAAATAATTTCTGTGTATTTTATTTACATAGCACCTGTTAGTTTACTCCGGGGGTGCTGAGCAAGCAAGCTATTTTTGTTCTGAAATAATATTTTTGTTCTAAAACAGTAAGGAAGAAGAGCGCAGGGCTACTCCAAAAGTTGGAAGCCCATGAGGTTGTGTGGGTTCATGGCTGCACACCGCTGGACGCCATGATCTCACGCCTCAACAGGGACCTCTTGCTTGCCCAGCCCTGGGATCCTTCAAGCACAAGACTGCTTTCCAACTCATTCATCCTGTGAGCAGCTCTCCACGGTCTCCCAAAACAATGGCCAGATCCAAAAGCAAGGTTTTCTTTGGGGCTGTGCCCATTACAAAATAGGCTGAAGTATGCTTCTGCCAGGGGTCAGGTGGCCTGGGCACAAGAGCACTGACCCCTCCCTTCGGCATGCATGGCCGCAGCTGGTAACGTCTTCTTACCTGAGAGATAGTGTTGAAGAAAACCAAGTACAGTTTTTGCTTTTGACAAAAGACCATGTCTTTCGGAATCTGATTTCAGATGCAGTGTTATTTTGGGATGAAAATGAAAAGATCTGGGAGCAGACCTTACAGCTGGGAACTAGTTTAAAGGGAATCTGACATATAAAATGGCATTAAATGTCCTCTCTGAGGCTCTGAAGTAAAGACATATTTTCCTTTAGTTATGTAATTGTTTATCCAACTGTATGGGGTGTAAACATGTGCCTTTGTTCTATGACTTGGGAAGAGAAATCCAATTTGATTTCTTTTTATGGAGCATGTTCATTTTCACAGGAAGACTTAATTATTCCCTTACTTACAAGGCTATAAATGAGTCTGCTGGGCTGGTTCCTGACACAAGGGCTCTCATCATTATTCAGATTAGTTTTCACTTTTCTAAACTGGTCTTTTGCCTCCCGCTACTGGAGCCCCGCCAGCTTGCGGAAGAGGATTAAATAATCCTTCGCTCACAACTTCCTACATGTTGTGCTATTTTGTTCTTTCCCAAATGTCATCCTGTGCTCACACACACGTTTTCCTTGGGTGAGGATTTCAAATGTCCCTGTGGTTCATTTCCCTGGGGTTGGGGATGGGGATGGGGATGGGGATGGGGATGGTCTGGCCAAGGAAAGGCAGCCTGGGCTGGAGTCCAAGATTCTGTACGTGGAGGCCGAGCTGGAGCTGGAGCTGTTTCCCTCACAGGAAGGCCTGAATCCAAGTTCGCCGCACAGGCTGGCTGTGCTGAGCAGAGGCAGAGACTGCGAGCATTGATAAGATAGGAAAAAATCCCCAGAGAAGGGGGCAAATGAGGACGTGTGGAACAGAAGACAGGCAACACGGGCACCTGGGGGTGGCTGGTTGCCAGCTTTGCGTGTGAGTGTCTACCACTCATGCTGAGGTGCTCTCATGTCCCCAACGTGCATGGAGGACAAGGGGTGGAAACAGGAAGAACTTTGCTGCCTCTGCTGTTTTAGGGGTAATGCAGGCTGGACATACTTTATACCTCCACACCCGTGGATCTTGGGAGAAGGGATAAGTGTAAGGAGAATGAGGATTCCTTCCACATTCTTGTCCTGTCTCCTCATGGCGTAGAATCATATCTCCAATGTCCCTGTCTAGCTTGAGCATACTGAGGCCAAGTCCCGCCCACCAGACATGGCACAGGATCTCCAAGTCACATGCTCTTCAACACTGTCACTTGAGCTGTTGCTTTGGCTCCACTGACTACTTATGTGTGGGAGTGTTTTCCTGCTTTTTTCCACACATCTTCTAAATCCTTCAATGTGAAAGTCTCTGCTTCTCTCACTGCCTCTCAGTTATGCAGTATTTTATCATGGCCTGGGGAGGTTTAAGGTCCTATCACAGCCTAGCTGGGTCCCACCCAGTGAACCAGAATATCTGGGTCAATGCCCAGGCAGGAGTGAGTTTAAACTGCTTCCAAGGCTGTTCTAATGGGCAGCCAGGATCCAGAACAGGAAATGAGGTTCAATCTTTGGCTTTAGGATTCAAAGAATCAAATGATTCAGTGAAGGAAGGGGGCACTTTTGTAAATATAGTCAAGCAAACAGATTAATCCCAGAGCTCCCATCTTACCTGGAGGAGGAGGCAGCCTCCCAGGGGCTGTGGGATTTAGGTAGAGAGCAGGCTTCATAGGCAGAGCAGCAAGTGCTCCGGCATGGATCTCTGAGTCAATGTGTGTTCTGGGAGTGGCAGGACTGCAGGGAGGCAGTGGCACAGGAGGCCAGGCTATGCAGAGCTCTGTAAGCCAAGCTCAGTGTGTGTCCTTAGACACAGGGGTCAGTGAGGGCTGTGGCTGGGTGGTGACATGATCAGCTTTGTTTGCTAAAACAACAGCCCCTGGTCCGATGTGCAGAATGTACTAGATAGAAAGTCTGGCAAGAGGAAGAGGTGGGACAACTATGGGCTAGAGTCACTGGGAGGAGAGCCTGGGCAGGAAGGGTGAGGAAAGAGGGTGGAGAGGGGTCTGGCTCTGAGGGGATCCACACTTGCGACTGGGCTTCAGGGCAAAGGTGGAGACTCCCACTTGGGTGGATGGGCGTTGGGGTGAAGGGTGAACACTATTCACCAAGCTTGGACACAGAGCAGGTGGCCCTCTTCCTCATCCTTCTTTTCCCTCTCTGTTTTTCTTCCCTTTCCTGTCTCTCTTTCTCTCTTCCTTCCTCTTTCTTTCCCCCTCCTCCTTTTTCTCCTCTCTCTCTCTCTCTCTCTCTCTCTCTTTTTCCTTTCCCTCCAGTAAGTCAAATTAAACTGAACCCAGGGATTTCTCACTGAACTACATCTCCAGCCCTTTTTTATTTTTTATTTTGAGACAAGGACAAGGTCTCACTAAGTCACTAAGTTGTCCAGGCTGGGCTCAAACTTGTGATCCTCTGGCCTCAGCCTCCCAGAGTGCTGGGATTCAAGGCATGCGCCACCCTGCCTGGATTCCTTCTTTCTTTCTTAAGGTAAGAAAGCACACTCTGATATGGACCTCTTAGGGCTGAGGTAGCAGCAGGGTACTGCAGAGGAGGCACAGATTGATAGCTTTCAAATCAGATCGGGATTGCAGGCTGCAGACAGATTGGGAGCCATTGGCCTCGAGGGAGGGCTGGAGACCCATGTGAGGGTGAGCCCCTTCCAGCAGGAAAGGGCCAGCTAGGAGAAGGAACCTTGTGTGCTGTGGGTTCTGGCCATCACTGCTTTGTGAAGAGCCAGGAGGACTGATCTCTGAGGAACCTGAGGAAAGATATTCAGAGAGGAAGAGGAGGAAGAAGAGGAAGAGGAAGAAGACTATAGAGAGCAAGGGGATCCTGCTTTCTAGCCCAGACTGCTCTGAGTTCAAGGCCTAAGTCCTACAGTGTCTACACAAAGCCACACCTGGTGCACCATAGGCAGCCCAGACGGCACATGTCCGTACCGAGCTCTCCATCCTCTCTCTTTCCTTTTGGGCTCCTCTTCTCAGGTATTCATGCCAGGCACCCAAAAGTCTCATCCAATCACTGATGGAAGCCTCTCTCTGTATCTTCCGGATCTCCTGCCATCACATTGTCACCACCTTGACTCAAGAATAAGCTGTGCAATGGCTTTGAGGCTGTTCTCACTCCATCCACCCCTGCTCACTGCCTATCAACCACGCAGCACCTACAGAAAAGGCTTGAAAATATGCAGAGCTGACAGTGTGTCGCTCTTGCCTACAGGCCGTTAGTGGCCTGTTTTGACCCTGGATAGTTCAAAGTCTTTGCTGTGGGGGGCCAAGCCCAGCCTAATTAGCCCTTCTCTTGGTATTCTTTGAGTACCCCTCATCTCCCTCTTGGATGAAGCCACACCTGCTCTTCTATGCCTTGCCATGTGCCAAGTCCTTTTCTGGTTCATGGTCCTAACACTTGGCTTCCTTGGCAAGGCATGCTTTATCTATTTAAGCCAGGAAACTCCTACATATCCCTCCAATCCCATTTAAAATCTCATCCCTTTCTCTTAATACTCATACCAGAGAAGCACCCATATAATGAATCTTAGAGCAGTCTCTTTTCTTTGTAGCACTTACCCAGTTGGATGTATAAAAGGCGCTTGTACATAATTATTTGTTTAATGACTGCTCCTCACCATAAGTTTATTGAGAGAAGGAATCATGTGCATTTTCCCTTTGTGCATAGCATACTGCTTGAATGTGGTTAACAATGTTTACATTAAAACAATTAAATTAAAAACAATACACATTAACTATGTGTTAAAAACACGAAAAAATTTAAGTAGCTGAAAAATGACATGGGCTGGGGATTTAGCTCAGTAGTTTCGCCACCTACTGCGGAAGCACAAGGACCCAAGTCCGATCCTGGGTACCAAAAAAACCCCAAACAAACAAAAAAATAAAAAATGACAGATAAATCAAGTAAGATAATGGTTAAAAATAAGCAACTAGGTAGGCCAATTATAAGGTCATGGTAACTTCTATATTCAGAAAAGTTTCAAGAAATGATTTTATGAGGCTCAGAAATTATTGAAGTTTTAAAAAATGGAAATAGCATGCTCTGCTTCCTCCTCCCTCAGAGAACTGATCATCATCCTTCCTCCTGCCTCTCCTCCCTTTTCTACTTTCGGTAACCTCTAATTTCTTCATAATAACAATGAGAACAACCACTGCTTATTCACCTCTCAGGCTCACAAATCTAATCACGGCCCTTTCTCTATGCTCAAAGTACTGCGGCATGTTTATTGGAGCATCTTCTATTGTCCTGACTCCAGTCTTGCTTCTTCAAAATGACAGGTTGGATTTGTGAAAATGCTCCTTTCCTTTTATAAATCTATTCCTCAAAAGTCTCCTGCAGTATCCCACACCTGGTATTCACAGCCAATTTTCATCTGGTTGTCAACTTGCTTTCCAAATTGAGCCCAGGTTTCCTGACATGTGTTCTTCTCTGGGGCCTTTCTTGCTCTGGACTCTGAGTTCGGTTTGCTCAGCAAAGCCTGGGTGGCATTCTTTGTTCCACTTTTTTTTCCTATGGCCTTTTCAACCCTGACTTCTTGAAAGTCCACATCAAGTCCTGGACTCTTTAAGAAGACTATGGAGACCAGTATGGCCCACAGGGATTTCTACACACCAATGCCACTTGCTATTTGCATTGTGAAAGTGTAGACTCCCTCACATCACTGTCATTTTTCATGTGCAAAGATGCTTCTACACTCTGGGAGACAGAGGACTGAGTCTTCTCTGGTAAGGGAAAAGCCTGTTCTGTCTCCCATATGCCTTCTGGGACCACCTCTTTGCCAAGAGAAAATGCATTCCAGTGTTCAAACAAGTAAGAAAAGACTAAAACCCAATGCAAAGGAAGAAAGGTGCATGATGAATATAGTTTCAATGTTTTAAACATATTGGAGATTATACATCTGCAGATCAGCAGATTGGTTAGAAAGCAGAAGTAAGAATAGTCAACTTACAGTAAACTGCAATTATTTTAAATTAATATTCTTCAGAACAAACAGCATGGGAGAGGAATTCTGTATCCTGGGATTTCTCAACCTTCTCCCTTGATGTTTGGGGCCAGATAGCTCAGATGTGGGGCTATCCTTGGCACTACAGAAGGACCAGCAGCATCGCAAGCCTCTGTGTACTTGATGTCAGTTGCATCTGGTAACAACCCAATGTCTGACATCCAGGCATTGTTAAATGGCCCCTAGGAGGAGCAGAATGGCCCAAGGCTGAGAGCCATGACTGTAGTCCAAAGTATTAGACTGTGAGTGAGACTTACACTCACTTGCACTTGGAGGTGGTAGGTCGATATGGTACATTAGTTCTGTAGTGGGAAAATGCTCTCAGTTATTATGTTCACACAGAACACGGAAGAGCTTTCCCACTGTAGTACTGGGGCTGTGCATTGAAGCACAGTCCTTTGAGGGTACAGAGGGCATGACTGAGAAACAGCTCAGTGTCAGCTTTGCACAATGACCTCCCAGTTTAAATAATGACTCATCTCAGGAGCAACGTGGGAGTGTGTTACTGCCCAGACCAAATCTTTACCAAAGCACAGATAACTGCTCTCTGGAAATAGGACCTTAACTCCCTCCATGAATGCTGCAAACCTGCATCAGCAAGTTGAGGCAGGGCCCTGTTTGTCACTGTGGGACCAGAATGTTGAGGATGATTTAGAGGAATGTATCCATCTCCCCAGGGGAAGTTTTAGATTTGGAGGTGCCTTTTGGGATTTGACCACTTTTACTGCACATGACTTCAAGGTCATCTGACCATCCTGACATTTGCATGATTTATTGTACAGGAACACAC
Source organism: Heterocephalus glaber (assembly GCF_000247695.1). The sequence goes on from NW_004624806.1 coordinate 6,718,055, forward strand.
ATGGATGCGGTAGAGAGGGGAGCTTCTCAGAGTTTAATTAAGCATGCACTGGTCTCGGTCATGTGCCCAGATGCTCTGTGATGGGTGAATCTGAAAATCAATATCAACAGGAAAAAACAAATAGGATAATGCTGATGAGCTTGATGATAATAACCTGGAAAACTTGTTCTTAAGTGGGGTTGGGGCTGATTCTAAACACCAAGGAAGTCTGAACAAGCAAGATTGGGTAGGAGCAAATGGGAGCCACACAGTGGGGATCTCCATCAGCCTTTCAGGGATGCATTCACTGCTGAGCTTGGTGTCTTGAGAGAGACAAGTATCTGCAGCCCAGAAAAATTAAAGCAGACCCAGCCTTAATGTCACCAAGTGTCACTTAATAACTTAATAACTCACTATGGAAAATAGCTATCCTCTCTGAGTCTTCCAAAAATAATAACACTCCCCAGTCATTTGTGGAGGGAAATACACATGAACGCTGAAATGCTGTTCAGGGATAGTAGTTGGCATTATTCCAAGCCCAGCTGTCTGGCCAGGGGGCAGGAATCAAACTACTCCTCATGGACACAATTCTCAATGGGACCAGGAGTGGGGTGTTTCCATCAACCAGGAACAGGACCTCCATGTATTCTGGGAATACCGAATTAAATATGGGGACCACTTCTTGGCCAGGTGGGGAGGACTGAGGCCAAAAGGCCTTTAAACATCAGAGAAATGGTCACCTGGGTCACCCTGGGACACATGGATAGCCCAGAGCTGGTGGGAAACTGCAAAGGGTTGTACCGATCTGGCTGCTGAAGTACAGCCAGATGGGCTCATGGTGAAGCTTATGGGGGCTTCTATTGCCTCTGTGATTATATAGCTTCAGAGGGCCTCACAAAAGTGACTGGATTGTCAGTCAGTGGAGCCTATGGTCAGCAAAATGATCCAGACAGAGGCTGGCAGAGGACTGAAGATGGCCTGGGGTCCTCCAGGTACCTTTAGGAATGTGGGCCACTGTGTCTAACCACTAGGATATCAGAAAGTATGTTAGTCAGCTTTCCATTGCTGTGACATAATACCTGAGATAATCAGTTTACAGGAGGGAAGGTTTATTTTGGCTCACTGCTGTGGAGTTTCAGTTGATGGTCAGCTGGTCCATTGCTTTGGACTTGTTTTGGCATGGTACACTATGGTGGCCATGAGTAGTGGAGGAAGCTACTCCCCTCATGGTGAACCTCATTACCAACCTGGGAAGTGGGCATTACTTACCCTACTTCTCCCACTTCACAGGGGAGGAAATTGAAACTAACAAGGTTAAGTAGTTAGTAAATGGCAGTGGGATGAGTTGAGCTCATTCCCCTTGCTGTGAGTGTCATTGTGACAAAATTCCTGAAACAGACAACGTGTGAGGAGGAATGATTTATTTTGGCTCATGGCGCAGAGGTGTAAGTCCATTGTCTTACGGCTTTGGGACTGTGGTAGTGCAGTCATCATGGTGGGAGTGTGTGGTGGAGGCTGCTTGCCTCATGATGGCCAGGAAGAAAAGGGAGACAGAGGAAGAGGCTGAGATCCCGCTGTTGCCTCAAATGGTGACGCTAGCCCTTGTCTCTTAGGGTTTCCAGCATTTCTCAATAGCACCACAAGGTGAGTACCTAGCCTTTTACCCCAGTGCGGGCCTCTGGGGACATTCAAAAACCAAACTGTAGGGCTGGGGAATTAGCTCAGTGGCACCATGGCTGCCTGGCAAGCACAAGGTCCTGAGTTCAATTCCCAGTACCAGAAAAAACAAACAAACAAACAAACAAAAACAACAAAAAAACCAAAACCCAAACTGTAGCAGAATGATACTATCTGCTTGCTTGTCATCTTCCGATGTCCAGTAAATGCCTCGCTCTTTCTTTCTCATTGTGGTAAAATATACATAAAATACTTTGTCATTGTAACTATTTTTAGTGTGTATTACATAATGGAATTGATTACTTTCCTACAATGCTATGCCCAAGTAACTTGTTTCCAAAATCTTTCATCACCTCAAATAGAAACCCTGAAGCTATTAAGCAGTCACTCTCATATCCTTCCTCCAGCTCATTGGACCTATAATCTACTGTGTGTCTCTGTGAACTTGCCTATTCTGGACATTTCATAGAAGTCGAATCAAACAATAGGTGGTCTTTTTGTCCTTTAGCATTATGTTTCAAGAGCTATCTGCATTGTATTATGTGTCAGAACTTCATCCCTTTGTATGAGTCAATAATGTTCCATTGTATAGATATCCTAAAATTCTATATACCTATGAACACTTAGGTTGCTTTCACTGTTTTGCTTTTGTGAATGTAATGAACATTGGCATGCGGGTATCTGCTTTTAATTCTTTTAGGTACATACCTAGGAATGGAATTGCTGGGCCATGGCTAGTGATTTGAGGAACTACTCTAACCCAAAACTGTGCTAGAAGGAGATTCCGGGAAACATTTCCTACCCGTGGGTGGCATGGCACTGTCATGCCAACAACACAGGTGACCTCATGAATGTCCCTACAGTAAAGAAGACCAACATGTGCAAGCCAGGTAGGGAAGCTGGTCTCAGACGGTTCTTGATTCTGGGACCACCAGCTTTTACTTAGTGACCTTTCTATCTTGATACCCCAGCCAAAGTCAGACTGCAGGCTGAGCCAAGGTCAATGAGTGCCAGGCTGGGGAGCTTGCCCAAAGGGGACATTTGGTGTTGGGTAATGGATCCAGTCAAGGGCAGGGATGAATAAGACAGTAGAGTAACACAAAGACAGAGAGGCATACATATAAATGATCACGGGGAGACAGCAGCAGACAAGACATGCCAAAAAGCTGTCAGAACGGGCACGTGCTGAGAAGTGAGAACACTGCTGTGTCCTGAAAGATCTGTCTCTCTAGTGCCTCTTTGTCCACCTGGTTAGGGCTCTCTGTGCTTTCTTATTTCTCTGCATATTTGTAAACTCTGTCTCTTGTCACTGCAGGTAGAAGGAGTCTGATTAGAATACACATGTGCACATTTGGCTGAGGGTCCTTATTGAATCCCCCAACTGTGTTCCCCCTTGCCGAGACTGAAATGAGCAAGCTGGTCATGCTACCACCTTAGCACCTCATCCCTGACTAATGCCATCCTTTGGCATCTTCTCTTTGTTCCCATAGATTACTTATATACTTATTTTATTTTCTGCTTGTAGGCTTACACAATACAAACTGAATGAGGAGGTATAAAAATTGTTATAAATTTAGGCTGGAGAGAGTGCCAAACTGGTTAATAAAAATAAAGCTAATAAAAATCTTTCCAGGGGTTAAAATGAGTAAATTTGGACAACTGCCTTCAGTTATTTCTGGACTATAAAAGGGACTATCTATATGAATTTAAATAATGGACTTGGTTATTTGTTCAAAATAGCTGATAATCAAATCCCAAATGCTAATGAAGACTGTGTTTCTTCCCACTCCCCTTTGATTGGGAGACCCAGCAGTTAAAGACAGGCATTAAATCCCACCATGAAAAGCTGAGTGTGGGTGGGTTTGATGTGAACTTTGGTTCCAGTTGGCCATCCAGGTCCTTAGTGGGTCCTCCTTGGGAGAAACCCTGAAACACAAGCTTGTTGCAGGGACATGGTTTTGAGCATAGCAGACCCAGGGGCCTGAGGTTCCTGTGAACATAAGATCAGTGTTTTATTCTCTGTCTTCATTGACCTCTATCCAAGAAACCAAAGTAAGAATGCCATCTACTGCTAAACCTAGCATAAAGAGGACACCTCTAGACCTGGCTCGGTAGAAGCTCTGTTGCATTTCCCAGCTCTCTGTCCCTGGACAGACCTGTACCCAACTCCTCTCAGACTCAGGGCCCTCAATTCTGAACTGTAGGCAATAATATCACTGAATAGTTATTGTAAGGATTAGGCAGAAGATAAAGAGATATTCATTTCTGGCTCAATCACAGCTACATTTATTAAATGTTTCTGTACTGTCCAAACTTAAGAGGAAGGCAGACTAAATCTGCAGACTCCCCAGAAATGACTTTTCCTGTCATGTATGAAAAGTCCATGCAATCTTCAGGGTGTCAATGAACTGCCAGTCAGCCTGCAGTTTTCAACATATTCTAAAAGTAATCTGCAAACATATAAGAACCACTGCTTAGTGTCCTTAAGAAAAGCCACTGATTCTTTCATAGAAATTCTATGTTCTTCCATTTTTTGAATCAAATAAACTTTTCCATTTGGCCATTAGATTAAAACTGTCAATTTTATTTCCCTTCTTTGTAAATAGGGAGGGGTGAAGGGGTTGAAGGGAGGGCAGGGGAATGAGGAAAAAATAAGAACCAAGATATATCACATAAAGGTACAAACTTCCAGTGATGAATGCCATCATATTGTGTACCTAAGATGCACCAATAAACTTAACTAATAAAAAAACCTGTCAATTTTAGTGGGCCCCATACACCCAGCCCCTCTGCTTCCCAGAGGTTTCCCAGGTAATACAGGAAAAAGAAAATGCTTTCAACTATTTTTGCTTTAGGGAATTGGTCCTAGTTGATTAATAAGTGGCTGCATCTCTGCCAAACTTTTAGTTTGCTACAGATTGAACTATTTTTGCAAATAACTAGACTTCCTCAATCAAGATACAAATTACATGCCTCCTTCACACAGATTGCTTTGTGTCCATTTCCGTGTGTTGCTGACCAGGGAGGGCAGCTAATGAAACTCGGTCCCCAGGTGTGCAGCCAACAGTATAGTGAACCAACCAATGTGAGGCTTGCATCTCTTCCTATCACAAAGGATTTGAATTTACCACAGCTGCTATTATTCTCTCCAGCTGGTCTTCTAACTCAAACTCCCCCTCTAACTAGGTAACAAAAAAATTTGAATCAGGTGGGTAGTTCATTATATTATGTAAGTTGAAGACATTTTGGAAGGGTATAAAGAAGCTATAAACATGTATTAAAATTCAAATGGTGTAGGTTTTTTTATGGTGAATTCAAAATAATGAATGATAGATTTAAGTAGGTTTTAAACAACTAAACATTTCTTCTCATATAAATGCTTCTCTTTCATATAATTATATTTAGCAAATCACAGGCATTAATGAGGCACATAAGAAAACAAAAAATAAATTCCAAACTGAATGGTTTATATTTTTATTTGGCCTTTGAATCTGAAACATACCATGTGCATGTGTGTGTGTGTGTGTGTGTGTGTGTGTGTGTGTGTGTAGCTCAGATCCACTTCCTCTTCCACATGCTTGAGCAAAGTATCAAAGTATATTTGCAGAAAATTGTTCCCTGTGGGAAAAGGTAAATATATAAAAATACAGCTGTTCAATTTGGGGGTAAGAACACTGAATCAATCTTTCTTCGTCTCTGGCTCTGTCTCTATCTCTCTCTCTTTCCCCACAGTACTGGGGATACAACCCAGGGTCTCCCTACTGAGCTACATCCCCAGGTATGTTTTTACTTTTTGAGATAGGGCCTTGATAAGTTGCTAAGTTGCCCAGGCTGGCCTTAAACTTGTGATCTTCCTGCTCTAGCCTCTAAGAGTGCTGGGATTAGAGGTATGTGGTACCATACCCAGCTTGGTTTCTTTTTATTAGACTTACAGAGCAAGGAAAGAAGATGATGGAAGTATTTATCCATTTGGTTCAGATGTTGACCTCTCTCTCTCTCTCCTCTGATAAAACTGCACGCTACTTGCAGGCAATAACTTGGTCTTAAGTAACTGCTAGCAAGGGTCTAATACATATTTTAATTTCAGGCTGTGAGAAATTAGCTTTTTTCATAGTTCCTTTTAGTTTGGTCTTTTGCTGCAATGTTCACTGGGTTTAGAAGTGTGGTTCATGTCCTAGGTGCACACTAAATCATCAGTAATGGATGAATGGTATTTTAAAAGTAAAACATGGTAGGTAAAACATTACTAAACATGGCTTTAAGATAAAATATATCTTTTAGGAGGATTCTCGCCTCGGTTTTGGAATCCAGGTATCCTCAAGAACTTTGACAAGAAATATGGAATCAATAGGGGTTTATTACTCATGAGCTTCTACCCTGGGAACTCCCTAAGGAGGTTGAAACTTCTGTAAACATCAAATTGCTCTTCTAATTTAATTTGTTCATTTAATATGTATAGAGAACCAATTTCACAAAGTTCAGGTTTCTCAATTCCTGCTGCTGACTGATTAGCCAATTAATCCTCAGGAGGCAGGGAAGAGATAGAAATTGTTTTCCCCATTTTTCCAATTGAGCATAGTGAGAGCTAGAAATGAAGTCAGAATTTCAAGGCTACATGCAAACCTTCCAACTGAGCTTTCATTATTTCCAACCTCTCCACTCAGCCATCTATCCATTAGGTAACATTGCCTTCAAAGAAGAAGAGGGAATTATATACTCCATTATGCATTGCCATTATTTAACAAATGTTTTAAAGTTTCCCGGGCAATGAATGAATGAGTTCTCAAATATTGTGTCTAATCATAAACAAAAGGCCAAAAAATATCAGAATACCCAGAAAGATTATTTTCAGACTAAGAAAAATAATTTTCTGATGCTAAGACATTACTACTGTTAAGATGTGAGTTCTGTTTAGTGTTTATTAAGCTTGTTGCAGAAGAAAAGACATCAGAATGATCCCTGTTGAATTTTTGGGAAGTTACCATAAATGATAACAAGTACATGGAAGGAGAATTTTTTATGCTTTAAAAATTAACCCAATACCCACTGAACACAAAGTGCAAAGCTGTTTACTGTGTTTCTAAGTGCTGTTGGAGGCAATGACTAAGTATTTCTTTATGTATATAGCTAAAATATTAAAATCAATTAACACCTTTGTAAATAAGTGGATATTTATTTTGAAAAGCATGGTTTTAGCTCAACCAATATTAAAAATTATAAATGGTAACACTCCTTTGTAATAAGTTTGCTTGTGGTGGGGAACTCAACTCATGTGCCTTGATCTTGGCCTATTGAAGAAGAAATAGGAAATGATGATCACATATTTTATTTTCTGTCTGCACTTAGAACCTTAAAATGAATCCTCAGAATCCTTACCCTTTATCAGAATTAGTTTATTCTTTTAATATTTAAAAATTACATAATACTCATTAGGGAAAATTCAGATGAAAAAATCAATCATCATTTCACCCACCAATCAGAGAAAACTACTATTAAGTTTCTACATTTCAGACTTTATAGTTTCCGCTGTATCAATTTAGGAACAAAATTTTTCATATTATAAACATTTTTCTGCATCCTGCTGTTCTCATTTGATACGTTATAGGTATCTTTCTGTTTGAATAAATGTACCCTTGTTATCATTATGAATAAAAACGTTACATAAATCTGTACTCAACTAATTGCCCATTGGATATTTAGGTTGCTTATAACTTTTTATTATAAACACTATCACAATCATCTTTGTCCATGTCATTTATTTCATTATTCAATGATTTCCTTAAGATGAATTTTTAGAGTGAAAATTTTGGGCCAAAATTATATGTATCATTTAACTCTGATGAATTTCCCTCAGAGGTCTCCTACCAATTTATAATCTGTGTATATTTTTTAAAAATTGTCAATTTACTTCCTTTGTTAGATTGACTCCTAGGTATTTCTTTTTTGGGGGATGCTATTGTGAAAGGTGTTGTTTCCTCAATTCCTCTTTCAATGAGTCTGTTATTCATGTACAGGAAGGCTATTCATTTTTGGGTGTTGACCTTTGGGTGTATCCAGCTATGCTACTTTATTGAATTTAGTTATTAAGTCTAGAAGTCTTTGGTGGAGTTTTTGGGGGTCTTCTATGTAAGTATCATGTCATCTGCAAATAATGACAATTTAACTCCTTCACTTCCTATCCTTATTCCTTTTCTTTCTCTTGTCTAATTGCCGTGGTTAATGTTTCCAGAACTATATTGAACAAGAGTGGTGATAGGAATCAGTCTAACAAAGAAAGTAAAAGATCTCTACCTTGAAAAGTACAACATTCTGAAAAATTAAAGATTAAAGAGGATATCAGAAAATGGAAAGACATTCCTTGTTCTTAGGTAGGAAGAACCATTATAGTGGAATGGCCATACTCCCAAAACTGTTATATAGATTTAATGTAATATCGATCAAAATTCCAACAGCGTATCTCACAGAATTAGAGAAAATAATCCTAAGATTCATTTGGAGCCAGAAGAGACCTAGAATAGCAAAGCAATTCTGGGCAACAAAGGCAAAGCAGGGGATATCACAATCCCAGACCTGAAATTATACTACAAAACTACTGTGATTTTTTTTTAAAAAGCATGGTACTGGCAAAAAAACAGACCTGAGGATCAATAGAACAGATTAGAAGATGCAAAAACAACTCTAGACACACTCAGCCACCTCATCTTTGACAAAGAAGCCAAACACCCTCACTGGAGGAAAGATAGCCTCTATAATAAATGGTGCTAGAAGAACTGGGTTTAAACTTGCCAAAGATTAAAACTAGACCTATATCTCTCACCATGCACTAAACTAAAATTGAAATGGATCAAAGGTCTAAATATTAAAACAGAAACACTAAACCAGCTGGAAGAGAGGTTAGGTAGGACTCTTGAAGACATTGGCGTAGGAAAAGACTTTATGAACAAAATCTTGGCCACACAGGAACTATCACAAAGAATCAACAACTGGGATCTCATCTTATTAAAAAGCTTTTGCACAGCAAGAGAAATCACTAACAGAGCTAAGAAACAATCCACAATGTGGGAAAAAAGTTTTTACCAATATAGTTCAGACAAAGGACTATCTAGAATATATAAAGAACTCAAAAAAAATCAGACCCCCCAAAATTTAAAGACCCAATCTAAAAAAGGGCATCTTAAATGAATAGAGACTTCTCACACAAAGAAGTATAAACAGTAAATAAATGTATGAAAAAATGTTCAACATCGCTGGTCATTCATGAGATGCAGATGAAAACAATGTGGAGATTCCATCTCACTCCAGAAAGAATGGCTGCTATCAAGAAATCAAACAATAACAAATGGTGGCAGGGATATGGGGAAAAAGGAATCTTTCTCCACTGTTGGTGGGAGTGTAGACTGGTGCTACCACTGTGGAAATTAGTGTGCAGATTTCTCAAATAGCTAAAACTACAGGTTCCATTTGACTCAGCTATACCCCTTCTTGTTATCTTCCCTAAAGAATTAAAGGCGTCATACCACATCGATATATGTGCACCCATGTTCATAGCAGCACAGTTTGTAATAGCTAAATCTTGGAAACAGTCCAAAGGGCCATCAACTGGGGGTTGGATAAAGAAGAGTTTAAAAAAATAAAATGTAGTACTACTCAGCCATAAAAAAAGATAAACTAGAGTCATTTATAGCTAAATGGATGCTTTTTGAGACCATACTCTTATGTGAAATGAATAGGTCACATATGTGTAAATACCAAATTGTTTCTCTGGTGTGAGAAACAAAGTGGAAATGAGGATTGAAATGTATAATAGATATTGTGAAACAAGAAGAAAATGTTCTAAGGGGAAGGGGAACTAGGGAGAGGGGGTGGGGGAAAGGATAGAAAGGAAAGAAAAATTTGAGAAAAGAAGGAAAGGATGAAAACAAAGCTTTGTAAATAGGGAGGGGTTGAAGGGTGGAAGGGAGGGAAAGAGAATGGGAAAAAATAAGAACCAAGATATATCATGTACAGGTACAAATTCCCTATGGTAAGTATCATAATATACACCTAAATTGTACCAATAAGCTCAATAAATAAAAAAGGGAAATTTAAAGAAAATTATTGCATGTTATTGTTTTTGGCTTACGTATTTTATTATTAGTGATGAGCATTTTTTCTTATCTTCATTGGAAATTCTTCTTAAGGTAGCCTGTTTATTTCCTTTACCTATGTCATAATCAGGATGACCATCTATCTTTTTATTTCAAAGACTTTGAAAAATAATGTAACGGCGCTGACCATGAGCACAGCACGTCTTCTGTGGAGTTTTCTTCCCAATCCAAGTAGCCACACAGCTTTCACAAGGAGTAAGAATTTTGGTTTTTAACTGTGCAGATTTTATGTACAGGGGCTATACGTTTACCTTTCTGTATGTTTTAGGTGTTCAAGTGTTCTTTTACTTTATGGGTTCTGACTTCTGTATCAGAATTTAAAAACATCTTTTTAAAGCACTTATATTTCTTCCTAGTTATTTTTATTTTAGTTTTTAATGACAATTTTAATCAACCTAACATAATAAAGAAGAATCAAATTTTCTTCTGTCTAATTTCCTATTTATTGATGAGTCTGCCCTTCCTTTATTGAGCCAGTCAGTCCACAGTAGGACAAAGGTCTTTGTTCTTTGGCCAAGGAAAGGGGTATATTACCTCCCCATCCTGCAAGAGGCCTCGGGGATCGCAACCTTCCTTCTGATCTGAAGCAGCTTCCCTTCCCATTTTGGTATCTCTAATTTGTATACTCTATTATAAGCATTCTTCGCTTTTTTCCCCCCTCTATCTCATCATTTGAGCTATTCAGGAGAAAGTTTCTTCAGATTAATCTGTTCCTTCTGTCAACTTGTGAATGTTAAACTGCTTCCTAATATGAAGAAATAGCCAATTAATCACACAAATGATGGAGAAAGAGAGATTACAGAGCTCCTCAACACAGTGGTCCTGACTTTAGTTCCCAGCTTCCCCGTGTCTCCAGTTTTGTTGGTGCCTCTTCCACCCACCACACCCTAACCTATTGGATTCTGCCTAAGGGAGTCAGTGAGATTGAAACGTCAGTATTTCATTTCTTGGGAAGATGAGTGGCCCCTTTGAGGTTCCCAGAGAGTAGGACACTGAACACCGTTGGTCTCTGTTCTTTCCCACACGGTGCTTCTCTGGGCATTTTCTCAAACCCTACTCCTCATGTGCTAACTCAGTTCCATTATTTCTTCAACAGCTGTTTATTTGGCAATGTAATGTGCCTGGAAATGACCTAAGGAATAGAGTAGGAAATAAACCAGAGCTCCTGAATTTCTCTGTCAGGTGTTTCTTCCTCACTCTTCATCATAGTGACATACAAACCTGTCCTGCTGCCCTCCCACCCTTTCCACTGGAGTTCATCTCTCCTGGGGGCAGGGACCAGGTCTTACTGATCTCTGGTTTCTCTGTCACACCCAGCGTACCCCGGGGACTCAATGTTCCTGTTGAATTAAAATCATTAACTGCCTTATTTTTTTGGTAGTGGGGAATTAGACCCGGGACCTTGCACTTGCAAGGCAGGCAGCGGAACCACTGAGCTAAATCCCCAGCCCCATTCAACTGCCTTTTTTAATGGATTCCATCTTTGTTCTGAAATTTAAGAGTTATTTGGAAAGAGTGATGCTTAATAGTTCTTTACTTGTACTCTAAAGAAACACCTGAAATTGTGGATTCTCAGCTTCAGCACTATTGACACTTTCGGCCAGGTAATTCTTGGTTGGTAGTAGGTTGTACTGGGATTGCAGTGTTTAATGAAATTCTGGGTTTCTGTCCACTAGAGGCCAGTAGCATCCACCACCTCACTCCCCACAATCAGTTGTGAGAACCAAAAATGGCTCCAGCATCTCTTCTCCCTATTGACACAAACTTGCTTTGGTTGGGAACCACTGCCTTGGAGATCTGTGGTGGATTAACCATGGTCACAAATTATTTGGCTTTCTGCTCATTGAATCATAAGAGGGTCTGTGTCTCTGAAAATCTGGTTGTGCTGTGTGATTACTTTAACTTTGAATTCAAAACTGTGGAAGTGTTGTCATGCTGGTTTCTGAACCCAAGCAGCAAAATTTGACCTTGGATCCTTTGATCAGCATGCAAGAGAAATGTCAGTTGCTCCAAGGATGCCATGCTGTGAGTGTTCAAGGAGTGTGGAAAAGCGAGAGAGAGAGAGAGAGAGAGAGAGAGAGAGAGAGAGAGAGAGAGAGACTAAGGAACTTTTTGGTGTCATCTTGGAAATAGACCCTCTAAGCCCCATTGGCCTAGGTGAGATGCCATGTGAATCAGAGTTAAGCAGCCCAGAGGAGCCTTTGCAGAATTCCCAACCCATCAAATCAAGAATAAAATAAATGATTGTTTTAAATCTCTGTTTTAGAATAGTTTGTACTGAAACAATATCTTTTTTCACGGTAAACAATTTAACTATTGATTGTTTACTATATAAACATCACCAATTTAGGTCATTAGCACAATTTCCATAAGCATCTTTGCATGCATGAAGTAAATGAACATTAGGAACCACTCTGTGACACTACTATGACTCCTGTTTCTATCACACAATCTTCATGTTATCCTTTCATTTATCATTTTCTTGTTTGGTTGACAATATGAAATGGAGAATTTTTGAGGTACTTTCTCCCTCATCCTAATATTATTTAGCCTTTAAATTCAAAAGTAGTTAATTATTAGTTAATTCACTTATCAGCCTTCTAAAATATGTAAATTATATCTTTTTAATTAGGATTTGATAATAATAGAATAAATTGGAAGAGAACTTTTGGTTTTATTCTGTTCTTATTACATACACAAATAGAGAAAAATGTCTGTTTGCTAAGGGATTATTTTGCTTCAAGTTATGAAGTGAATATAATTACAGAAGAATAAAATATAGCAAAAGGCAAAGAATATGGAATTGTGGCTTTTAGTTTTCCTTCTAATCTGAGTCATTAAGTTGTGAAATCATGTTATATTGCCCATTAGGTATCTGTGATGATCCAGCAAAATACATGACAGATAAATAAAAATGAAAGTCCATTTAGGACTGTGCCATGAGTGATGCTGAATAAAATACAAATTATCTGGCTCTGGGGCCACAGACACCTTCTCTGGATATGTTTCTTTCACTGGAACATTGTGGAGTTTGTCACTGATACATATAACTTAAAATTTTAGGTTGTGATATTAATTTTTTAATTTGTAAAATTTTTAAATTTTTTCAAACACAAAGTACATTGAAATTGGGTACAGTTATAATAAAAATATGTGAGGAGGAGCTTCATACAGTAAGTAAATAGTAAATCACTATTTACTGAAGCAATAGAAGCTGGTAATTTATGCACATTCTTTCATTTAATCCTCATAATCCAACATGGTATTTTTTATCATTCCTATTTTACAAATGAAAAATAGTAATTTTAGTTAATATTACTGAGAGTAATAGTAAATGAAAAGAAGTAATTTATGTAAAATGTCACAGTTAATAAATGGAGAATCCAGACTTTGGGTTCTGGTTCTTTCCCCTCAGAAGCCCGTGCATGCCCTTTTCTAACTTCCCCTTGCCAAGCTGCTTAGAGAAGGATTTTTTTCCCCTCTCATGATGCAGATGTTGGGAAAGCTGCATAGTGGGTTGAGGTACAGTCTGGTTAGTAATGCATCGCTTGCTGTGTGTGCAGGTAGGTTAAAATGAAGAAGTCAGACTGTCATAGCTGCTAATGTATTGTTGGCTTAAATGCTGACACTTAAATGGCTAGGCTGGTTACCTTGTTTGGCATCCTGGCCCTCGGGACTCATCTCAGCTGAGGACACTGTGATGGTTGGAGGGTTCAGCTAACAGTGAGTTCAAGGTGTGAATCTTAACCCTGGCTGCCCGTTAATATCACCTGGGGAAACTTTGAAAGAGCCCAAGTCCTGGCTTCAGAGATTCTGATTCAAGTGCTCTGAGTTGAGGCCCCAGACACTGATGGTTTTAAAAATATCCATTTTGAACAGAAATATCATCAGTTTGTATAAGGTAGTTTTTTTTCTTTCTTTTAGTGCAGTGGTAGTGAACCTATGGCATGTGTGCCACAGCTGGTTGTTTGCTATCACTGAAAGCTCTAAAACATTCACCATCACTGTTCTAGTAGATACATTCATGCAGTGACTGCCTTTATGGCCATACCTCTGGCTGTTTTCTCCCTCCTATGTAAGATAGTCATGTAATCACTTCTCCACAATTACTTGGTCTACTGATGACATGACATTTCGATAAGTGTTTCCTCTGGTTTTTAGGCTCATCCATGACAATATCATCTTGATTAATAAACTCAGTGTGAGGTTTAGCCTTGACAGTGCCAGAGGGGAACTTGACTGTAAGTCCACCCATACCAGGTATCTGTACTGCCCCACAAGCTGCAGATGGCACTGCTTGCTGTCACTGGTGGCCTTGGCTATGGCAACATGCCCAGGTAGCTTCTGTGCTCTTGCATTTCCCACATTTGCTCTCAGATGCTCACTGAAAGCGTCATTGTCTTTTATTTTTTTAACCTAGAGTTAGTCACATAGAAAATTTGATCCAAGAAAAGATCCTGCCATTTTTGCATATTTGTAATTTTCTTTCCTGTATGGGATTTGGCAGCCTCCAGTGCTCCAGCTCTGAACTTGAGACCTGCCAGATGTTCATTGTGGCTATCGGTGGGAGGAGTGGTATGGTTCCCTGGCCTTCTTGAAGGGCTTTCCATGCTTTATGCAGCTGCTTAAGACCCTTTTAAAATGCCTCACTCTGGCCCCTGTTTCCATGAGCAGCTTTGGATAGGACCTTAGAAAAACAGCATATCTTGACCAACTTGGCCTGCTGAGCCTGCTCTCAAGGGCAAGCCAAGTGAGGTTCTGGACTTTCTGTGATGGGTCTTGTTGGTCAACACCTGGACTCTATGGGTGCTTTCTTAAAATAATGCTTCTAAATGCATGGAACATTGAGTTTACAAAGGGAACAAACTATATTAAAGGCAGATATCGGAACATTAAAAATATACTACTTGTGATATCCTAACATGTGACTTATTAATAAATCAAATGATAGCATCTATTCATGCATCAGTGACTAAAGCTATTTAGAAGTAGTGATGAGCAGCACCAAAGAGATTTGTGATTGTTGTGCTATGGGCTTTCTTTCTCCAGGTAACAAAGGCACAGGGACTGTTCTCATGTGTGGGTTGCTGATTTTCCTAACTGAAGGAAAGCTATCTCTTAACAGTGAGATCTAGCTTTTTTCCTACCTAAGGTGTAATATACTCTATCCACAGCCTCCTTAGACATTCCCAAATGGGAGTTTTGTAGGATACTAATAATTATCAGCAATGAACAGTTCTGTGGTCAAAAACACTGGCAACATGCTCTGTTGAGCAAAGTAAAACAAGTTCCTTTACTGCAGAATTTTTAAGGTCCTTTAAATCTATTCTGAATCTCCAAGGAGCAGTTTTCAAAACACAGCGATAAGTAGCTCTTCTTGGAGAAGCACATTCTGGAGCCCGTGTCCCTCTGGGAGGTGCCTCCAAGTGACACCTGGAGGGGGCAAGTTTGAGCTCCTGATGGAATACAGCAGAGCCCATGCAAGGACATCCCTAAAAGTGTCATCCTCCTGTCAGAAGGGCGTGCTTGCTCTTCTGGGTGGTTTTTTTGGAATCACTGGCAGTAAGCTTCCCCACATTTATGAACCATTCCAGAGTTTCTCCCTAGGGTGACTGTGTTCCTATTTGGTAACTCAGGACTCTGTGGATGTCAAGTCTTCCCTTCAGGAATGACTTGGGATTCCTGAGAGAGGAACAACCTTGGTCCTAACCCTGCAACCCACCCACTGGGTTCCCTCATCCTGTGCTCAGGCAGTGCTCCCACTCTTCCCCTTTGACCTTAATATGTCTCTCAAAGACATCAGTGAAGCAAAAGTCACATCCTTCTTGTAAGGAGTGTTGACAGTTTTTTTAATCTGGCTTGTTTATCAAATGTAATGATGATATTGTATTGTTTTACTTATTATCAGAGATACAAGGTTGTGTGATAGCCAGTCCGACTCCATCTTGTGCCTCAATCCCATTTTGTACCTGTGCTTGAGCAAAGTGCTTTTGCTTGAACAAAGCACCCCAAACCCCCACATCCTGCTTGCCAGTAAACTTGCTGCAGTTGCAGGATGTTTTGTAGCTCACCTAGTGTGTGTGAAATTTCCTTGTACCCCCCACTAACCTGGCATGGTTCTGCTTCTGCAAGATTCCACTTGCTCTCCCCTGAGCCCTCCCCAACTAAAAGCACGATTTAAAAGGGGAAATCAAACTGCTTCCTGTTGTCAAGGAAACTTCTGGATGCTAGCCCCTCCTCAACTGCCAGCTTTAATAAATGAGGATGAATCTGGCACAGAGTGTGGTGCATCTCTATTATTCGAACTCATTCACCCATAAGAGTTGAAAAATAAATGCCATGTCATGCCAAGTTCTGTGCTGAGAGTTCCTACCTACCCAAGGTCACTGGGATTATGCCACAGACACGATCTCCATGGGGTGCATAGCACGTGATACTGCAGCAGGTCTGAGGGTCTGGGCCTGGTAGTTGGATTGGTGTGGTCAAAATGGCCCTGAAGTTGAGTGTTGTGTTTGGCATCTTGGCATCTGTTCTTTGACAGTCTCCAGGGCTGCGTATCTCTCCCAAGTAGAGAGGCGTAGGGTGCACTAAGGAGACCAGGGTGGCTGCTTTAAGGAGTGTGGAGACCTGAGTGTCCCTGCTTTATAGCTCAACCCGTCTTCCTGGGAGGACCAGCAGCTCTCTCAGACGGAGAACACCATCTTCTCCTTGGATGTCTGAAGAAATCCCTCAAGAGTGAAATGAAAACTCCTATCTCCTTATGTGATCTGAGTCCAGTGATGGAAAATGGAAGGACAGTAATTGACCAATCACATATTTAAATGAATAAATTAGACCATTGATACTGAGCAGTAATTTCATGCCATAATTGATAATGAATAGAACTTTTGAAAACAATTATTCAGTGCTGTCAGCTAGAGTAACCCCAAACCAAAAATCACTGATTCGTTCATTGCATGTTCAACCCAAAGCTGGGAGAGTCACTCCCCCGTAGGCTCATTTAATAGCCTCTGGGGTGCCTTGCACGTCCTGTTAAGGTCAGAACAAGATGCTTATTGTCAGAACCAGCACCCAAATGTACATTCAAATATAGAAGCTGGACTGCGGAAAGGCAGCCCCCATTTTAAAAACACTGTTTCTTTTATTTTCTGGAGGGCACATCTCTTTGCTGAAATGCAATCAGTCTTCTCACTTACCACATATCCACTAACTTTATGCACTTCCACATTTTCAATCTCCACTTAGTAGTTTTTGCTTTTTTAAAGTTTGAAAAATTTAAAGCACAGACTATTTGTAAAATGCCTAAAAATATTTTATTACTTATTGGCCCATCCCAAGTATGTACCTAGATAAGTTGGCATGTGTTTTACATGTGACTTTTTTCCTCTAAAGATGTAATTTATATTAAACTGCTCTCTAATAACATTTTACTATTTATATGTAGCCCATCACATCATGTGGTAAGCTTCTCAAGTGCAAAGTAGGATTTATTAGAAAATTAGTCTATCACATATACATCAGAAAAATTATTTGAAATTCTTTTATTGTACAGTTTTAGTTGAAAGAGCTTTTTATTTCCTCCAGAAATGACAAGTCCTTTAAAATTGTCTATTAATTTTATATTTATTTGTAGATATATTAACACCTATTATAAGCCAGGCATTGCTTTAGGAATTTAGATACAAAAAGACTTTAAATACAGTTCTGCTTTTTAGAACAGAACAATGGAACAATTTGTATGTTATCTAAAAGATATTTTAACCCAGACACCTAGGAATAAAAGAAGATAAAATATAATATTAAATAATTTAGTTATCCCAAAGGTATTATCTCAGAAAAGAAATATTAATTTCTTAGAAATTATTTTATCATCTTATTTTGACCAAGATAACTGAAACAAAAGTTAAAGCAATATTTACTGCCCACATCTGAATGTGTGTCCTATAATAAATGCATTTAAAAATATTAAAACTGTGTATAAATATAGTAGAATCAAGGCAGAAATTTTTCATTAGAAATACAAGCTAAGAATTTGAAAATGATTATGATGTTTACTGTGTGTATTGGTTGGATATTTGTATACAAGAGACAATAAACTTGAGCTTAAGATTTAGACTTTAATCCAGGAAAGCTATTACAAACGCTCTCTGGAATGAGCAAATTGATAATTTAATGAAAAACTTGGAGGATTCAATGAAAACTAAGCCTAAGCTATGTGCTGCCAGAGGTTTTTCTAAATTCTTCAGAGCTTAGTCTAGGTTTGGGTATTTAAAAAGCAAAACTGTTTTGATTTAAAGGTTCAAACAGCTTAGTTTTCTAACAGAGATTTAAAGAATTTGAGGAGGCACAGCCTAGTTAATTCTAGATGTGAATTCATTTGCAAGGCCTAATTCAACATAAAAAAGTCATAATCATTGGCAGAAGTTGGAAAGCATTCTATTCACGTTATCTGCTTTTGTTGTTTAAATTAGTCTTCAAATGTTTTTTGGAGATCAAAGACAAAGATTGACAACGGATCTACCTTGGCATCTCTGCTGATTAAAATCCCAATGTCCACGCAGCCATTGTGATCCTGCACCTAGCTGATACACACACTTTACACAGACCACTGAGTGAATGCTTCCTGCATAACTCAGTTTGTTTGGTCACCTCATAGAGGGGCTTTGCTTCCTGGGGTAGGAGGCTTCCTGTTTTTGGAAAGGGGACGTGTAACTCTGATGGACAGAATAATATACAGTGAGAGTTGATGAGTCAGAATAGTGAAGAGGAAGCTGTAAACATTAACACTGAGATAACACCCCATTTCTTGATATGGTGGAATAGTTGGAGTCTGCATGCAATATCCACTCCTGGCATTTAGAATTTAAACTCTGAGCTGGAAGAGGAGGACATCCTGGAGGTCCTGGGGTGCAATAGAAAGAGCACCAGATGGAGAGCTCTGGAAAGCTGGTTTTTCCTGGTGGAAACTCTTGTGTTCGTTTGGGGTGCAGAGGTGGTGTTTGACTGGATGGGGCAGGGGGCTTCAGAGATCATGGCTATAACTTCCCACTTCCCTTCCAGCAGCTGGCACTGGAATACTACTGCTCCCTGCTCACCACTGTGCTTGGTGTGTTCTTGAGCAAATTATTGCCTTTTTCAGCCCCAGAATCCTCTGTATTACACTGGAAATAATCCATATGTCCTGTCTAACGTGTTGTGGTGACAGCGGGTTACACTGAGTTACTTAGAGTACTTGATTTGCTTTTTAAGGAGCATGAAATATATGCTGGTCATGTGGGTTTGGGAAAGATTTCCCAGGTGCTTATATTTACTTATTTTTAAACTTCAGCCTACTATTCTTAATGTATGTCCTCCTTACTTTTATAACAATATATTAACTACAAAGAAAGTAAGGGAGACAATAAAATAAATCAAGCTAAATCAACCAATTTTTTTTCCTAATAAATCACTTACTTCAAGCAAAAGCCTTTCTTAGACCAAAATATGTGAGGCAAATAAGACTTCACTTTCCTGATCTATGTCAAATCAGAAAGGCAGCAGGATTTTCAAACTTATTGTCAGGTTCTTCTGATTTGCCAGACCACCTTGGGAATTCTGTTCAACCTGCACATTGTTCAGACCTTACTCAAAGTTAGTCTATTTTGCCTGATGAGAAATGAGTAAGGCCTCAATTGCTTAGTCACAAGTGAAAAGCTCACTAAGAAACTGGTGACCATGCAGTTTTGCTAACAGATAGCAGATACCTTACTGGGCTTGTGTAGGCCCACATTTGGCAGAAGGAAAGGATGCCACTGGATTGAGTGGGACGTAGGGTCTGTGTTGTGCAGAAACATGACCTGGCACCCTGCTTCAGTAGCAGCATTATGACCTGCAAGGAAGAGCATGGAGATCTGGACTGTTGTTACTTTTGTCTCTGTTGTCACCTGTAATTTCTCGAGGTCTCTGGTTCATGGGCTTTGGAGACAGATGGGGTTAAAATTAAAACACTGGACAGCCACTAAGTTAGGGACATGGGCACAGCCAGAGAGCAGAAATTCATGACCACCAAACCAGCACTCCTAAATGTTCTGAAAGACATTGTAGAAAGAGATAATGAGGACTACAAATCCACAAACCCCAACAGGATGAATCTACCAGGGAAAGCAAGCAATTAAAAAGAGGGGAAGGAGAGGAAACCACCAACAGGAAAATAACATGACAAGGATAAATCAATACTGATCAGTTATAACCATCAATGTAAGTGGTCTCAATTCAGCAATCAAAAGGAACAGGCTGGCAGAATGGATAGAGAAGCTAGATCCCACAGCACACCGTATAAATGGACAAAAAGCTTTCACTGTAAAATCAGGAACAAGACAAGGATATCTACTGCCACCACTCTTAATCAATATAGTACTGGAAACATTAGCAGGAGCAATTAGACAAGAGAAAGAAATAAAATAAATAAATATAGGAAAAGAAGAAGTTAAATTATCATTATTTGTGAATGACATGATACTTTATATAGAAGACCTCAAAAACTTACCAAAAGACTTCTAGATTTTATAACCAAATTCAGTAGCATAGCTGGATACAAAGTGAGTACTCAAGAATCAATATCATTCCTGTACACAGATGACAAACTCATTGAGAGAAATTAGGGAAACCACACATTTCACAATAGCTTCCAAAAAAAAGGAAATACCTAGGACTCAATCTAACAAAGGAAAAGACTGTTACATGGAAAACTACAGTACTCCAAAAAAAGAAGATCAAAGAAGATATAAAAATAATGAAAATATATCCCTTGTTCTTGGGTACAAAGAACCAATAAGATCAATAACTAGAATACATAAAGAACTCAAAAAAATCAGACTCCCCAAATTTAAATACCCAATCCAAAAATGGGCATCTTAAGTTAATAGAGACTTCTCAGATGAGTAAGTTCAAATGGTAAGGAAATATATGAAAAAATATTTAATATCTTAAATATTCATTCAAGAGATGCAAATTAAAACAACCCTGTGATTCCATCTCACACCAGAAAGAATGGCTATTATCACGAAGTCAACCAATTACAAATGCTGGTGAGGCTGTGGGGATAAAGGAACCCTTCTCCCCCGTTGGTGAAAGTCTACCTGGTGCAACTACTGTGGAAATCAGTGTGGAGATTCCACAAAGAACTAGGACTGGAGTTTCCATTTGACCCACCTATTCCCTTTCTTGGTATCTTCCCCAACGAATTAAAAGCATCATACCGTACTGATATATGCACATCTATGTTTATAAGCAGCACAGTTTGTAATAGCTAAATCTTGGGAATACCTCAAGTATCCATCAACCAATGAATGAAGATTTCTTTATGCAATGGAATACTACTCTGCTGTAAAGATAAACTTGAGCTATTTCTAGTTAAATGAATGCACTTTGAGTCCATACTCTTCAGTGAGATAAATTGGACACACCTGTTTAAATATTGTATGGTTTCTCTGATGTGAGAAACTGAAAGGGTAAGTGAGGACCAAAATGTATAATAGATATTGGGAAATAGGCAGAAAATGTTCAAATGGAAGGGGGAAGCTTTGGAAGGGGGAAAGGAAGGAAAGGAAAAGGAAAAAAGAGAATAGAAGGAAAAATGGATACAAAGCTTTTGTAAATAAAGAGGAGAAGAGAGGTTGAAGACAGAGAGGGAAAGGGATAAAAAAGAAGAATCAAGATATATACAGCTACAAAATCCCTATGATGAATGTTACATTATGTATATCTAAAATGTACCAATAACATTGATTTAAACATTTTTCATACCTCTTTGTAAGTGAGATCTTTCTGTATTATTTTGTAGTATCTTTCCATATTTTATTACTTAATTTTTAGACTGTAAAAGGTATTTTGTGACTCTTTCCATTTTTAACATGGAATCTGGATTAATATAAGTGACTTTATAATTAGCTTTCCATTAAGCCCCATCAGTTCTTGGGGCTTGTCAAATGTTAGACTTTAATCATTTTTCTAATAAATCCTTCAATTTATTCAAATTTATTGCCTTTTTAAAGTTCATCTTTGGTAATTTACTGTTTACCAAAAAATCATCAATTTCTTCTGGATTTCTAGATTTGCTGCCAAAGAATGCACATACTAGTGTCATGTAATGAGTTTTATTCCTTCTGTTTCTCCATTTTTCTTAATCTTATATAATTTTGATCATTTGCTTTAGAGGCCATATATAATTTATTGAGATTTCCAAAAAGAACTGTCTTTTACTTTAGTAAAATACTTCTCAAAAATTCACCTTTCATTTGTTAATTGTTTTTCAATTTTCTTTTGTTAATTTCATTCTGTAATAAATGAGCATCAATTTATCTGTTCCTAATCAAGACACTTAGGACAAATACTTTCACTGTGCCCATATATTTTCCTGTGATCTGTTTCATCCTTTTTTAGATTTATCTATTGATTTCATATTACTAAAGAGTATGGTTCATATTTTTATTACTGATTTACAATCCACTTTATTGTTTCCAGAGAATAAGTTCTATAAAACATCTGATTTATTTTGATGCAATTTTCCTGTTGTTCATGAATAATTTTTAATGTTTCCCTATTCATAAGGAAAATGAGAAATCTGTGTTCAATCCAAAGATCAAACTATACATTTAAATTTGTTGATATTATTGAATTTCTCACTATACTTATTGATTTCTTATCCATTAAGCTTGAAATTGACAGTACATTAAATTTTGCCTCTATTTTAATCTAATTCTTATTGTACCTCTAATTTTTATTATTTATTATGTTGACTTTTGTTTGTATGTCTATGAAATTTCTTTTAAATGAATGGATATTTTATTGTACATGATCTTCATTTAGTTTAGTGCTTTTTTTCATATACTTTACCTTGTCTAACATTAACACTGTCACTCCTGTTTGCTTCCTATTTGTACTCTTTGTCTAAAATTTTTTTGCAATCTTTTTTTCTAATTTTAGCTCTATTCCTTTCATCTTACATTCATTATATTTTTTCCTTTTTTTCTTTTACTCATTTATTAAGTTAATATTTGTGTTCTAATTCCTTACTATCACTTTTTTTGGCTTAAATTCTTTTATTGGTACATTTTAGGTATACAATATATTTATGTTTATCATTGGGTAGCTGTACCTGCACATGATGTATTTTGGTTCTTATTTTGTCCCCATTCCCTGTCCTCCCTTCAACCCCTCCACCCTTCCCTACTTACAAAGACATAAAAACATAAAAAAGAATTAGAGTCCATAAGAAAGGTCCAAGTAGAAATCCGGTAGATTAAAAACATGAGAGAAAGTATAGATAACAGAAACAACCACTGTGAAGGCAGAGCTTCAGACCTAGAGGACAGAGCTGTGATCAATAATCAATTAATGAAACATACATTAAAAACCACAAGGGGACACAAAAAATGGGTCAAACAGCTCCTAAATGACAAAAAGATGACCAATATAAGAGTAATTAGAATTAGTGAAAAATCAAAAGACAGCACAAAGGGCATTAGAAAAAACTGTTTACACAAGTAATAGCAAAAAACTTTCCAAGTATGGAAATGACTTTAACATAAAGATAAGTGAAGCATATAGAAACCTGAATAGCCATGATCATAAAAAAACACTCTATGCCACATAATAATTAAAATACCAGAAATTCAACACAAGAACAGAGTTTTAAAGGCTGCTAGCGAAAAGCAACAAATCACCTATAAAGGAAAACCCATCAGAATTACAACAGAGTTCTCAACACAAACCTTAAAGACAAGGAGAGCATAGAATGAAGTATTCCAGGGCCAGGGATTTAGTTCAGTGGCACCTCGCCTGCCTTACAGGCGCAAGGTTCTGTGTTCAATTCCTGGTAACAAAAAA
>NW_004624806.1:6752106-6765767 GCF_000247695.1 Heterocephalus glaber
AGCTTGTACTCTGTTTAACTACTTTGAACCTAAAATACGCAATGTAACAATTATTGTTATTTTCTTATTATTTGATTATGAAATTTTGTTTTATTTTTCATAAAATAGAAATGTTTTAAAAAGGATTATCTTTGGTATGATGTGACTGGGGAGCAACCTAATGTACCTATGGTTCTGGAATATTCTATATTTTGGTCTATATGCTAAATACCTGGTTGTTTCATGTGGTCAAAATTTATTGAGTTGTACAATTATATGATTTTACTATGCATACCTCATTCTTAAATAGAACCCTTTTATATGGCATTTGTGAATTGGCTTTCATAAACACAACATATTTGGTTTGAGAGGTAAAGCTACAGGGGACTAATGAACATCCTCTATTAGCCACAAATGAGAAACAGGAAGCCCAGTTGAATCTGGATTTTAGATAAATAACCAATATTTTTTCATCTAAGTATATTCTGAATATTTCATGGATATACTTATATGAGAAACACAAAATACATATAAATATACAAATAGAAAGTAAGATAGAATAGACATAAATAGAAAGTAGGGAGAAGTTTAAGTACTTCCCCAAATTACATACATTGTTGTTTCAAATTACATATCTCATATTTCAATACATATGCTAAATTGATTTGTTCATGCTATTAGTTTATCTTCAATTATTGAAAATAAAGTTTTGTGTTATGTGTTTCTTACCTTTTTGTAAGAATCTTTTTGGTTTATGTCTTGTACTCTGTGTAACTACTTTAAAGATAATGATACACACTGTATTAACTACTGCTATTCTCTCATTTATTGCGAAATTGTTTTACTTTTTCCATTAAATGAAAAGTATGAAAACTTTTAGCACCCTTTCTCCTTTTTCTCTCTTCGATGAGAATTTTGAAACACTCTTTATTCTTCCTATCTCACCACTCCAACACCAATTCTTAAGTTTTGATGTGATGCAATTTAATATTTTTAATACTTTTCTTTCTGGACTTCTATTAGATTTTTTATTTTATTAAATTATAGGTTTCTCTATTTCAGAATCTATTTTGCACATTAAAACCTTGTCATTCCTCATAATGCATTTAGATTTACAAAACTGGATATAATTACTGAGAAGTTACCTTTATCTTCTGCTATTAATTCTTCTTTTAAATCTTCCCTTGCTGCTGAGTTCTCTGCAGTGACTCGTTTATTGTTTATTCAGAGTCTTTTTATGAGTATTGTCTACAGGGGATATGGTTGATATAATCACTGAATTCCAAGTACTCATACATATCTTTCACTGTTGCAGGCAATTGTATCTTGGTTACATATAGGATTCTCAGAATAAGAGCTTTTTATCTTGGAACTGTTCATTCTGTCTCAAAATGAGAAGACTTTCTCTTTATCCTTGGGCATCAGAAGTGTCTAGGCCTGTGTTCTTTTCATCATCTTGGCCAAATGTCAGTGAGGCATTTCACTTGCAAACTCAAGTTCAACTTCAGCTTGGAGAAGTTTTCTATTATTTGTTAATTATCACATTTCTTCCAGAAGGTCCTAGTATAATTGCTATTGTTTGTATGTTACATTTCTAAAGATCCGACCTCTTCAACTTTTTGCAGTTGTTTTATTTTGAAATATTTCTTCTTCTGAATCTTTCCATCAGTAAACTCACTCTCAACAGTTGGGATTTTTTTCAGTCTCATGTTTTTAGTCCTGAAAGTCTTTTGTTCTGTAATAAATCTCCTTAGATGCTCTAATTATCTTTGTAATTTCAATTGTCATCTATTCTTCTTTTCCCTGGCTACTGCTTGTTAGTCAATTTGTTTGTTTTCACCCATGGGGTCCAGATGAAGTGCTTAAAGGGCATTTAATGAGAGTAATTGCTTCTATAATTAAGTATGTGTGCACATACATGCGTGCACATATACATAAATCTGTCTTTGGAATTCAGCCTGCAGTGTACCAGCAGGTGAGCCTCAGTCCTTGTCCAGGGTAGTAGGAGAGAATATTTCTATTCTGTGACATCCTTAACAATCTCCAGCTTCAAAGCAAGAGGGTAGAAGAAACCCAGCCTACTTAATCAGGAATTTTGTATTCTGGAATAGTAGCAAATCTTTCTAAGGATTCTTACATATGGGTAAACTCTGCTCTTCTTGGAAATCCACATATCCTCAAAAGCCAAGATTTTCTATGACCCAGGAAGTCTCATTACAGAGAACTCTATTTTTTAACCCACTGGCCCAAGGTGGGAATTCTGGCACTGGAAGAGCCTGAATCCATATCTTCTTTATCATTCTTTCTGATGATCCAAGGCTCTTACCTGACTTGCAAAAATGATCAGTAGTAAATAGTTTGGAAAGAAAAGTATTAAAGATATATCAAACTATATCTTTCCAGGATCCTCAAGGTATATTCTTCTACAAGTACTATAGTACACCACAATTAGAGATAGGCAGAGAATTTTGAGCAAAACCAATGAGTTTCATAAATGTGGCAAGTGAATGTTAAACCAAAAACAAATCCCTATGAGCATGTAAGAAGAGGGTACAAGAAAAATGATAACCCCTTTATGATTTACCCAAGCAATCAGGGAGAAAATTTAAAAAAAAACAGTCCATAGACATTGCATTATTGTTACTAACATGTTTAAATTCTAAACATTCATTTTATTATCCAAATATGACAGACTTATTTCTTACTTGTCATGCCTTAAATCTCTTGCAGATTTTATTTAGTACCTTTTTCTAATTTAGACATAAAGAGTCACTGTATTTCTTGAAAGGCTAAAATTTGGCTGGTAATTACTAACAACACTTGTAAGTTATCTATCTGCAAGCAGACATAAAAATCAAGAATGTTATCAAAGTGCTTGTCTTTGCTCAGCAAACTCATTTCACCCCTTAATTCCATCCATCACATCTAAATGGGATTTTTATGACATAGGAGAGTCAACATGTATCTGTAACTGTCTAGTATCATTTGATTTTCATCAGGAATTCAAAGAGAAATCATTTGTCACAAAAATATGTAGAAATTTAAATAATTTGAGAGCCCTTGTATTTTTAAATTTTGAACTGACACTTCTGCAGAGCCTCAGAATAAAACCTTAGACATACTGGTTGAAAATGATATTTTATGACTTTCAATAAAATATGTTGCACCACTAGAGGACGACAGGGTTTGAAAGTGACCTGTCTCTGTGTCCATTGTTACGGGGTTGAGCGCTGCCTCTCTACCAACAGCAATCAAACAGCCAGAAAGCTTTTTGCAGACATTCATTTAAATTTCAAAAAGCTGGAACATTTTAATTGTTCTCAAAAGAATAAGGGTCTCTTATGAGTAGAAAACAAATCTGAAAGCATTCATTGGAGACTGAAGCAGGACAATGCCACTTGCAGAGCTCAAACTGCTGTGAAAGTTTCATTCAAGGTAGAAAAAAGTGAAGTCAGTCAAATAAGGAACTGACTATGGCAAGACCATCATGTAGCCAAAATATCAGTAACTTGACCCCTGTAATGGGGTTCTGGGTAAGGATAAAGGCAAGACAGTCTGCAGGGAAGGTAGTGCACAAGTCCCAGAGGAAAGAGCACAACAGCACGTCTATGGGGGTGGCGCCATGGACAGCTCCTACGGCACTTTCCTTCCAAGCATGAATCACTGTCTTGCCCAGCCCTTCTCCAGCAAATCTAAGCCATGGAGAATTCATTCTGAACTGCTGTCCACAATAAGGGCCCAACTCCCCCAACCAGGCATCTTCAGTTAGGAAGTTCAGTGGCCACAAAATTCAGTCCCAGAGGTATAGGCACAGGTGCCTCTTAACCCCTTTGTCACTGTCAGCTGTCTCCAGGGCTACATTCCTGGCTAGAGCCATGCTATTATAGAAGATATAGAAAATTGAAGTAATCTCAATTGTGAGCAGTAGATAAAAGAGAACCAGAAGGAAAAATATGTCAAATTGTTTTTGTCTTTTAAAATAAGGTTTCTAAGGCAAAGGAGTTCTCTCTTCTCCTTACAATTAGGACTTTTTTTAATATCAAGCAGCAGGTCTGCAATCTCTGGGAGAAAGAAGGATATTAGGAAACCCAACTCTTCTCTGAGAGGTATTAGGCTCTGTTAATATCCTCTGTTCTAATAGGCTGAAATCCCAAATCCTAGACGCTTTGTCTAATCTAGCACAAGAGCCAACTGTGACGTTTAGTACCCTGCTGTGCCTGTCCTATGCCCTAAACTCTGTGTACCACAGTTAGTTCTTTTTAGTGCCCATAGGTTACCATGCTACAAGCTTTGTACACACCATTGCCTCTGTGGAATATGTCCCCCAGACTCCTGTCCACTTTTCTCAGGTTGGGAGTCACTTTCCCAGCAAGGCTATCTTGGTGGGCGCACCTTCTATGTGTTCTATATCTGAATATTATAAGATTCCACTTATGCAGTAGAGGATGTAATTGCTGTTTTGAAGAATAGTCTGCCCCCATCAGACTATAACCTTCTTGAAAGTAAGAATGATATCTTTTTCAGTGCTCTCTTTCAAGTACTTTCCATTGTACCTGGCAAATAGATGTTCACGTTTATTGAAGAAATCAACATTTGTGATCACCAAATGTAGTCTTCTATTTTGATATGATCAGAATTTTACTATTTTTCTTACCCAGACTACAGGAAAAAAACCAGTAATGAATTTAACCTACAGTTAGAGGCTAAGTGGAACATCTAGGGTGTAACGCTAGTATATTTTTTGCTATGTTGGTTATATGCTATCATAATCAGGATTCCTCCAACTATAGAATATTCTACTGCTGAGAAAAGTCTTATCCCAAATTCACTTCTTTTTATCATTTGACCTCCATTGTGTTCTCACAATGATCAGTGGAACTATTATATACTGTAAGTAAAGCCAATAAAGCCCTAAATAATTTCCACATATAAAAGACCTATCATAACACAATGACTTTGGAAAAGTGATATTTTGTGAACCTCAGGGGCTTTCTTAATTTAAAAAATTTCTTTCATTGTATATTTATTGTAACACAAATTATTGTCCTTGGTTGCAGAACAATTTTTCTTGAAGCACAGAATAAATATTTCTACAAGATCTTCTGTGATGTATTGTCTTCCCTCATTCATCCAAGGATTTATTTCAAACTTTACCACTTTGAAGAATAGGTAGTACTTTTGAGAAACTTGTGATACACACAACATAAATCCCTATATCATTTGTTGTTTGCCTCCTCAACATGGACACCATCCTCTATATAATGACCTAACTCTCTGGAATTTGTTAACAAATCAGTTATTAATGAAAATGAAATGGCAGGTTGTAGATTGCTCATCTGTAATGGGGGGGTTTCCATGACAACTGAGGATACCTAAAGAGCCACAATTGGGATTAGAGAGAAGAGGACACCTATCCAGTAGCTGTTTCTGTTGTTGTTTTATTTTTGTTTTTGTTTTTATTAAATAGCCCTAATGGGAGATAGCTGTAGTAATTGAGGGCTTACTTTAGAATTATCATTACCATGAACACGTGTCCAAAATGAAATAGAACTTAAGGGATAATGAGTTTAACATAATAATCATGCGTCCTTGATACTGAAGTTTGTGCATAAATCAAATGACTTTTCTCTTCTGAAATTCTTTACAAAAAAGACATCAGTTTCAGAATGAATTTGGTGTCTGTAAATGAACTCTTTCACTTATAAAAATAATCAGCTGCTGTAATATTTACAGTCTCATTAAGCAGCAGCACATAGTCTTGTCTGACTCTCCCTATATTTTTGGTACTTTGGAGATGTGAGGGAGAAAAAGTCATATTTCTTCCTCAGTCATCACAAGGGTTGTGGCCAGCACTCCTATTATAAAAGATAGCTGAATAATAGAAAAGCATAATATAGTCATTCAAGTAAAGTTTTACATAATAAGGGAGTTTAAGAATGAAGCCTCAAAGGTGCAGGGAAAATTGTGTGTTTATATTTAAGTTGAATGAATTATAATTAGTAATAGTATGGTGAATATGATTTAAGGTTAATAAATGGGGGACAGAAAGATTTGTGTTCCTATGCTCCTTGGCTTCTAGGAATGAGGGACGATATTTGTCACATGAGGGTCTCTTAACATCCTTAGGTGGAAATAGATCAGAGAAGTTGATAATAAAATACCTCTATGTCCAGTCCTATATGAAAAGTGGGGGAAGATCATGGTAATTTCTTGCTTCACAGTTGTCTCCATCTCTGATTTCTTCAAAGTGCAAATGCAGTTATATCACCCTGCAATCCATGATGCAGCAGATAAGGACAAACCATTTAACACAGAGTGTTGGTGTTTTTGTGCTTTGTTGATCAACCTCTCAATTAGTGGTATCCCAGATACTTTTTCCCAGTATCTATCCACCTCTGAAAACCACAGAGGTGGTGTTATGATATAGTGGCTAACATTGTAGTCAGTTTCCTCATCAAAAAACAATGGCAAACAACAATGCATGTTACATTAAATAATACATGAAGTTATCGTGATGAAAATAAATTGATGCACACAATCTTTTAGAACAGTGCCTGGCATGCTTAGTTCATGTCAGGTGTTTATTTATTTTTTCAGTACTCAAGAATATATTTTGTGATACAGAAATGGAATTATGCAATCAGTACCATTTGAAATTAGTTGTACCTATACAATTACAAAAAGTGACACATATTTTAACAAAATGTTTATAAGTTCATCATATTCAGTAGGCACAGAATTTGTACAAATTCACCATAGGCTTTTATTTTCTTGGTGCTGGGCATAGAACCTAGGGCCTCAGGCATGCTAGGTAAGTGCTCTACCACTGAGCTACATTCCCAGCCCTCACCATAAGCTTTTGAATGTCCTCATACCCACCTTCACAATTAGAATTTACAAAAGATCAAAGTTCAGCGGGTTTTCTTTCTTTCCTTATTCAAGTTTGTTAAGCAAATATATTGGGGAAAAAAGGAAAAATGAACATTTCTCATAGCAGAAAGACCACAAAATTGACTGTAGTTCCTTAGCCCAGGGTCACTTCCTGTTGCAGCATGGACCTTCGGCAGGCACTTTGGGCCAGATTCCAACTTCCTTTTGATCTCAAAGGATGCCTCACAAGGATGTTATGTCCCAGCAGCCAGCCCATTCAGATTAGAGACTGTGTGTCCTTTTGTTGTTGCTTTGTTTTTTTTGGTGGCTATTTATTAATACAATGGGATTACTTCATTGTGAATATATACATCATTGTTTGTTACAGTGCTGTGGAATGAACTTCTGCTTCAAATAGAAAGGTTTCTCCTGTCTACTGAACTCATTTTCCCTGCTTTCAGATCAGCCTGTCTATAGAAAACCATTTTCACCAGCTGGTGCTGGGGTGTGGCTCATTGGCTGAGCTGGCCCAGCATGCACAAGGCCCTGGGTTCCATCCCCAGCACTGAAAACAGTGAGAGAAAGTTGCAAGTTCCCAACTCCTGCTGGCAAGGATTTTGATTTTGTCAATTTGCATTAACAAAGGCTCTGCTGCTCCCCACCCACTGCACAGCAACAGAAACCTGATGAGCCAACAGTAAAGCTTGAGTGTCAGGTGCTGTGGATCTGGGGGAGAACTGGAAATGACCAAAGTGGGACCAAATACCCTGTCCTGAGTGACCTGGGATCAAATAAACTCCACCACACTCTTTTCTTCACTAGACTAAAAAACACAAGACATCAGAACTTCATAAAAGTATAAGTCCAGAGGTCCTTTAAGATCACCTGCTGATTTTAATAAATATTTCCAAACAATTTAGAGTTCTAGTGTTTCTTTGATATCAGGAGTTACACAGACATAATCTGTAATTAATTTTCACTGAAGGTCTATTCATTTTTAAAAAATGCTATCGGTAAATGATTGTGTGTTAAATGTACCCCCAAACCCCCATGTTTAAATATTTAAAAAGTATGCCAAAAATTCTAGCAAATGGCTTAATATACCTTTAAACACTGATTATTTTTTAATTTTCTGGACATTTTAAGCTGGGCTGTGAATTTTACAGTATTTATAATTCTGCAGTTGATTCTAGTCAGAAGTTCTCTGACAAAAGAGAAGATAAAAGAAGGCCTGGTGTCAGCTGCCCCATAAATTATAAATTATAAAGGCTGGGGCCGGGAATTTAGCTCAGTGGTGCAGCGCCTGCTTCACAAGTGCAAGGTCCTGAATTCGATTCCCAGTACCAAAAAATAAAAAACAAAAAACAAAGTCTGTAGACAGGGCTGTGCATCAATTTTTCAATTCACTATTTCTCATCACTTAGGTTGCAGAAGCAGAAGTCAAACCTGCCAAATTCTCCACATTTTTTAAAGGTACCTTTCACTTGTTAATTATTCTAATGGCAGTATCAAAAATAATTTTATTTGGAATGCATTTCATGGTTTTATTTCTTGTTCTCTCAGCACACAGTGATTTGTGGAAGGGAATTGGCAGTCAGGCGGATAATGCTCAAGGTCACCCTACAAGGGTGATGGTCAGATGTTCCAGCACTGAGATTACCACACCAGGAAAATGCTCAAGTAGGGGCTGTGTTTCACCCTTCCCAGAAATGAGACACCTTGAGCTGGGTCTGAGCAGCAGCCATACAGAGGAGCTGAAGAACCAAAGGCTCCCCTGAGCTCACTCTGCAAAAGGAGACGCCTTTCAGCTAGTGAGGCAGGAGAGGAAGTCAGTGAGTTAGTTCCAATCTGGCTGATAGCCAACAAGCAGGCTCAGAGTGTGCAGGCTCCCCCCTCTCTGTGGGGAGAGGCGTGCAGGGACCCATCTGGAGGGCAGCAACCTCCCAATGCCAAGCTCACAGAGCCAAGAGTGTGTAAACCACTGGTTCCATGCAGCTGGAACACAAGGTACACAAGGAACCATGAACCCTCGACACACCCAGGAGGCAGCTGCCAAAAAAAGGAGGCAGAGGCAGGAGCAGGTAGGAGACAAAGGTACAAGCGACATAAAGACAGGAACAGAAAAGGCACAAGCTAGGCTGACAGCAACAAGGAAGAGTTATTAGAAGTTACCCATGCACGACCAGGAATGTGCCAAGAAGCAGTCACAGTGGAGGCTAATCTGGGGTCCCTGGGCTCTGGGCTCAGCCTGGCCATAGCTGTGGCTTTGGATAGATGTGGAGACCAACTTGGGCCTCAGTTTCCCTGACTGCACAGCAGGGTAACAACCCCTGCTCCCTCATAAGTCTAGGCTTCCAAGGTTGGCTCTTCTAAACGGAAGAGCCTTGTGGGGCCAAGGAAAGTGAGGGACAGAAAAGTACTGTGAATGTGGCCAGGCATCTGGCTATGATGTGACCACCTGCAGACCAGTGTCCTCAGTGTTCCCTGTTCGGCCTGAGGTCAAATGCTGGCACTGTTCAGAGGTCACTGGGCAGGGGCAGCCACTTCCTGCTGGCTCACACCAGGGATCTGTCTTCCTACTCACTCTCCCCGGCCCCACTCCAGGAGAGAACAGAAAATACAATCAGTTTGAAAGCAAATATTTAAAAATAATGAGAAAAAAGTACAGGAAGAAATGGCGAGATTTTTCACCTCCTTTTGGCTCTTGTCCAAAAGGAAGGAGCAGTGTTTTCTGCAGCTTTGTTCTCATTTGACCTAGCATCAGAAGGTCACAAATAAAGATATGGGTGGGCAGGACACAGGGCAAGAAAGAGTTTCTGTGCTGAAGTCCAGAAAACACATTCCACAGTCATGCATGTTTCAGAACTGCAGCAGACCCTAGGTTCAGATTAGGAAAGAACATGAATCACCAGAAGGTATTATTTCTACTGCACCCCTTGGCCAGGCTCCTCCCACTTGGGTTGTCCACGCTGGGTGGGGTAGTGGTGGCCATCTCCATGCTGAGGGACAAATATGCAAAGTCCATGTTGACCCCCAAATTCTGTGTCCCTCACTGTTGCACGCCTGTGATCTCTGATGGAGTTGCCTGCTTCCGCTTGTGAGCCACTGGCTCCTGAGGCTCAACTGCTGGTGTTTAGCAAGGTTTTATTTATGAGAATTTGGTGAGACACCATCTCAAGAGAAAAGTTGTGGGAGGAAGATTCTGCTCCATAAGACAAGGAACCCACCTCTCCTAAGGTGTTAGAGACACTCGGTTTGGG
This sequence comes from Heterocephalus glaber, assembly GCF_000247695.1. The sequence continues at coordinate 6,762,216 of NW_004624806.1, forward strand.
AATCTATGGTTGCTTGAAAGGCAACCCTCAAATGTTTGAGTTGCAGGTGACACACTAGTGTGAGATAAAAGGCACATGTCTGTAAGACAGAGTTTGAGAGGATATTTACAAAGCTGACCACCAGCTTCCAGCCATGGTGCCTTCAGAGGTTTGCAAAACTGGCAGTGAATTATTCAAGACACACAGTGAAAGACTTCTTCACAGCGCCCCTTGGAAACGGAATGAAGAAAAGGCGGTACCAGGTCAAGGCCAAAGGCTGTAAAATGCAGAGGATGACTGCAAGTGCCCCCGCCCCCCCTCCACCAAAAGGCAGAACACAAGGTAAGTGCAAAGCGCAACAGCTCCAAGATGGTGGCAATCAGATCCGTGGCCTCAAACATGCGCTTTAGCTGCCTCATGGAGCCCATGAGGAAAACGGTTCTCCCAATTGATGCGATGTTACCCAAGGCGTAAAACACTGTGAAGAGGGAGAGTCCCTTGCTGGGCACTCATAGCAGAAAAGTTCCCAACAGTGAGCAGAGAATTCCTATCGCAAAACACTGACGAATCCTTTTATCCTGGTACCCCAGCTTCATGATGATGCCTGAACCACCTCGGACAGCCCGCTCCGGTCCTCGGTGTCCTGCCGGTTCAGCACCCTCTTCAGCTCGTCCATCCCGAGCCCAGCCAGGCCCTCCCCGCAGCCTGTTGCGCTCTGGGTGCTCCGCCCACCCCTGCGCGCCCCACCCACTCAGCTGTTTATTTATTAACATGGACTTCAAATATTCTGTCTCAGAAAGTTCCTGTCTTCCCCTAGGAGGGCTAAAATGTGCAGTTTATTCATTTTGATACCTTGGTTTTTTTTGTTGTTGTTGTTTGTTTTAGTACCGAGGATCGAACTCTAGACCTTGCTCTTGCGAGGCAGGCGTGGCCCCACTGAGCTAAATCCCCGGCCCTCATTTTGATACTTCTGTGGTGTGGCCTTGCCCTTTTCCCTGGCACTAAGCGGGATGAAATTGACTTCCTTGCACATTAACCATACACATCTTCTTCCAAGGTGCCAACTGGGACATAAACTCAAGCAAGTCAGCCACCTTAGCATTCTGAGTCTCTACTTGAGAACAGCTCATCAAATTATTTCCTTCTTGAGGAGGAGAGACTATCTCCCCAAATATTCCACCCTTCCTTCTGTTTCAATCAGTGGGACATAATCCCCCAAAAGCAGGGGTTATGCCCTCATCATTTGACCCAGCATTCAGAGGTATTCATTACAAAGTAATACACAGTGAAAGGATCAGCAAATAAAAATACCACGAGAGTTTCCATTTCCCCAGGTTTCTTCGTTCAGTCCCCACATTTTTAAGTGTCTGTTCTTCAGGGCACATCTCAAGGCGCTGTGTGACAATGGCTTTTTCCTTTGTAGACTGACCCACTAAACCTACAAGACCTTATAAACTACAGGCTACACATATGTGGTGTAAACATATTTCAATTCAAATGCACACCTTTGGCTTCTGTGGCTCCTTCCTACAGAAGCTTTCCCACTCCACATTTTGGCCTGTGTTCACTCCTCTGATCTCCAGCTGAAGGAATCCGTGGCAGATCGAATTCAAGTCACTTCCTGTGCAGTTTCTTTTTCTTCTCTAAATGTGAAGAAAGGGCTAGGTACAAGGTTTGGGGTGGGGGTGGGGGTGGGGGAGAAAAAATGGACTTCATTTTTAAGTAACTAAAAAGAAATGTACAAACTAGAATTTTAAGATTAGTTCAAAATAGTTTTCTTTGTTACCAAGTGTGTAATCATCAGGAAGAAATTATGCATTTAAATATATTCAAAAGAGTCTATAAATGGGCAGCTTTACTCCTAATGTACCTCTGCAAAGAAATAGTACATATAGGCTAAGAATATAGTGCTTAAGGTAAACAGTAAGTATCCAGTATTTACTTGATGCTTAGTTAATATCATATGAATAAATAAAAAAATTAATGTAATATTACATATTACATGGTATTAAATGTATACATATATAATGTAATATATGTATATTCATTTTTTGAAGATAGGAAATATGGAAAAGAGGGGAGGAATGCTCCTTAGAATTGTATGTATATTTTAGATCAAAAATATAAATTTGTCTATATATGATTCATTGTATTTCAAAAGGATCCTAAACAACTCAATATCGAAAGTATAAGCTGTTTGGAAAATAAAAAGTTAGCTCATTCCTAAAGGCAGACAAGGATACAAAGGTCAATGAAAGAACATTCAGAGTACTCTCTGAGGCTAACTACATGCTGGCCATAAAGTCATCCTAAAAAAATGTAAAGGATTGAAACTAGAAATGAAAAAAAAAGGAAGTATAAAGCTGGGTGTGGTGGTGCTCGCCTGTAATCTCAGCACTTGGAAGGCTACATAGTGAGTATAAGGCCAGCCTGAACTACATAACAAGACTCTGTCTCAAAAAAACCCTCAAACACTCTTTGTGTTATAGACTACCAGAAGAACTGGGAAACAGATAGCACCCAGAGGTTTGGAGGCAGCAAACAGCTTTATTTACCCCAGTGGACCTGACCGGGATCTTTCCCCAAAGAAGTCAGGACCACATTATCTATTATACCTTTTAGTTCTTATTTACGCTTTTACTTTTTCACACCGGGGAAACTATTCGGTATTTACATGTGTGTCTTATTTATTTCACTTAAGATCATGGTCTCTTTGTGCATCCACTTAGCTATAAATATCTCTAGTTTCTCATTCTTTAAGGGTGAGTAGTACTTCATTTTACAAAAAACTCCACATCTTCTTTATCCAGTCTCCAGTTCATGGGCACCTGGGCTGTCTCCAAGTTTTAGCTAAAAGGTATAATAGATAATGTGAAATAGGAAGAAAAGGTCTAAATGGGATAGAGAAAGTGGGAGGCGTAGGGGAAAAGAAAGAAGGGAAAAGAAGAAATATGAGAAAAGAAAAAAATGGAAACAAAGTCTTCGTAAATAGGGAAGGGTTGAGGGGGTGAAGGGAGGGCTAGGAATGGGGAAAAATAAGAACCAAGATGCATCATGTAAAGGTACAAGAGCCCAATGATGAATGTAACTGTATTGTATACCTAAAATCTAGCAATAAAATTAATGAAAAAAAAAAAAGAAGTCAGGACCAGAATATTGGCAGGCCTGCAGTTTTTTTTTTTTTTCCTTTATACATCCTTTTATTGGTACATTTTAGGTATACAGTACAATGACATTGATCATTAGAAATCTGCACCTTTACATAATCTCTCTTGGTTCTTATATTTTCCCCCTTCCCCTGCCCTCCCTTCAACCCCTCCACCCCTCCCTATCTACAATGACTTTGTTTGCTTTTTTCATTTTCTCATATTAATTCCATTCCCTTCTTTCCTTTCCCCTACCCTCCCACTTCCCCTTCCCCTTTGCCCCTTTTCTTCCTATTGCACATTATCTATTATATCTTTTAGTCCTTATTTACACTTTTAATTTCTCACACTAGAGAAACTATTCAATATTTACACATGTGTCCTATTTATTTCACTTGAGTATTGCCTCAATGTGCATCCATTTAGT
>NW_004624806.1:6778199-6797770 GCF_000247695.1 Heterocephalus glaber
TCATCAATAAAAATTAAATTTAAATGAAAACAAAACTTTTAAAAACCACTTACATAGAAAAATATAATTTAGATAGCTAGTTGTGGACCCTCTTCTAAAAAGAGCCATTCTAAAAGAAAGCCATCACATAAACAATGTAAATAAACAAATGATGGTTTAGAAAAATTTGCAAATCATGTTCTGTCTTTTCTTCAAAACAGAACAACCCAGTTGAGGGAAAAAGCAGATATGAACAAAATCATCGTGTATAATATAATTCTCTCTGTGTGTGTTCACATACATGCATTTATAGAGAGATGCATGAAATATGTTCACCAAATGTTAGTAATGGCTCTTTTAAATTGATGACTTATACTGTTTAAACTTTTATGTTAATCAAAATTTTTATCATAACCTTAAAATTATATATCCAGCAAAAAGATTTTGTCATTTTTGAGAAAAAAAAATCTATGTTTTCCTTGGAAGATAATCATGGGCATTAGATCACCAAGACTTCTGTCAGATATTCTGATATTTGCATCAAACTGTCTCTGGCTAAAAGAAAATAATAACCTGTCACCTCTGAAAACATTTCTGGTTAAATCCTGTCATCTACATTGAATTGATTTTTAGACAGACGCCCCTGGACAAGAAGCCTGATGAAGCTGGTAATGCCTTATTCTTAGGGGTTTCACATTCACATTTGTATCTTTTATTCTTGCCTTGCTGATGGCAACAACATCTACTCCCTGGCCAATGTTCATGGGTTTCCTGGGGCATCTAGCTTGCAAACACATGCACCATAGGACAAAGGGACAAGTTGCAGGAATGGCATCAAAGGCATTCTGTCATTTACTTCTTGGGTGTTGAAAGGCCCCAGCTGCCTTCCAGAAACCAATAACATCTGAGAAAGAAACTGGTTTATTGTGTACTTTTCTGCTTTATGTAAAATATGACATCAATTCCATCATACTGCCAATTTTTGATTATTACTATGAGGAAAGACTTTGTTCAGGAGGCATTTCCTTTCCTGGATATAAGTTGATGTCACTATCTAAGGTATGCACTGAAATTTCCATCAGCAGGTCTTGAGGGGATGCTCACTGAGCTTCTAGAGGTCACATGAATGTCAGCAAGGATCAGGTAGGGAACCCTCAATGGTCACAGGACAATCATGGCTAGAGGGAACTTGAGGATTCTCCAGCTTCTTTTTTAAAACAGATATGTGCATGGCAGGGCATGGTCGTGCATGCCTATAATCCCAGCACTCAAGAGGCTGAGGCAGGAGGATGGTCATGAGTTCGAGGCCAGCCTGGACTACATAGTGTGATCTTGTCTCAAAAAGTTATGTGCCAACAACTTGGGTTTTTCAAATAAAATCTTTGGAATCACATACTTTTAAAATTTCTCATTCTTCCCTCATGTACTATGGGAATGCGTCTTAAAATTCAATTTTAAGGGGGTGTTGTTTATCTGACATGCTTGAGGAACTAGAAGCTTTATTGTTAGTGTTAGTCTGTGTTCCCAAAGCTCTCAAAAATGTTTAAAACTGAGACTAAGGAGATTATTAAGCTAGAAAAAATTTAAAGATGACTAAAAACAATAGAAATTGATGCAAACTATACTGTAAAGTCAGCTAACACAGGAAAAATTGTAGGTGTCTGCACATACATGAGTATATGTGTATATGACAGTGGGATAGACTCATTTCTTAGAAAATACATGGCATACAGTAGGTACTTAAAAGAGGCTTGAAATGTCCAGGGGCTTTGATGCTAATTTCCAAATTTCCTCACCTATGAAACTCCTGAAAACCATCTAAGTCCATGGCTGGTGCATTTCCTTCATCATTTCACCTCCATGCTGTATTAATTCTTTTGTCCAGAGAAATTATTCTCCTCAATAATATCCCCCTTGTATCAAGGCATAGAAGAATGTTAGTTGATCTACAACTGGTTTCCAAGTAGAGTGGGTCCTTGTCCAGGCACTGTGGTGGCACACCTGACCCCAGGAGGTGTATCAGCCCCAGGGAGGTGTCTACTCTGCCTTTTCCATGACGTGGCTTGGTAGCTACTGAGACACTTTTTACTGAATATTCTCCAGGTACCAATATGAAACACACTATTTGGCCATTGGTGCTTGGAATTTTGTGCCTAAGCATTTTTAGAGACTCATAGCATTAAAAAGGAATTTACATTGCATACTAGTCATTGTACTTCATCATACCTGATTGTATTTTTTTGCCCGGCTACTCAGCTACGAACTGATTTGTTTTTGTTCCGTCTATCCCGGTCCATTGCTCTGTCCATGAAGAGGTGCAGTAAATCTTAGCTGTCAGATGTCTTCTGCTAAAGTTTTTCTTTAAAATCCTTTTCTTGATTAATGGGATATCTCATTAAGGAGCTTATTTATATTTATTCTTCATTAGTTAAAACATTGGATTCTGAGTGTTGAAATCAAAGACTGTCACTTAGGATTTTAATTTTTCTATATTGATGATCATTTTGAAAAAGATCTTTGGTTTTAAGAAAAACAGGGTTCATAGGTGGAAGACACTTTAAGAAGTGAAAACTACAAATGTATAAGTTTATATCACTATTTCTGTTTTGGAAAGAACTTAGAAGATTATACACATTTTTATTATCATCAAACCATACTGGCCTAGTAGAAATAGCTGTGGTGTAAAATGCAAACATACTAAGGATGATTTCTCATTTTCTGATTACCAACTCAGTTATGAAAATTGGTAATGAAGAGGAATATTATCACTAGTCTTCTGAGCCCCTTATAGCACAGTACTATCTCTATCATTTGAGAACAAGTTTGGCAAAAACAGTAGATGCCTGTATTTGGGATATAGATGTGCACCATCTTGTGAAGCATTCCATTTTCCTTAGATTTGTAAGGAAACACATGGATTGACTTAGTTTTCTTTTGTTCTTTTTAAAACCTAAAATTTCAATAAATAGCAAAGAAGTAATTAGATAAACCTTTATTGCCTCTTTATTACCAAGATACACTTTATGCTTAAAGTATATAATTGTCTTGTGAGAAATAAATCCATAGCCACTGATCCTGTTTCAGGCAAATGTTTTGAAAGAAAATGGAGAAAATTTATTTACTGAGAGGAGTCAGACAAAAAGATTATTGCTTCTGTAAGAGTGACTCATTCTAAAAGATTCCTTGAGATTTTAGTCCTTCAGACTCTGAAATTGACTGTATGTTTAGTTTCCCATGGAGGAGACTAATCTTGAACTCCAGGCTTTGGGAACTTGTTTCCAAGCTGGGTAATGATAATCAACAATCTGAAAGGGGTCAGAATATGACAACTCCAGACAGTATTGGCCGGTATGAGCTGGGTTGTTTGAATGCTTGAATTTGGGATGGATGACCCTGGCATGGGGTATATTTCTGAACTGAGTGCACCTTCTCATTTTTATACCCATAAGGCTAATGCATGATCTTACCCTCGAGACTCCCAAGTGGCTGTGTCGACTTCAGAAATTTCATTAGCGCCTCATGTCCAAAGAGAACCCAAAGAATCCTTAAATTCTAAGGAGGGAGAGATGGGAGTGTTTTCAAGCTTTTGTTGCTAAGATTCAGCCATAATCACTCTGTTGCCTGTATTCCTACATTTGACTCATTCTCAACTTTCCCTTTGACCATCTGCCTTCATTTCTATTCCTGAGGAAGCCGTAATGCTGGAGATACAGGCTGACAAGAATGCTTTTGTTACCAGATGTGTTTGGGTGATGTTTATTAGCATGCTTAGGGCATATTATCTAAGAAGGAATAACCTCTGCACTGTCAGGGAGCTTTTCCAGTCCCTTTCCAGTACTTAGGACCATAGAGCACTCCACCTGTAGAGTTGAGAGTTGGCAAATGCAACAGAACATTCTAGTGAACTTCTGTTATCCTTACTCACCACCTTCTAGTAGACAGGAATAAGTCAGTAGGGTAATCAACAGCCTGTGCCTTTTCTTTTAAATTCCCAATTTTTCTTATTTTATCAAGTCTAAATTAAAAGATCTCATACTGTATCATCTAGTAAATGTATTTTCTCTCTTCACAACATTCAATTTTCTTACTTAATAATAGCAATATAGTTCATTCCCTTTGTCATAAATAATTTATATCAGCATTCTAGAAAGTATAGAGGAAAAAAGCTTGAGAAATTACCTTAAGGATATTCATAATGAAGTTCTATTTTGAAAATTACTTTGAAATTATCAAATAAAAAGTAGATGCTGGAAACTTGTATTCAACTTTGTGAACTGCTGGTGAGACTCAGTTCACTGCTTCCTGAAAACTTGGCTTAAGATCCCAGGGGAAGCAAAGCTGCACACAGGTGGCTTATTAACGATGATTCTTGGGAGCAGAAGTGGGGACTGGGGAGTGGGTGGTTAAGGTGGGAATGCCAATCCAATTTTGCTTCTACAAGCTTGTATCATCAACTCTAGGAAACTAATTTAAGAGGAGTCATGTACTATTTGTCCTTCAGCATTTGGGTTATTCAACATAAAGTACACTAGGTACATCTATGCTCTGTGTGTGGCAGAATTTCCTCCTTTTTCAAGGATAAATAGCATTTCATTGTATAGATAGATACTTTGTACTTTTAAGAATTCAGAGTTTCAAAATTTAGACATGTGAGTTATCAGAGTTTTACAAAGTAATGATGTTAATACCTGGTAAGCATGGGTCAACATCTCACCTCATTTTCAAAGCCATCAACCCTTAAGTAATTACAGGTTCTCCGTGTGCCTTGTGAAGTGTAAGTGATTGTAGTGAAGACTGCCGGCCTCTCACAGTGGACTGAGAAGAAACTCAGCTCAGGTTCCACGGATGGTAAGCAGAACGTGGAATTTTCATGGTGATTCCACTTGCTTCTACTACCAAAGAACAGGATCAGAGCACTGCAAGCCTGCGCATCAGCTCTTCAAGCTCAGGGTGCTCTTGGTGCTTCTTCTTGGTGGAAGTTCAACACGAGGACATGGTTTTTCATGGCGGTGATAAAGCTGTTTTAAAATTTTGTGAAAACTCCATGAATCTTTGTTCTTCCTCCAGCATCGTTCTATGGGCCTGAATTGGAGCAAATGTGTCTGTTGGATTAATTTCTAATCAATTAATTATTAGAATTGCTTCTTTCCCCCCAACATTCAGTTTTATACTGGATCTACCCTAACTTGATTTGCATCTACTCCTTATTGATTAATTCTTGTATTCTTATCTCATCCTTTCCCCTGTGCATTTTCTTTCATATGTATTTGAAAACCTGAAGATACCTTTAGTGAATAGGGTTGTCTGTTCTGCACCACAGCTTGTACAGTGTAGACCTGCAGAAATCTAAAGATGAATTTTTCCTTAAAAAAGCAAACATTTAGTGAACCTGTTAAATGGTCTTGGAGGAAAGGCTATCCCAAGTTAAGGGTCATCTGCTATAGAATAAACAGCATTTATGTATTTAGAAATGGAGACTTCAGAAATCTTTTCATTTTATTCACCGAAGTATAAATGCTGTTGGTGTCAGCCTCCTGCTCTAAAAACTCCATTTGTTACTGAGCTGATGTCACACTGTTCTCAGAACTCAGTTTACGGAGCTTGAGGTGCGTTATTCTTAGAAAGTTGGAGAGAGAATTCCAGTGTGCAGATGAAGGTTGTTCTCCCAGCTGGTCTTTCAAATAAAACAACTACAGATTTTTACTCCCAACCCCTAAATACAGTAGTCTCTTATAATGTCTGAAAATAAACATTTATTTTTTCTTGCATCTTAGTTAAATTACAGGATTCTTTTTCAATTGCTTGTTCTAATGGTTCCTAAAATATGTTCTTTTCTTCTCATTATTGAGCATTTATATTTAGCTGAAAAGGAAGTGTGTTGGGGAGTTTAGCGGGATGAGTGCCCTTGAGCCTTTCTCCCTGATTATTCTGGCTGTCATGGGGATCTCTTCACCCAGGTTTCTCAGGAATGCCTGTCATTCTTTACTGGGAGGACATAGGAAACCTGATGGCCATTGGAAATCAATGTCCTCTATAATTAAAATAACTAAACCACCACCTACCAGTCCTGCAATGGAAGTATTGCCTAGTGCATGATGGCACTTGGACACAGTGCTGGCCCTAGAAGGCAGTGTTGTAGAAACACTGGTTGGCCTCTCCTCTCATCCATGTCTTGCCCATCTGTCAGGTAGAAAATTCTGCTAAGGTTGTCAGAACTGAGACACTGGGCTCACCAGACTGGACTGGGGGTGGGGAATGTTGTTTTCTGAACAAATGGACATGTAGAAGCAGATGTTCAAACCTATCTCCTTATATAACTGAAAGGATCAGTGGAAAACCAAAGTATGGGCAAAGATGTTGTGATATGAAAGTAGGGAGGCGTCAAACATGGCCCTAAACCTCAAGCACCCTCCTTGGCTTAGGACAGTGGGGATGAATCCTTGAGAACGAGCTGATGGTGCCCTCCCAGAATCAAGTCAGGGCTGATGGATTCTTGTAATGCCAACCATGGTGCATCACCACTGGCAGAGCTATCTGGAAAGGTAGGCTTGGGGCTGCTACCTCCTGTCTAAGGGGACTACCTTTGTACAGCCTTCTGTGCTGACTTGGACTGGGAGAAGAAGCAGGGTGAGGGTCAAACCAAGCTCACATCACACAGGCAAGTGGGATTTTCTCTGGCCCCATTCCTCACTAACATAGGTTTGCCCCACCGTGGAGGAATTCTTTCCCGAACCAGGAAAAACACCCCAATTGAGCAGGATGAACTGGAGTGTGAGGGTAAATAATGAAGACTGGTACATTATACCTGGATACCCTTTGACCACTTGGACCCAGAGCCGGATTGTGCAGGTGGGCTCACCCATGGGCCTTGGTAAGTGTGTAGTCATTAAATGTCTGCTCAACAGCAACCACTGTCTGATTACCCATGAACAAAATATGTATGTCTTTCTTTTTATAGTCAAAAGATGGGATTCATTGCATGTACTTGGACACAGAGCTTTAATCTCATTACCGTGTCCCATCATTTTATATTTTCCCTATCATACATAACTGGATAGTGCTGATTTATCAGGAGGGCTACAGTTGGAAGCACCTTGGGTAGATGGAGTTACAAAGCTGAGAAAAGTGAGAAAGCCAAGCAGGTGCAGCTGGCATGAGTTTTTCTCATAGGCCTTTAGCAATCCTGCCGAGCCCCATGAGCCTGGCCATCCCCAGCCGGGCAGGCACCCGAGAATCTTCAGACATCACTCGTTCCATGCCTTGTGTTCATGTTCCTCTGCCTCACTCCTTCTTCTCTTCATGTTTTCTATAGTGGACTCATTTCAAATTTTTTTTCCTTATTTGGAACATTTCTTTTCTGATCACACTGGAGTCAGACTTAATTAATTGCTCCTTCTGTTATCTCAGAACACAGCGCTGGGTTTCTCATTAGTGTTTTCTTTCTTTTTCCTCTGCCATCTTTTCCAATCCAGAATGGTCTTGTGGTCAGAATGTTTGTCTTCTCTGTCATTGTATTTTATTCCCTAGAGTGCACAGTACTGTGCTTTACCCCAGGGAGGTGCTCAGTAAAAGCCAGACTTTTTTTTTCCTGAAATGCCCCTAACATCCCTTATATTTTTGTAGAAATTTATGGTAAACATGTGTAGCAGTCACCATTGACTTCACTTATGGCTCTTTGTTACCAGAAATCAAATTCTCCATGTTTTTAAAAAAATGATAGCATAACTAAATTGCTTCAATTATTTGCAATCACTGGACTAGATGACCCTTGGTATAATTTCTTTATACTTTTTTAAATTGTATTTTTACTATAGGTGTATTTCTCCCATGGATTTTGCCAATCTGCAAACTATAATTCTACTCCGCCAATGACATCATATACATATAAAGTATCCAGTCCTTATGCATTTTATAATATCTCCTCAAATTTCACAAGGGAATGATTCATACAACAAACAACAAACAAACAAAAATTAACACCAAACTCTGAGTTGATACGCACAGTTAACTGCAAGATTGCTGGTAGGCTTTGTAGGAGTGGAGCATGGAGACACTTTAAGTGGTCTGGAATTCATGGGTCAGGATATACATATAAACTAACATTAGCTCATTTTCCTCCATAGAATTCAAAAGTATGAAAGCACTAATTTTCTCAGTATAGTTACTGGGATTGGAGGTTCATCAAAACTGCTTGGGAGGTTTGGACCCTACATTTCTGGGACTAGGGCTTCATTAAAACTGCTTGGCCCATAAGTTTGCATCCTATCATTCTCTTCCAAGTGAAGTGTATGGATTACAGTCTTGGTGGACGGTATGAATTGCTCAGCAGCTGGTTTTTCGGGTCAAACTTCGGGTGATGCTCAGGTGCTGACGTTGGATTGTTTTCAGGGTCAAGGTCCCATATCTCTTGGCATTAATTCAGGGGTCTGAGGTTTTAAAGACTGGAAAGCTGTGGAATTTGTGTCCTACAGGTTATTTTAAAATCAGGCAGTGCACACAAGGACAGGTTCCCAGGGCACGGATGTCCATGTGGCGGTTCGGAGGGCTGCAGCACTATGCACCCAAATGGCCCCAGTCCCAGCTTTTCAATGTAAATAACCCACAATCTTTTTTCTATAAAACTCAGTAAATGGGTTAATTCACCTTGCCTAATAGTGACAGTGAACAACAGAGTGCTTACAAACAGTCCGAGGGACTTCTAAATGTCCTCAGAGTAGCAGTCATTGGAAAATAGTTGACTCTCTGGGAATTTTTCTCCCCACTCTGTAAAATTATCTTTCTCTTACACTGAGTAAATTGTTTATTTCTTCATCGGTCAGGACAGGCCCCAGGCAAGGGCACAGCTCCTGATGGCTGAGAACTTTTGGTACTGCTGTATCTGATAATTCCAAGCCTGGAGGATCCTGGCACTTGGCAGAGTTTTTACTAAGAAGATGGGCTCATTACTGGGCCTTGTCCTCTGTGTCTCCAGGATGATGAGCTGGTGGGAACTTGTCCATCACCGAATCCCTGCTTGCTAGAGTCTATCTACTAAGCCTTGAGTGAACCTGGAGCTGCCAATTTTTAAGGCTCTTCGGACTGCTCAAAGTTACATGGGTCATCCACTGCCCTCTACACTTGGTTGTAGGTTGGGAGAGAAAGACCCATAGCCCTCTGAATAGCCAGAGGAAAGCAATTTCAGTTTCCTTAGATAAGAGGGTTGCCATCAAGCTTATTTAAAGTCTTAAGGAAAAGGGTGCTTTGGGGGTACTTTTTAGCAAAGCAAATAAACAAAACAAAACAAAAGACAAACTAAGCTTGTGTAATGGTTTGCATACTGCAAATCACCTTAGCAATGAGCCATCTCAGCCTTTGTACTCCATTTGTGTATTAATGTCCCCGCTTTGCAGATGACAGAGTTAATGCTCAGAGATGCTGTGACTTCCCAAATATCATAATAGAAAGAACTGAAAACTGATTTCTGACCTCTGAGGATGAACTGTGTTCTAGCCTAGCTGAACCTTGACTGAGCAGCCAGGGTCCAGAGTTGATTTTCTGGAGTGAGAGGGAGCGCTAAGGCCTTGTATCTCAGAAAGAGTGAGATGGAGAAAGCAGAGGAAGAAGCTGAATCTGACTGAACTGGGGTGGGGGAATGAGACCTAAATACCAAAGAGTCCAAATATGAACTCTAATATGGTGACACAGGAGACAGGATCCCAATGTGGAATACTGTTATGGTCTTGGATGTGTCCTGCCAAGTTTTATTACCAAAATCATATGTTAATGGTATTTGCATGAGAGACCTTTGGAGGTAACTAGAATTAGATGAGGTCATGAGGATGGAGTCCCCATGATGGCATTAATGGATTTATAAGAAGAGAGGGTCTGGAGCTAACACACTTGCTCTGTCTTGCTGTGTGACAGCCTGTGTCATATTGCAGTGTAGCAGCAAGATTCTTACTACATGCTGTGTAGATACTGGCTCATGATGGTGGATTTCTCAGTCTAAAGAACTGTGGCCCAAATTAACTTCTACCCTTTATAAATCACCTGCTCATAGGTATTTTGTTATAGAAAATGAATTAAGACTGTCCCCAAAATCAGAGCCATGCACATAGGTCAGAATGCAAGAAAGTCAAGGATGGAAAAGGAGAGTCTTTGGAGTAGATGGAAGTCCACGAAATCTGTGCCCTTGGCCTTGAAGCTCCATTCAGAAGTCAGCCAGTGCTGAGTGGGTTGATGAACCCTCTGGCTCTCAGGGTTAGGCTGTCCATGACTCATGCTGCTTCCTTGATATGGTCATATCTGTGAAATCATTGTTCTGGGTTCATTAAGACTGGTATGAGTATTGATATGACTATTTTTGGAGTTTATTTTTTAAAAATATCAACTGTGTCAGTCCTATTAATTTGAATTAACTGAAGATAGCTATGAATTTTTTAGAAGTGGATTTTCTGGAATAAAAACTGAATTCCATAACTCAGCTAGTGTCTTTTTTTCTCTCTCTTTCTCTAAGATAGCATTTGAATTTGGCAGGAGCAGAAGACTGCTACTTCCTGGTTTCTAAATAGGATCTTCCTGTGATATACTCACATCAATTTTTTTGTCAGTCAAAGAAATATTTCTCTTTTCTTCAGATAGGTAATTTTGAAGGAGGTCAAGTAATCACTTGAAAATTAGACAATACCTTTTTCCTGGGCAGCAGTTCAGGAAAACTCACTTTGTGTCAGATCCATGGTGTGGCTGAGAGCAGACCTTCTGCTCCAAATGGGGCTGTGCCTAGCTGATCACAGGAGTGGTACTTTAACTAGTGAGTGGCAATCAGAGCCAGAGCACAGTGGAGGCCACATGGATCACAGCAAATCATGGGTCAACTGCTTTATTTTATAGGAAAGAAAATGAAACTCAGCACTTGACTTTCCTCTGAGTTGGTTTGTTACTGAGCTGTGTTGGAACCCAGTCTCCTTCCAGCCCAGTGCTTTTCTCCATGTGACCTGAAGCCACCCAGATATCCCATCCCTTGGTCAGTATCGTATATATATATTTTTGGGACAGGTTCTCAATATGTAGCCCAAGCTGGCCTTGAACTCAGCAATTCTCCTGCCTCAGCCTTCTAAGTGTTGAGATTACAGGTGTGAGCCACCATACCCAGATATGGTCAATATCTAAAAAGAAAGCATATTGAAGACCCTGGCTACTACTCATCATGGACATAATTTACTTTTTTGACGGCTTATTAAAGACCATGGAGTGAAACAGAGCCATTATACCATCATTATTAAACTCTGGGGCTATGATTTTGGTGCTAAATTTTTAAAAGATTAGATAAAACTGAAATTTGTTTTTTATGCAAAATTATTTTAGCTGCTAAAGCTGTCCAATTTATCAGCAAATATTTACTGAATAAGACTATGTGAATTTATGAGCCTGAGCCATTAAGATAAACTAGATGTAATCTTTTCCCTAAGAACTTCATGGCTAAGAGGTAGTGGTCACTGTTGATGCCTGAGACCCTTTTCATTGGTCTGCAAAGTCAGATATCGTAGTGATTGTCAGCCATGGTTTGGCCTTTTCATTCTGAGCCTCTTTGGAGGGCAGGGTGGAGTCTTGCAGAAGCTGCCTGCCATGCAATGGAAGCAGGTGGGACAGAAACAGATCCGAGAACACAGCTGTCTTCTATCCACCCAGACAATAGAGAGATTTGCAAAATATAAAACAGTGCACTTCCCTCATTATTTTTCAAAAATGGTTATTTTCATAAAAGCATATTGATTATGACTAACAGGTACTGGGTTTATTATTATTTTAAATTAATAAATGTTAAAAAATTTCTTGGCTTAAGGCAATTACACTATTTCATTTCTTACAAGGCAAATATTGATAAATAAGTTATGTAAACAAAGGCTCTTTAAAGTTCTCAATAATTTATGTGAATATAGAGGGCATTCCAAGACAAAAACAGTGAGAGCTGCTGGATGGTGCAAGGCTTCTTCTTCCCCTGTGCACTGCCATTCATTCGGCTCCCTGGGCTTGTGCATACCCCTGGAGGCCTGTGTGTCAAAGGGCTCTACAGTTATGAGCCCTGAGCTGCTGGGTGGCTGCAGTTTCTCATCTGGTTTGCCTTAGCCAGCCTTCTTCTTTGTAAACAGCCTTTTTATTAAATCCTCCCTGAATAAGTTTAATTTGAGGGTGCCATCTGCTCCTTCAAAAATTGCTGCATCAAGTTGGGTGTTAAGGGAGAAATGCATTTACTGCATCATAATAATTTCCTTGATAGAGTGAAAATTAGAGAACATTGCATACATATAGTCCCCATGGCTGGCTTGCCAGTTTTTTTTCAGTGTAACATGATTGGGTTTGTACTTACTTTTCATACAATCTGTTAATATGAGGCTGTCTTATATTTTCATAAGAACAACTATGTAAGGAAGAAATGGATTTTTTTTTCCAGAGTGGACTTTTTATTTTAAGTTGACTGTGTGTAAAAATTGGGCAAAAGAGATGCAAATCTGTCTGTACGGCTGAGGCCAGTTAAATTTCCATACATGGTTTACACAACCCAAAACCCCCACTGGCTAATGTCACAAGAGTTCTGAGTATTGGAATACAAGAAAAGAGTAACAGTGGAAAAGTGTCAGGGTAGGTCTGTTTTTCAAAGAGGGAAAAGAAAGAAACAAAGATTCCCCTCCCCATATGGTACCCTGGGTACGGCTTGTCTGGACATGTGACATTTACTGGTATTATTTCTGTTCTGATTCTGAATACTTGTGACTGGAAGGAGCCTGGTTAAGAGTTGGAAGTGGATTTTGCTCTGGTTTGGGGTCTTGCCCTCTTCCAAGAGACCAGCAAGTCTGTGCCCGTGTCTGTGTACTCCCAGCAGACCAGCAAGACTGTGCCTGTGCCAGTGCCTGTCCAACCACTATGGGCCAGAGCCCTGTCCCTGGCAAGGCTTTTCCCAGAGACCAAGGAAGAAATGGATTTATCTGGTACTCACAGCTTAGATGCCCCACAGAGTCTGCGCATTTGTGGAGGTCAGACTGTATTTTACCCTTCTGCAACCCCCCACAGTGCTTAGCACAGTTCCTCACACGTCACAGACTAGCTTGGGTCAGTGAACATCTAATGAGTTGATTTCTAGATTATGCAGTGTGAGGTGCTGATGATATAAAATTAATCAGCTCAGCTTCCTAAATCGAGGGACCTCACAGTTTAGTGGCACGCAGTGGCATGCACACTAACAGCATCTTGCAATGCAGGGTGACAGGTGAAGTTGTCCTGGGGTCTAAGAGGAGAGATACCTAAGTCATCTAGAGATTAGAAGGCGATTGTCACAGACGGCCTTGAGCCATGAAGTGTGTGATTTAACAAGATGGTGGTGGTGGGAAAGCGCAGGTGAGCCAAGGGCGATTCCTATTTAGCGTCTTTGCTGGCCTGACTCACAGGCATCTTGAGCTCACTGAACTTAGAGCCCAACTCATCTTCCCCCAGCACCTGTGTCCTCACACTCTGGAGTGTCTCCTTCCACACTTAGCACCACAGTCTACCAGGGCCCAGCCAGTCACCTGGTGTTCGCCTCCCCTGGCCCTGCAACCCTCCTCTCCTGCTGTACACTGAGGTCTGTCAATTCTGCCTCCCAGCTTCTCATGAAATTCTCCCCCTCTCTCATTTCTCCCAGCAAATCCTTCAAAACAGGGAGTGAAGAGTCATCAATTTGCACTGGGGAGTCAAGAGAATATCTAAGAAAGTTAAAAGTAATTAAAATAATGTGTACTTTTATGTTGAAATTTGAATTTGTGATTAGCGATTATTTGGTATAAGTTTGTTCCAAATGTCACATAGGATATACTTTACTAAAAAAGGCGCGGTCTGAAACTCAAATCCAAGTAAGCATTCTATATTTTATTTGCTGGATCTGTGGATCTTATTTACATAAGAACATTTTCAATGATGCGAATGAAGCAATCTTGGAAAAGTTTTCATGTGAAAGAAGAGAGAATAGTAAACAAAAGAAGGTTTTTAGAAATTAATTATTTTCTGCTTATTAATATAACCTACTACCTAACCTAACCACTCAAAATCCTACATAAACAATTTAAAACATTTTATCATATTTCTTTTAATGCAGTCTCTACATATCTTATCTTTGTGCAAGTACAAGTGGGAGCATACTGTGTGTTGTGTGCATATTTTACAAATGATTAAATATTCTTCAAAAAAGTTTTAATAAAATAATAATCCGTCATATAAGACATCCCATAATTGCCATCTATTTAGTTTTGTTCACTAGTCATTTGCATTTTATTTGCGTTTTACCTCTATCACCATTTGTACTGTGGAAAATAGATAAAAAATGATAATAAAAAGACTAAGTGGGCCAGGATGTAGCTCAGTGATGCCGACTTTGCCCAGTAAGCTCAAAGTCTTGAGTTTGATTCCTGGTACCAAAAAAAAAAAGGCTCAGTTCTTTCTGTAGCGATGAAGATATCATGAATATGTATAGTAGTTTAGTGACAGTGTAGGAGGAGTTAGAGTTTTTAGTTTTTTAGAGTGTTGTCCACTTATTAGTCCCATTGTTCTTAAAAACCATCTGGGACTACATTACTCAAAATTATCTGGAATCTGGGAACTAAACATTAATATACAAATTTAAATTTTCCAAACAATAAACTTTGCATTAGTTAAAAATTAGTTATTAATACACATTTTTATTGATTTATATGGATAGTTTATCCCTTATCATGACTGTGATGAACATGTTTTGTTTTGATTTGCTTAACAAGGAAAGCAAAGAGGAGAAGCTCTTTTATTTGCTAAGAGGAGAAGCTGATGGTTGGGCAGGAAGAGGCAGATCTCTGAGCAGGTGGGATCTACTTTCTTTTCCTTGAGGCATCCATACGTGATGGGTCTCAGCGAAGAATTGCTGCCGTCCACCCTGACCAGACATTTCTGATACAGGCCGAGGCCATGGATAGTAAAACTGCCAGACTTCAGCAGGTCTCCTTAGCTACAGAGAATACTCTGGCCAACACCTGGTCCTCTTTACACATTGCTGTAAATTCTTCAGCCACCCATGATGGTCTGGCTTTCTAGTAGGGCCAATGGCAATAACACAACTTTCTTAACCAAGGTTGAATTCTTTGGGGGCTGGAACACTGGGAACTTCTTGTCTGACAGAGATACCCATAATATAATGTAGGTCAAGACTGTATATATTTTTGCACATGCCAAAGCCACATTACAGAACCTGACCAAGCCATTCTCTTCAGAGTTTCAGGTTTATCAGTCGTGACCAAGGTACACATTTTGCTTCACCTTGTGCTGGGCTTTTGGACATGTCGATGAAGAGTACTTTCCCCCCCGTTCTCAGACTGCCGGGCCTCATGGAGCACCAATTCACAAAAATGGAACATGGCATATGTGGGAGCTGTTGCAAGATATGTCAGTCGACTCCTCGTTAGCACTGGAGCATGATGAGCTTACTTATATAACCATAAATCAACCACGCATATGCAGTCATACAGGGTCACGCAGCTGTTGTTTTTTAGTGTGCCTCGGTCTGTGATAATGGGCTCTACAACTCCTGGGAAAATAAAGAAGCTTTGCTGTTGCTGCTACTTGTTGCCAATGTCTTTGGCAAGAAAGAGAATGCACTTTCTTTTCTTTGGGACTCTCATCTGAAAAAATACCCCCTTCAGCCCCTTGACCCTGACAACATATTTCAGTCCTGAAATGTCAGAGATAAATTGTAATCAAGTCTTATCCATACTTGATGCCTGACTGCTGAAATCTGCCAGGCCTCACCACTCCTTTGCCTATCTGCCCCACACGGGAGTATGTGAAAAAAACACATCCACAGCTGCTTCCGCTGGTCGGGGCAGTTCAATCCAAGATGCAGGAAACATCACACTGGTTTGTTCCTAACCCTAATAAAACCCAAGCTCCCTGCCCCTCAATTTAAGCCACTGGGAGAGCGTGGGTGTCTGCCCCAGTCTCTCCAAAAATCTGGCTATGTGAACAATAAAGCTGTAAATAAATCCACTCTTAGTGTGTGCCATGCAAAATTTCTCTACATCTAAACCTAGGAGGAGGTGATCCCTTCCAATGCAGAGCAACCACAAAACACCTCCAGAGTTGTTTCAGTTCTGAACCCAGTTTGTTCTGTGAAAAAAATGACTTTACTCTCTTGTATTGGGGAAGGAACTTATAAAAAGCCTCCACAAACACAGTTTCTTTCATTTCTTCTTTGGGATAAGCAAAGTACTTTTTTTCTTATGCGAAGTAATTTCTCTACCTCTCTCTATGTAATTGTACAGGGAGGTGATAAAAGCATTATTAATATGAGTTAGAAGGAGTATTTTAAATATGAACAGGCAACCATTGGTGAATAAACATTAAGTTCATACCTTCTAAGAATATATTCTAAGGTATGTAAATGTAGTATCTGAATATTTTTTCAAATTCCATCTAAAGCCTGTATAATTTATAGCACAAATTAGTTATTAGAAATTATTTATATTTTATTAAGCAGACCTTTATATCAAAACAAATCAGGGGCTGAAATGCAGTTGATACATTATGAAAATTATGTTACTGCATAGCTAAGTATCTGCCTGGTCACGATCCTCTCAATGTCCCTGGCATTCAGGAGTAAGGATCCTCTAGGAATAAGTGGATCCTCTGAGAGCTTAACCTTACAGAGCTAATGTACAGTGGCAACAGTTATTTACTGGCACATTTCATATTGTCCATGGAAAAGGAAATCTGTTGAATGAATGTTCTGGAATGTTTAGTCTGGTGTAGCAAAACAGTATAAATGGGTAGCTGATAAATAGCAAACATTTATTTCTCATATTTGTGGAGGCTGGGATATTCTTTTTTCATTAAGTTTATTGGTACATTTTAGGTATACAATACAGTAACATTCAACATTGGGATCTTGTACCTTTATGTGATGTGTCTTGGTTCTTATTTTTTCTCCATTCCTCTGCCCTCCCTTCACTCCCCCCACCCTTCCCCTATTTACAAAGACATTGTTTCTGTTCTTTCCTTTTCTCATATTTTTTCTTTTACCTTCTTTCCTTTCCCCTCCCCCTCCCACTTCCCCTACTCCTTTAGACCTTTTCTTCCTATTTCACATTATCAATTATACATTTTGATCCTCATTTACACTTTTAGTTTTACACAACAGAGAAAATATTGGGTATTTACACATGTGTGTCCTATTTATTTCACTTAAAAGAGTATGGCTTCCATGTGCATGCCCTTAGCTATAAATGTCTCTAGTTTCTCATTTTTTATGGCTGAGTAGTACTTCATTATAAAAAAAAAAACCCCACATCTTCTTTATCCAGTCTGCAGTTCATAGACAATTGGGCAGTTTCCAAATTTTAGCTATTACAAACTGCCACTATAACCATGGGTGTGCATATATCACTGTGGTATGATTCTTTTAATTCTTTTGGGAAGATACCCAGCAGAGGAATAGCTGGGTCACATGGGACCTCTAATCCTAGTTGTTTGAGGTATCTCCATATTGATTTCCACAGTGGTTACACCAGTCTGCACTCCTACCAACAACAAAGAAGTATTCCTTTTTCTCCACAACCTCACCAGCATTTATTATTGGCTTATATCTTGATATCAGCCATTCTTTCTGGGGTGAGGTAGAATCTCAGGGTTGTTTTCATCTGTATCTCTCAGATGAACAGTGATGTTGAACATTTTTTCATATGTTTATTTTCTCCTTTTACTTCTTTGCCTGAGAAATGTCTGTTCATTTCAGATGCCCATATAGAATCGGCTCTTTATATTTGGGGGTCTGATTCTTTTGAGTTCTCTATATATTCTAGATAGTAGACCTTTGTCTGAGGGACAGCTACTAAATTTTTTTTTCCCAAATTGTAGGTTGTTCCTTATCTCTGTTGGTGGTTTCCTTTGAAGTGCAGAAGCTTTTTAAAAAGATGAGATCCCAGTTGTTGATTCTTTGTGTTAGTTCCCATGCTGCTGAGAATTTGTTCATAAAATCTTTTCTTATGCCACTGTCTTTGAGAGTTCTACCTAATTTATCTTCCAGCAAGTTTAGTGTTTCTGTTTTAAATTTAAATATTTAATCCACTTCAATTTTAGTTTAGTGCATGGTGAAAGAAAGGGGTCTAGCTTTAATCATTGGCAAGTTGAAATCCAGTTTTTCCAACACCATTTACTAAAGAGGCTATCTTTCCTCGAGTGAGGATAGTTGGCTCCTTTGTCAAGGATGAGGTAGCAGAGTATATCTGGAGTTGTTTCTGCATCTTCTAATCTATTCCACTGATCCTTGGGTCTGTTTCTTTGCCAGTACCATGCTGTTTTCATCACAGTGGCTTTGTAGTACAGTTTCAAGTTGGGGATTGTTATATCCCCTGCACATCTCTGTTGCCTAGAATTGCTTTTGCTATTCTAGGTCAGTTCTGGTTCCAAATGAATTTTTGGACTGTTTTCTCTAGTTCTATGAAATATGCTGTTGGGAGTTCCATTGGGATTGCATTGAATCTGTGTAGCAGTTTTGGAAGTATGGCCATTTTCACTATATTGGTTCTTCCCACCCAGGAAGAGGGGGTGCCTTTCTATTTTCTTATATTGTCTCTGATCTCTTTTTTTCAGAGTGCTGTAGTTTTCAATGTAGAGGTCTTTTGCTTCCTTCTTTATATTGATTCCTAGATATTTCATTTTTTTGGATGCTATTGTAAAAGGAATTGTTTCCCTAATTTCTCTCTCAATTAGTCTGTTGTTTGTGTACAAGAAGGCTATTGATTTTTTTTTTTTTTTTTTGGTACCGGGGATTGAACTTGGGTCTTTGTGCTTGTGAGGCAGGTGGCGGAACCACTGAGCTAAATCCCTGGGCCAGGCTATTGATTTTTGATTGTTGACTTTGTATCCAGCTACTCCACTGAATCTGTCAATGAAGTCTAGAAGTCTTTTGGTGGAGATTTTTGGGTCTTTTATACAGAGTACTTATTGTCAGCAAACAATGACAGTTTAAGTTCTTCCTTTCCTATCTTTATTGCTTTTATTTCTTTCTCTTGTCTAATTGCTGTGGCTAATGTTTCCAAGACTATTTTAAACAGGAGTGGTGATAGTGGACATCCTTGTCTTGTTCCTGATTTTAGCATGAAGGTTTTCAGGTTTTGACCATTTAGTATGATATTGGCTGTTGGTTTTTCATAGACAGCCTTTATCAGGTTGAGACAAAGATCATCTATTCCAATTTTTTGCATTTTTTTTTTACTTAAATTCTTTTATTGGTACATTTTAGGTATACAAAACATTTACATTTCTCATTGGGAACTTGGACCTTTACATGATGCATCTTGGTTCTTATTTTTTCCCCATTCCTAGACCTCCTTTCATCCCCTCCACCCTTCCCTATTTACAAAGACTTTAATTCCATTTTTTCCATTTCTCATCATGTTTCCTTTCCCTTCTTTCCTTTCCTCTGCCCCTCCCACTAACCCTACCCCTTTGGACCTTTTCTTCCTATTTTGCATTATCAATTATTCATTCTAATCATTGATACATTTTAGGTATACAATATAATGACATTCATCATTGGAAATTTGCACCTTTACATAATCTCT
>NW_004624806.1:6799111-6809454 GCF_000247695.1 Heterocephalus glaber
GATTCACTGATTTTTTTTATTGTTCTCTTAGTCTCCATTGCATTGATTTCTGCTCTGATCTTTATAATTTCCTCCTTTGTATGAGCTTTGGGTTTGTCTTGCTCTTCTTTTTCTAGGAGCTTAAGTTCAGCATTGGGTTGTTTATTTGAGCTCACTCTGTTTTCCTAGTATGGGCATTCACTGCTATGCATTTCCTTCATAGAACTGCTTTCATTGTGTCCCATAGATTCCGATATGTTGTACTGGTATTATCATTTAATTGTAGAGACTGACTAATTTCTTCTTTAATTTCCTCTGTGACCCATTGGTTGTTCAGGAGAGTGTTATTCAGTTCCATGAGTTTGTTGAGTTCTTGTGGTTTCTTATGCTGTTGATCTCCAGTTTAATTGCACTATGGCCTGATAATATACAGGGGACAATTTCAATGCCTTTGCATTTACTTAAACATGTTCTGTGAGTTAGTATGTGGTCTATTTTGGAGAATGATCCATACACAGCCAAAAAGAATGTGTAGTCTGATTTTGTGGGATGGAACACTCTGTAGACATCTACTAAGTCCATTTGTTCAGTTCTAGTATTTCATTGCTGAGTTTTTGTCTAGATGATCTGTCTATTTGTGACAGTGTGGTATTGAGGTCCCCTACTACAATTGTAGTAGTACTTAATTTGTTTTCATGTTCATTAATATTTGTTTTGTGTAGTTGAAGGCATTAGTATATAGTGCATATATATTTATGATTGTCATATCTTTCTCTTGGATTGTTCCCTTTACAAGGATGTAGTGACCTTCTTTGTCTCTCTTAATTAGTTTTGGTTTGATATCTACTGTCTGAAAATAAGATAGTTACTCCTGCTTTTTGCCAGGCTCCTGTCACATGGAGAACCATTTTCCAACCTTTTACTTTCAGTCTGTGAATTTCTTTTTGAACTAGGTATGGTTTTTCTATACAGCATATTGTTGGATTTTACTTCTTAATCCATTCTGCCAGTCTATTTCTTTTGACTGGTGAATTGAGGCCATCAACAATGATGGTTATAACTGATATTTATTGACGTATCATTGTCAAGTTATTTTCCTGTTGTTGGCTCTTCTTTGTTTTCCCCCCTCTCCCTTTAATTTCTTGCCTTGCCTTGTGGATTTGCTCTGTTGGGCCTCATGGAGTTGTGACCTTCATTGTCTTTTTCTAGGATATTGTTTAGAATTGTTTGGAGTGCTGGTTTGGTATTCATGAAGTTTCTCAGGTGTTTTTTCTCATGGAAGTATCTTATTTCCCCATCAATTTTGAGAGATGGTTTTGCAGGATACATCAGTCTAGGTTGGAGGTTGTTTTCTTTTAGTGCTTGAAATACCTCTGTCCAGATTCTCCTTGAAAAGTCTGCTGTGATTCCGATGGGCTTTCCTTTACTGCTTATAGCACTTTGTTCTTCTGTTGGGTTTCTGGGATCTTAACTATTATATTTTTAGGTATAGATTTTTTTTTTCATCATGGCTAGTTGGAGTCCTATATGCCTCACTTTTCTCTGTGTCAAAATCTTTCACACTGGGAAGTTTTCTGTCATTAATTCTGTGAACAGTTTTTTATGTCATTTGTACTTTCTCCTGCTTTTTCGTGGATTTCTATCAGTCTTGTATTATTCTTTTTTGATTTATCTAGGAGCTGCTGGATCATTTTCTCATTGTCCCTTACTATTTTTACGAAATCTCTCTTTTCATGATCACTGACTGTCATCTTGCCTTCTAGATCTGATATTCTGTCTTCACATTGGCTCATTCTGCTGCAAATACTTTCAGTAGAGTTTTTAATTTCCTGGATACCTGTTTGAATCTGTTTCATGGATTCCATTTCTTTCCTCTGTTGGGCATTCATGGTTTCCATTTCTTTCCTATGTTGAGCATTCATGGCTTCCATCATGGTCCTGAGCTCATCTATTTTTTTTTTATCTGTTTCTGTTCTAGAGTCTCTAATCATGTCTTTCATTCTGCTCACCATCTCTGTAGTCATCTGGGAAATTATTTCTGTTTTAAATTTTGTAGAGCTTCATTCATCTGTTTTGTTACTTTCTGTGCTATCAGTTCAGGGTGTCCAGGTGGTTGATATTCAGATTTTTCAACCTCATTTCCCCCAGAATTTGCCTTGGTTGAGCTGGAAGTCTGGATTTGTGCATTGCTTAGGTGTCTTCTCATTTCTGTTTTTGTTGGTGATACTGTTTTTGGTTTAATTCCTGGGTTGGTACTTCAATATTTTATTGTAAGTATCTTTGTTGCTTGTATTTATAACCCTTATGGAACAATTGCTTCTCAGAGGTTTCTTCCAGATCTAGCTGGTCTTTAGGTTTTGCTTCTCTAATGACTTTCAGGCAATTTTGTTTTCAGTATACCAGGAAGGACAACTGATTAGATCAATCACAACACCTTAGCCCAAGTGATACAATCAACAACTATAATAGCATCAAACACAGATTACAAAATGACAATTTGTGGTAGTTATTACCTTTAACTGTGTGAATTAAATAAAAATTGAGGACCATCCCAAAATATGTTTATAGTGAACAAACTCTTCAATAGAGCAACTCTGCCCTTTGGGATGGGGATTTAGAAGTAGTTGGGAAGGGAGGGATAGATAGGTAGAAGGATAGGAAAGGGTTAGCAGTGAGGCCCGAGGACACAGGAAGATCACACAAACTGTAGGAAACTGTTGAAGACAAGAGGAAAAAACAGAACAAAAGAACAAACAAAAACAGAACTACCTAACAGCAATAAGGAAGCTAGAAACTCTATCCACTTTGCTTTAAAACTAATGAAAATAGAGAGAAGGAAAAAGAGAGGAGAAAAGAAAAAAAAAGAAAAAAAGTCCAAATTAGGACAGTTATAGGAACAAAAAGGGAGAGAGATGAAGAATGAGGTGGGAGAGAGAGAGAGAAAGAGAGAGAAGAAAAGAAGAAAAAAAGAAAAAAATTTTTAAAAGAGTAGAAAAAAATAAATAAAAATTAAATATAAGAGAAAAAGTAACTTCGAAAATAAAAAAATAAAGGGCCTCCTTCAGGGTATATCTCTGCAGTCACAATAGACAATGTGGGCAGCAGTGTGCAGATCTAAGTCAATTAGTCCCAGCAAACCAGTAGCAGTCCCCTGAGATTCAGGCTGATTTCTGGCTGCAAGGCCCAAGTTGAGCTCCCTGACCTCCTGCAGGGTTGAACTCTGCAAGGTTCTACTCTAGCTTCCAGCTGCCCTTCCCTTAAAGATAGTCCAGGTTCTGATGGGAGGTGGTGATACCTCCAACTTACCAACTACAGTGGTCTGTTGTGCCTTTATTGCAGATTATCTTCACTTTTCTAGTGGGCTTCAATTTTCATCAAGGAACCTCAGAAAGGCCCTCTTTCTTTTGTTCACTTCTGCTCTATCTTCCGGAGCTCAGAACAATGTGGCTTTTATGATCCCCTGCACCTCTGCTGTGTGGATCCAGGTACTGGGATGGCCCAGTGGCCAGAGTTGGGGGGCAGTGCTACTGGCAGTCCATGTAGCTCTGCTCCTCAGTTCCTCATAAGCCTGCCCTGGGATGATCTTGAGAAGATGCCAACAGATTTAATGTCTGTTGAAGTTGCTTCCTGGTTCATAGATGGCAGGTTTCTCATTGCGTCCTCACAGAGCAGAAAGGCAAGGGAACTCTCTGGGTTTCTTAAAAGGCACAATCTCATACGTGATAGATCCACCCTCTTGACCTATAATTACTTCACCAAATCTTGTCTTCTAGTATTATCACATTGGGGTGGAGGTTAACATTTCAACATATAAATTTAGGGATGACTCAAACATTCAGTCCATAATGACAAGAAAGTGTGCATTCATAATGAGAATGTGTTTATAGAAAATGTACCAATTGGAGTAGTGCACATGAAGGACTATCACCAGCAAACCAACTAGAGTCTTTGAGACTAAACTGTATAATGACAGCAAGGTGAATTATCAATTTCTCTCTTGGAGCGAGGCTGGTATGATGTGTTGCTACAGCTTTTATGTTCTATTTTATGGCATTAGCCATCTCTCAAATATCCTACCTTCTGTAATAGGTCTTTTCCACTGAACTTCTTGTCTTGCCACTCCTTTTTGGTTTCCTGGCTGCCACAAGGTCTGACATATGTGGTACCAGCTCCTCAGGCCACCGTCCAGTGTGTCTTTCCTTTAGGTTC
Source organism: Heterocephalus glaber (assembly GCF_000247695.1). The sequence continues at coordinate 6,803,300 of NW_004624806.1, forward strand.
TGCCTTCTCTTTCAGTAAATCTCAATTGCTACTTTCTAGCCCTTAATAAATGTCCAATTGCAAATTAAATTATTTTATATTTTAATCAAACATGGAGGATGCCATTGCCCTTTAAACTGACATAATCTTTAAGTATTCATCTAACAAGATATTATATGTACATTGCTTAATATTTATTGTGTAGGATTTTAATAGAAAAGAAAGCTTGTCCAAGATGAAACACATTTTGCACATTGTTCTTTTTCATTCCCTTCATGAAAAGAGAATTACAGTTAGTACTTTCATTTTAATAATAAAGAAATTGAGATGAAGAAGAGTCACTGATTTTACTTTAAGGGTTAAGCCTCACGTTGGCCTGGGACTTTGTGTACAACCTGAAGAATATGCCATTAGAAGCTGTATTCCAGCTTTAAGTAATTTGTTCCATAAGCTGAACATGTCTGTTCCTTTCACTGTAATGTTTTTACTCAGGAAAACCATCTTCTAGGTTGTGCTCTTTCAGAAAAAGATTATTAACACAGATGAACTTCCCTGTGCTTGCATTCTTAAGATACATTTTCATTTGATATTTGCTGTCTTTTATCTTTGCATGCTGGTCATCCAACTTGGCTGTCCTCATCAGGCCAATGGGAACATGAGGTTGGAAAGCACGAGAACTTCAAATCTCTGCAATTCTCATTTTTCTGCAGGTGGTGAGAGCAAAGTTGAAATTCCATGAGCTCATTCTTTTTTTTTTTTTTTTAACTGTATATCCTTTTATTGGTACATTTTGGTGTTCAATATAATGGCATTCATCATTGGAAATTTGCACCTTTACATACTCTTTTGGTTCTTAATTTTTCCCCCTTCCCCTGGCCTCCCTTCAACCCTTCCATTCCTCGCTATTTACATTATGTAGGGAGGTAGAGCAAATGTCTTAGTGGGGAAATTGAGATCAATTTACTTATTGTCCCAGTCCTTTGCTCTTCCACTCTTTGATATGGGCTAGGGATATAGGAAATGTCTTCAGTGAGGTTGTATGGTTGAAGGACCCTAGTGTCTTAGTTACTTTACTGTTATGGGAACAAAGTACCCAACACACAACTCTGTTTGGGCTCACATTTTCAGTGTTTGGTTCTCTGGTCCCAAGGCAGAACTGAAATGATGGAAGGGCCTGGGAAGAGGACAGGTGCTTATCCCATAGCAGCCAGGAAGCAGAGAGAAAAAGGAAGAGCCTGGGAGGGTGACACAGCCTTCCAGGTCACATCCCCATTAAACTGTCTCTTCAGACCAGGCCCACCCCCTAACAGCACATTCAGTTCTGAAATATTCAGTGGATGAATCCACTGATGAGTAGAGTGTCCCATAATCCAATCATCTGCTACAAGTCCACCCTCTAAACACAGGATCCTTTGGGAAGGCATTCTGGATCCAAACCTTAACATCTAGTCCATTCATTTCTGGAATAGATGCTCACATGGTGCTAGCTGGGGAAAATTCTCTTTCCTGTATGGCTCTGGCTCAATTGGTCTCAGTGTGAGACAAAGCCTATCATGGTAAATCCTTCATCTAACCAGCACTGGGCACCAGGGTGTAGGTTCCTTTCATAAAATACAAGGACTTTTAGCAATCCTTAACTGCTCACTAATCATTACTTTTTAATTTTTCCTCCTTCACTGTGTCCTGAAGACTCCTTAAGCCCTGGTAAGAACATGCTGCTGAGCAGACAGTGTGGTTCCTTTCCTCTTTTTTTTTTTTTCTTTCTTGTGGCAGATATAATGGTTCATCTCCACTTTTCCCATCATCCAATACAGGTCAACACTGTTTGCCAGAAAATAAAATAACTTCCAGAATGAGAGATCCCAGAAAAACAAGTAACACTTTTGCAAACCATGGTTAAATCAAGATAGAGCATGGGAATGGTCACTGGGCAATGCCAGAGGTCAAACTGATTAGTACACAGCAGTACAATTGAGCAGAAGACTCAAGGTTACTATATATCTATATTTATAATCTATCCATATATCATCTATATCTATAATTATACACAGACAGAGATATATACTGTTTATACTCTATTTACAATCTAATACACACATACACACAAATGCATAGTTCATTGCCATTCTTTTTCTTTCTCTGTGTACCCATACAGACATATACACAAAGTACTAGAGTGAACTGTTTATGTGTATCTTAAAATATTTTTAAGATGTCAGTTCAGAAACCTACAACCTTAGAGATAGTTACTACCATTGATAGGTACTATAAAAATGGTCTGTGCATTTTACTTAGAGAAGAACAGTCTGCAGAATTCAGCAACTGATACTTTAGTGTACTCTGTTTAACACAGATGATGTGAGAGAAAATGTTTCATATATTATTCTTGAGAAGTATGCCAAATGCAAATGGGTTACCTCAGAGATTTTCTGTATAACTTAATAATTAATGGGCTCTGAGCGAACATATACTAAAGACACCTGTTTAATATTATGCAACTATGTTCTAGTATTTATCATATTTTTGTTCTTTAATACTTTCACTTACTATTTCAACAAATTATTTAGTTGAAGATCTTTCATGTTTTCTAGACCTAGGGCCACAAATGTGAATACAACAGATAAATTCTTTGCTCTCATAAGGTTACATCATGCAGCCTTAATTTTTCTTCCTAAGTAATAGCACCCAATATCCCATAAGACATACACCCTATGCCTTCTAGCTTTAAGGTCAGGAGCTCCCAAGGAATTTTTGTATTTTTATTAGAATGCTTCCAGCCATGGCTTGCAATATGTAAGTTAGAATAAAAATCTTCTAGATAGTGAATGATGTGGGATTCCTGCCAGATTAGGAAAAGAGGGAGAAAGCAGAGAGTAAAAAAAAACATCCCCTGTCTCTCACTCCAGCACATCACACTTAGCACCACATGGACATTACCTTATGAGGAGGATATACATAGCCTTGGGAGAACCTTCAGGTAATATCTCCTTCCAGTCTCAAACCTGAGGCAATTTCTGTTGGTGCAATTTGTTTCCTAGTCCTCCACAGAGGATAGTGTGGTCAGTAAGCCTTATTATTGTGAAATGATCCCTTTTGCCTCATTAATTGTGTGGGGCTGGTTTTTCTTCTTTGGATTTCACTGTTCACTGAGCTACCTGGTAATTAGGCATGGTTCAATTTCCTTTCAGTTTACATGACTGCCATCTTGACATTATTTTCCTGTTATCACTTCTCTGGATACATTCCTATGAGCACCATGAGCAGATTCAAGATCCAAGTCAGGTTTAGAAATGTTTATTATAAACACTAACTGGGGGCAGGGGACTTAGCTCAGTGGTTCTGCCACCTGCTTCACAAGCACAAGGTCCCGAGTTTGATCCCTGGCACCAAAAACAAAACAAAATAAAACAAAACAATACAAAACAAAAAACACTAACTTGAATGTCCCAGTTTATTTTTTAAGCGAGTTCTGCTTTTGTCACATTCCCGTTCCTGAATCTTGTTGGTTTGCATAGGAAACCAAACCATGGCCATGTGTGGTTGAAATGGGTTTTAGACGGTGCATGTTACAATTTGGGTAGCTGCATCCTGTCTTAGAAAGGCAGCCAAATGCTCACAGCTGAAGGCCAACTTCAAATGTCCTCGACTCTGCAAATCCCTCAAGCTAACTAAATACAAATGTCTCTTCTACAGTTTCAATCAAATCTCAAATGCTGTGCCAGAAATTAATATGCTGCAGCTCCAGCTGACCAGCATTAGGAAAAGCATTTCTGCATTCTATGGACTGTGACTATGTGTTTAATATCCAATTAAAGGGGCTGGGGATTTAGCTCAGTGGTTTTGCCGCCTGCTGCGCAAGCGCAAGGACCTGCGTTCGATCCCCGGTACCAAAAAAAAAAAAAAATCCAATTAAACAATAAGGACTTTTGGTGGTGATGATAAGAGACAATCAAAGTAGTAGTTACCCAGAGAGAAATGAGTAGCACATGATTACAAAGTGCAAAATTAAACACAGGGAAATTTTCATACCTCAACTAAATGATTTCCAGAGTGTTTATTTTCAGAACAAGATTTTGTTTGGGAGGGAATCCTGTAGCTGTCTGTTCACAAGGCACATTTGTCCATAAGAAATGCTCATATAATGCATGCAATACTTCTAAGATGTCTATTTTTTTTTTCAGGAACCGCTTGGGTATTCTAAAGGAAGAGTTGGTTTATTGTGTAATTAATAATGAAATTTCCAACTTTTGTTGGTGCTAGGTTTCTGTATCTGGGAAATAGCAAGTAAGGACAGTGTTAGATCTTTCCCATTATCTTTGCCCTTCAAGATTCTGAAAGCTCCAATGGCAGCATCAGAGCCCTATGAGCTGTGTCTGTTAGGGTGATGGGACATTGGACAGAAGGCTATCTCTCCTTCTCTGTATACATATTATTTATCTAGATACATCAGTGATCAAATTTCCATTTCACCCTCTTCTCTGACCCCCTTCAGAATCATGGTAGTATTGTGGGATGGCAGGGTAGATGGAGAACAGGATGGAGTTCTGAGAGTTAGGAAGGATTTCTGATCTCATGATGCATTTCAGCATCAAAAGAGCTAATGGCTCACAGGCCACTCAACTGGCCACATACTGCAGGTGCTTTTATAGGTGGATGTGGTTTTCCATCTTAGTATACTTTTTCAGATTTTCCATATCTCCCTTTACTATTCTAACAGATATTCCATGGAGGGAGGACTTTTGATGTTTCATGATGGAGGTCTCATTGGAGGCTCCTATTTTCCTGGGCTCCAGGAATTTTGAGATGTACACATTCAAAGAACACTGTGCAGGTTCCCAGTTTGTCATAAGGACTTCTGGTGTCATAAGCACTTTGTTTTGGCATGCCACTAAAATCTACATCTGACTCTCAATATCTACTATTCTGGGAGCAGGGTGGGGCAAGTGAGCAAATTCCATTTTTACGGAGCATGGGAAAGGCAAATACTTCTAGTTCCAAGGCTGCAAAGATGCCCAGACAGCAAAAGGAATCAGACATATGTCCCTGTCTTTTCACTTAAGGACAGGCAACATTAGAGAAGACAACATTCACCCTACATAGTCCAGAAGGGTAAATGTTGGCAATAAGAAAGAAAGTCAATAAGCCAAAATCCCTGGGGGATATAAAAGGAAAGAAAACAGTGAACTTACTTTATTCTGGCATTATGCTAGCTGCTTTGCAAGCATTTCACTATTTACTCCTTACATTTGCATTATCAGCCTAATTTTATATGTAAGGAATTGGAAGATCTTAGAAGTGAAGCAGTTTCCCTTCATTTCACATGACTTATATAGAGAAAAATAGGAATATGACCTTGGATCAAAATGGCTAAATCAGGCTGATTTTTTCTAACAAGAGCAACAACTACATCTCACACTTGAAGAGCACTTTCTAGTCCACAAGATATTTTTGGTAGTATGTTAAAGACAGTCTGAGATGGAAGGATAGGGTTCATGACCTCAGACTTGGACAGAAGTTTATGGGCATGTAGTGGGCAGTATAATTGTATTTCATACCTCTTGGCCCTCTAAAAATTTGAATTGAAAGTAAAACATGGAGCTAGTGGTTGCAATTGGGGTTCTAGTAGGAAGGCATGTAATAAAATAGGCATTGATATTACTAGTATTAGAATAAAAGAATAATCACTATAAAATTCTCTGGCATTCTTGCAGGGCGTAGGACATGCCCTTTGTGGGATGCTGTATACCCTTGGAACCCCCCCACCCCCGTCATTCCCAAGAAGAGGTAAAACCAAGGCTAGGAAATGTGAGAAATAGTAAGTACATATTGGTTGCAATTATCAGCAATATGATTTTTTTTATTGTACAGCAACATTTGCCATAAAGTTTATTGTTATTGCTTTTCCTTAGCCTACATTTATTTTTTATTTTTTATTTTTGTTAAATTCTTTTATTGGTACATTGTAGGTATACAACACCATTGCATTTCTCATTGGGAATTGTACCTTTACATAATGCATCTTGGTTCTTATTTTTTCCCCATTCCCAGCCCTCCCCTCACCCCCTCCACCCTTCCCTATTTACAAAGACTTTAATTCCATTTTTTCCATTTCTCATCATTTTTTCTTTCCCTTCTTTCCTTTCCCCTGCCCCTCCCACTACCCCTACCCCTTTGGA
>NW_004624806.1:6822156-6840151 GCF_000247695.1 Heterocephalus glaber
GGCTCACCTTCTCTGCCCTAAGAGCTTGGGATGGCAGCGGGGGAGCTTCCTTCTGGGTGCTGGGACTGGCTGAGCTTCTCTGCCCTAGGAGCCTGGGATGGATGCGGGGAGCTTCCTTCCCAGTGCTGGGACTGGCTGAGCTTCACTGCCCTAGGAGCCTGGGATGGAGGCAGGGGAGCTTCCTTCCAGGTGCTGGAACCAGCTTACCTTCTTGGTCCTAGGGTCCTGGGATGGCAGCGGGGAGCTTCCTTCCGGGTGCTGGGACCGGCTGATCTTCACTGCCCTAGGAGCCTGGGATGGAGGCGAGGAGCTTCCTTCTGGGTGCTGGGACCAGCTCACCTTCTTGGCCCTAGGAGCCTGGTATCCATTCTATAACTTCTAATGGAAATATGATCAATAAAATGATATTTACAGCAAGTTAGGGAATGGGAGCTTTTGAAACCTCACCTTCTCATCCTTTTCCTACTGCCTTCTCCTAGTCTCATTTTTTTTAACCACTAACTTGTCATCTGCCAGTCAGTGAATGAGTTAGTGACATTTATCAAGTGTCCCCTGCAGATAGTGGACCATGCTTTATCCAGCAGAAAATTACAAAGAACAGAAGAAATGATTCTTTGGGTGAAGAATGTTTATGGTTCATCTTTTCCTCATAGAAAGTGAAGTTATACTCAGGATTCCATTTTAACATCAAGTAGTGTCAAAAGTGACCTTTCTTCCACAACAATATGTTTGATTTCTGAACATTTATGATCATTCAATCATAAAGTAAATAACAAGGATAATTTACTAAGAACTGCTAACCATGTCTATTGCATAGAATCAATTAAATAGGATCTACCAATATAAACCAAGTAATGTGATTGTATTGTTAGGTCTGATTTAGTTATACTCTCAGCTCTATTTTAAACAAGATTATGGTATAACTATGACATAGTCTACCTACATATTTTTCCAGGCAACTAATGAATCCCTGAAATTTTCATAAATTGGATGGCTGCCATCTGCTTGCTCATAGTATAACCACTTTCAGGCATTCACATTCATTTTTTGTGCTATCAACAATTGCAGTTTGTCCTCTAATAAAGATTGCATAATTCTAATATTTGGGTGGCTAGGTTTTCTACATTAGTGTCTTGATAAGAGACCATGGGAAGTTTTATTTATTTAAATGCATTTGCCTAACTGACTCTAAAATAAGTTGCAGTGAAAGATCAAATCCGATGGAGGTAGCAGTCAGAAAAGAACTAAGAGGGACAGTCTTTCAAGGCAGGCTGCAGTCACCACCTGACCTAACCGTCACTAGACCTGATTGCATTTTCTAAACAGCATTAAATTCTGACAGCTGTAAAAGTCACATATACTTATTCTTGCCTCACAAGAGATTTAGTGGACGGGTAGAGTTAACAAAGTAAGAAAGAGAAAAAGAGGAAATATGTCCAATATTTTAACAACTCTTTAGGTAATGGCTTAAAAACTTGCAAACCCATAATTTTGCATGGTCAATGAGGAAAGCAGTGTCTCAAGCTAAACTAATGTTGTTGTGGTGATTCCTCCATTAACTTTCTTCAAGTGGCTGTAGACCTGCTACATAGACATACCATAGGGCCTCCTGGGATTGTTGTTCCAAGATGTGGACTTGAGGTATTTCTACAGTGGCAATCTTGTCAGTCATTGTACAATTGGGCTTTTGCACCAGAAAATTTAACTCAAGAGAGGATGAAGTGACAAAAGGAAGCTTAGCAAAAGGAAGTGGATTTTGTGCAGAATACAGGAGGCAGGCCAGAGCTGTAGGGGAAGGAACAGAACATAAACATAAATTCTGAAGAAGCAACCAGAAGAAGGATGTAAAAATCTATGAAAAGTGTTTTTCTTTTTACCTAACTGGGGTCTTGATCAGATTTCCAGGTCATGATTTTGAGTGAAGAGCGTAGAACACATTTCACTTGTCTCTGCAACTTCTTTGTGACTTTGTGGTCTTGTTTGCCATCATTATCTTGTGGGAAATCCTTGAGGCTGCTGTGTGCCTTGGAGAGACAAATGTTCCTCCCTTTTGAGGTGAACACTGGAGGATGACATTGCTCGCTGTGGGTGTTATGTGAAAATACTATGTGAGGCTTAGGAGTTTTCTATAGGGACCTGTTGGAGGAGCTGCACCTGGCTATTTGCTTTCAAAAGTGTCCTTTAAGGAACTTTTCTACCATTCTTATTCTCATAAGAAATTCAGGAGGTTTTACTTCTGCTTGCAGTAGCTTTTCTTTGATATTAAATTGGAGGTGATGTTATTAATACTTTGGAATTAGGAAGTTTTATTAGTCATAGTGTAAATTCCAAAAGGAAAACAATTACGTATTTACTCCAAAAGAAAATGAGACTTCTAGAGGCCCACTCAAATGAATAAAATAATATACCCCACACAGTATTTCAGAAAACATCCCTCATATCCCATATAACCAGTCACAGTAGAATTAGCAGTTGATGTTTCTAATGACAATAGTTAGTAAAACCTGAATATTTGCTGAATCTCATATCTTTTCAACCTGAATCAAAACAGTTAAGTATAAACCACCTTTGGCCACATGATCTCAAGGGAGAAAGAAACCCTTTTATTTCATAATTTCTATAAACAAATTGTATATAAAGAGTCAAGTAATGAGTTGTGTTCCTGTGAGGGCTTTCGATAAAAGACTGGTAGCAGTTGGAAGAACTAAGTGAAGCCAAATTTAATGTTCCCATTAAAACATTTGAATTTTTATTCATGTAAGAAAAATGCCTCTCCTGAAAAATAGTTGGAGGCAATAAACAACAATCTGGAGAAAACTGAATTTAAAGCAGTTTTTAAAGAGACTTGTTTCCATAGGCAAGTTTGGCGGCATCTTGGAAAAACCCTGAGAGTTCGATTTAAAATTTGTAAAAGTGAACTGGGTAGTAAGTTCCTGAAGTGAGGTAGTGGGCAATGTTGATTCTATGGGGAGGATGTAAGCCTGAAATAATAGTCATCCTGTGCTGTGACCAAAAATCTCTCCAGCGAAAGGAAGAAGAAAGTCTTGTTCAACAATCCTGGATGCAAAAAAAAACCTAAGAAGGTAGAAGGGGCAGCTGGATGTAGAGATGGTGGGAGAGGACCACAAGGGACTGTGGAGCAAAGCCAAGACAGGGATACAGACAGCAACAAGATGGAACTCCAAGGCACAAACTCCTAGACCACGAACCTCAGAGCCTGTGAGAAGAAGCCAAAGAGTAGAACTAGAATGACGGAAGCAAGACATGAGAAAATGAAGATGAAAAAAAAAGGAAGGAAACATATTTTGTATTGCTATAAGAGGGAAGGCTCTCAACTAGAGCTTTTTCCAGAGGAAGATTTACAAAGGAACAACTTCATAGCACACACAAGGAGCTGTCCAGCAAGACCATATGTCCAGCAAGACTGTATGTGTTAGGGATCTTAAACAAGCCAATAATAGGAATCCAAGACACATTTTTGGCCATTCAAACTCATAAAAATAAGACATTTGTGTTACATTTTAACTTACTCCTACAAAATTAGCTAGAAACAAGGCCAGCTGTTGCCAAAGCAATTCAATGGTGACTCCACCTAGTCTGGAAAAAAGATTTTAAAAAGCACACTTCCTTACATTCAAGTGGAAGCAGTGAGTCTGAGAGACAAAATGCCCCAATTATATAAATAAATGGAAGACAGAGTTGTCTTGCAAAAATGACTGAGAAGTTGGGAATTTTGGAATTGAAATGTGAATTCCAACCATGGCAGGGAAAGACGTGGTTATTAATTCTCAGTAGAGTTTTATTTAGAGGATAAGAAAAGATTTCAACTCATATACTAATATAAGTAATGGCCAAAAGGAATAAATCCCTCAAGAAATCATCAGAATATAATCAACAACCAAGAAATGTTTCAGTGGTAAAGAATAAATAGCATTGCCTGCAACACAAAGGGAATTGTTTGAAATTTTGATGGTTAGAAAAGCTATCTTTCAGTAAACTATCCCGAATCATAACACAGAGTCCAGGGAGACAGTTTGTATTTAGTCACAGAGGATTTACAAGAAATTGAATGGGTATTTTGGAATATCTTTGGCAACAGGCTTCAATAACATATGGGAAAAGGTAAAAATGAAGAGCTCAGAGACATGAAGGACATTAAAGTTGTTATTTTCACAAAAGGATAAAGATTAAAATTTCCTATGTCCTGGAGATAATTTCTATCAGATTCCTCATGAACTCCTGAATTCTCAATTCAAGAGCCCCTTCTCCATCTGTGTCCTACTCAGCTTGTAAGAGCCTTTTAGTACTATAGTGATATCTATATTACTGTATTGCCTATGGAGCTTAGGCAACCCCAATATTTTGCTTCAGTTCCTCTTCTTACTCTTTCCAGATGTCTACATTTTTAGTTCTTACCTCTACAATCACTCATTTTCATCTACTTGTTGAGGGCCTTAAAAACCTAGAGAATGTGGTAGGCAAAGAGATGCTATAATTGGAGAGGAACAAGGAGCTTATCAGAGTGGATGGCAAGGGCAGATGGCAGAAAATCATATGTCTGAATATCTGGAGACATGCAATGCTACATAGTATGTGAGGGAGAACATTGGGAGTACAGAGTGTGGGTGGAGTTTCTGCAAGGGAGGAACAGGACAGCAGCATTGAGGCAGACAGGGGTTAGATAAGAAATACTCTTCATGCCTTTGTAAAGAGCTCAGACTTATCATGAAGGTTAAAGGAATTGTCAAAAGTTTTTTTTTTTTTCTGAGAGCTGAGATTTGATTAAATTTGCCTTTTGGAAGAATAGTCACTCTTCTTGGTACCACAGAGAATGGACTGGAAAGAGCTCATGTTGGAAGCCAGTTGGGCTCTGATAGCAGGCAGTGCAGAGATCTAAGTAAGAAGCACCGAAAAGCCTATATAAGTAGTGTAATTTAGAGTGGTAGTTAGCACAGCCAGGTGGGAGACATATGCAATTAATGGAACTTGGGAGTGGCAAGGGAATCAGAAGGATCAAGATTGACCATTGGATTTCTGATCAGGGAAATGAGGAGATGGTGATGTTTGTTATCAAGAAAATGAAAGTACAATGGAGCCAGGGATTTAGCTCAGTGGTTCCACTGCCTGCTTGCAAGTGCAAGGTCCCGAGTTTGATCCCCGGTACCAAAAAAACCCCAAACAAACAAAAGCCACCAGAAAGTGTAATGGGAGTGGTTTTGAGGAGGAGAGGATGAATTTTGATCATCCTTATTGGTATGCTTTTTCTCTTATTCACATACACATGCACGTAACAAAAGCAACACCATAATGCTCTTTTGAGAAGAAATAACATATTCAAACTCAAATTTAGTTGTAGATTTAATGATAGGTCCTGTGAAAAGGTTTTTTTTAATGGCCCTCCCATGCACCATCTGGGGTGCCTACACATATCCTTGAATGTGAAAATGCTTTATGTGTCATTGGTACTTTCAGGGGTGAGTAATTTTATAGATCTGCTGTTTATATCAATGATTTTGCTGTTCCAACCCAAACAAACTTTGTGTGTAGAATGTCTTATGAAGTTACTGTACTTAAAGGTCTGACATCCAATGAGCCCTTTCTGAAAAAAGAATCTTCAAAATAGGGAGTTTGATTGAAATTATTTCAACTGACAATTTTCAATACTTTGGCAAACTTCTGTGAATACATTTTTATGTCCCATGAACTCACACATACAATTTTCATGTATTTTAACAATGCCCACATTTGCTTATTGACATGAAATCATTCCTCATATCATCAATTACTTCTTTAGAAGCAGTAGTTGAACACATAATCTTCCCAATGGCCAGCCTTGCACATCCATTGTTTTGTGGGTGCTCCTCTAGGTGCTGTACTTGATGGCCATCAGAAGTCTGTGCTGCTCAGTGCCCTGGTGGTTAGCTCGGGCTACCTTCAACTCCCTTCTTGCTCTGTGCATGTCACATCCCTACCACTGAGTTCCCAATCTCATTCCCACATTGTGGACTCGTCTCCAGTCTAAAGGCGGCCACAACTCCAGGTAGATCTCATCTATGCTGCTTTTCAGTTACATCTTCTTCATCCAGGTGAATTTAAATTCCATGAGCTGGACTTTACACTTATTCCTAGACTCAGTGCATTCTTCTAGCCTGTGGTAAATAATAAGGAAATAACATAAAATATAATACAATGTGATTAACATAAATAAGTATAATTTCTCTATTATGTTGCCATACCAAATATTTAATGGATTTAACATATTATACATATAAATATATGTTGTTAAATATGTATATTTTATAGTAAGTAAAATATATTATATAATAATATAGCATAAAATAAAGTTATACATTCAAGCACACATGTGTATGTGTATATATGTATATGTTTACAAAGAGCAGAGTTTTATGAAGAGGAGACAAAGGATATTTTTCTCTAAGTGAGTGAGTGTCATGAAGGCTACTGAAATGCCAGTCTGAGGCACTGCCCAGGGAGGTTAGAGCTGCTTGTGGCCCAGCTGTGCAGTCTTAAATACTGCAAGGCTGTGTGAGCACGGGTTGCTCAGAGGAGGAGGTACACAATGGATAGGGAGTTTAGGAAAAAATGAGTAGGAAGAGAGAGGCGGGGGCAGGTAGCCCAGAGCAAACATTTTGTTATGTTGTGGAAAGTCAAAGGGCTTTGCATGAGAACGTCCTGGAGTGGATTCCTTCTGAGCCACTTACTTGTCCTGGGATGCTTGGCAAGTTACCAAACTCCCTGACTCAGCTCATTCACTGATACAATGGGGACGATGTCTACTGAAGCGTTGCTGTAAACGTGAGAATGCACCATACAAATTTACTCAGTGGATGATGGAGACAGTGTGATGTGGTGGATAAGAGCTGTCATCCTGGAGTTTGCAGTTTTGGGTTGTGTCCCAGTTGGGCGTTGGGGAGGACAGTTAAGGTCCCTAAACCATGCTTCTTTGTCTGTCACATGGAGTCATTGTGGCACCTTCGTCGCTGTGTGTTGAGAAGACTAAATGAAGCCATCCCCACAGTGTGCTTTGCCAAATGCTGTGTGCAGAGTATGCAATGAATCAGTTAGTTTTTGTTAAAAAGTAGTAGGAATAACCATCATTTCCCTACTTCCAGTATTGCTTATGACCTTCCCCACAGTTGAAAGATGCTTTAAATTAGTACAAAGTTTTTGAACTGGTTTCCTTTTTTTCTCAGGAGGAGGGCAAGGCCTATTTGAACAAAAACAAGGCTTCAGTGGATTTTCCAGTTACATCAATACTTCAAACTAAAAAGGCAACTTACAGAGCAAAGAATCAATCATTCCACCTCCCATGTCCTTTAAAACAATTTTATTGGGAGATCTTTTAAATAAATCCAAATGTATTGTGAGCTTGAAAATCGAGTTATGTTGAGAGTACTGTGCTGCCTTCAATTTTACTCTGAACAAAATACAGCATTGTAAAGGGCCCAAGAGTTCTCTCAGAGACTCAGGCTGCTTAGCATGGCTACTGCACTTACCTGGGTAGAGGCCCCTTTTCTTCCACAGAGGCAAGTTGGGGGTCCAGAGCCACAGTCCACAGTCACAAAGCAGGAGACAGAGCCCACAGTGCACCTGACATTTCTCTAATGCTCACTGTAATCATGTGATTCTAACAGCAATCCTAACACAATTTTGTTTTTCTGAATTACATATTGAATGTGGTCCTGCTGTGTGGTTTTTGAGGCTTCTGAAAGCTGCGGATTCTATGTTTTTAATTTTCTCTTCTAATAGTCTCTTCTATGGCTATCTTGCCATAGCTTTACTTAAAAGCTCAGCCATGGGTTTGAAAACAGGACTTGCATTTCAGGTACCTGTTTTTGCTAGCCTACCAGACAGTGTTGAGTCATTACTGTCCTTTATGTTATCCATTGGCAGAAAGATGATGGTCTTAAGAGATCAGGATCTGAGGTGTTAAGCTGGGCTGATAAATAACAATAGGGAGGGATCTGCTTATGGCCTGAACCTTTATTCTTTTGATCATTATCAGATATATACAGGAGTGTCTGCTAGCATCAGGTACCAAACTATGTCTCTGATACAATAATAAATAGGACCTTTCTGCCTAAAATCATTTTACCTTTTGGTGTGGGAGAGAGGGATAAATACAAAAATTGTGGGCCAGCATTTCTGGAGATGGATATTCAGAAATATTTGGGGAAGTTGAGATGACTTCCAGTTGAGAAGACTTCCAGTTGAGAAGTGTTTGTGGAAAGGAGGGCCAAGAAGGAATTCCTGGCAGAGGGAAGAGGGTTTCCAATGGTTGAAGGTGACGAAGTATGGTGTGTTAACATGGTGTGTTTGGAGGGATTGTTAAGTTCACCTTGTCTGGAGCATAGGTTTCAAGGGATGGAGAGTGTTGAAATAGAAACCTGGGAAATAAGGACATATATTTTGTGATTCTAGGTTTGAAAGTTGGACCAGAGAACTTCATTCTGCAGGGTGGTGGGGAAACATTGAAGAGTTTTGTGCAAGAATAAAGTGATCAGACATTTAAAGGCCCCCTTCCAAAATTCACTCAGGAGATCAAATTACAGACCTGAAGGTTGCTTGATAAAAGGAAAACTAGAGCAAAGGGATTTGAGGGAATGTTCCCACCAAGGGGATGAGTAGAGTGCTTCTCAACTATATGATCTTGAAATATTCTCTCTAAAGAAATAGTCCAGTCATGCAAAAGTCATTCCCCACGTCCCAGAGCAATCCACTTTCTGGATAATCACTACTTCAAGATTGTCACTGTTGCATTGGCATACCCTTGTCCCCAACGGGAGTGCTTATTTCTGATTGTTTCTTGTTGGATTGACATTTTCCTAATGAACTCTTAGTCTCCATCCATTAGTAGCCCTCTTGGACTTTTTTCCTTGGGCAGTTTACCATGAAAGTGATGGCCAAAGATAATGAACTACTGTTGTCTCACTATGTAGATGGACCCTCTTTGTGGCTAGAAGCTCCCAGTGTACCAGCAACCCCCTCCCCAACCCATGGATTAGGGATTAGCACACACCAAAAATTGCCTGATCAGATGATGTGGAGAAAAAAGAACTTGAAATACAAAGTAGGAACACTTAAATATGATTTTATCTCTTCATTTACTATCTGTTTGACCCCATTGATTTGAACTTTCATCTTCTTGGAATTAACAGGATCGTC
Organism: Heterocephalus glaber; assembly: GCF_000247695.1. Next base: position 6,831,343 of record NW_004624806.1, read on the forward strand.
CTCATGTGGTTCCTGAAAAGACTAGATACGTTAATGCTTTTGAAAATGTTCCAGAAACACTTCCTTTATAAATAGAGTAAGAATAATGTGTGTATTATTTTGTGTTTTGCACATGATTTTACAAAAAAATTCACTTGCACTTTTGGAAATTTAATCTTCAAAAACAATCCTTTTTTCAACATAGGAAAGTAGCCTCCAGAAGATGAATTGCCTTGCTCATGATCATGGAGCTTTGAAGGTGGAAACAATGGGTTGTCTGTTCTTCTGATTTCTAGACCAGTACTCTCACTACACCATTTGGCTTTTTAATGCAAACCAAAGGTTCTTTTAACTGGCTTCTCACCACTCAATCAAGAACTCTATGTACGATTCTCCTTTGAAATTGGAAGTACAGACACTTAATTATAACTTTCGATTGCTTGAAATTATAGGGCTATAGAGTAACTGGCATGTGTTTCAGAGGAAAATCATATTCTAAATCTTGAAATAATCATCTTCCTTTTTTCATATGCAAGAAGAATGCAGGGATTTTGTGCTGTACATCACAAACACACAGTGCTCCCTTGGATGACTCCCAGGCTTTGAAATCAACTCTGTGGAAATAAAGAATGGGTTTAGACATCATATTTCTCCATCTAATTGATTATATTTTAACTGAGTCCCTCTTCCAAGTTATTGGAGTCTTAAGGTTCTTACTTACAGCTTCTTGGAAATAGTGAGACCCTAGATCTTCTGGAGTTGACCACCTATTGGAAGAAATAGGGTACTAGGTATAGGACAGACGACAGATGGCAACTCCAGAAATTCATCAGGAAACAGTAATTTTAAAAACTCATAGTTCTCATAATTATGGAGGCCCAAAGTTTGATATCCAGATGTTAAAAGAGTTATGCTCCCTTTGGAGTCTTCAAGGAAGAGACCCTTCTTGGTTCTCTTTGACTTGGTTGGTGGCCAACAAGCCCAAGTCTTCCTAGGCCCACAGCTGCATTTTCTTCTTATATTTCATTTTCTTCACATGGGGTTCATTTCATCCCTGTGTGTCTGTCTCTGACTCTCTCTTTTCTGTTATGGTGACACCAGTCATTGCATTTAACCCTAATCCAATGTGACTTCATCTTAACCAATTCCATCCACAAAGATCCATCTACAAAGGGCAACTCAGGTCATATTCTGAGGTTCTGAGTAGACAAAAATATTGGGAGAAACTATTCAAACTCACTATAATCTCCATTTATAAAGCAGAAGAAAATACAAAAATAAATACAAATGATCAGTCTTAAATAATTATAATTTTAAAGATAATATCAATCCAGTAATTGGATTTTCATTAATTTCAAGTAAGATCACCACCCTTTACCTATCAAATATACTCACACTACCCAGAGCAGTATATAAGGAGACCCTAGTATCTCATGTGCTTTCACTGAGACTTCCAAAATCTACTGTCTACATAGGTGAGCTAATCACTGCAGACTGGCTGCTTACAGAAACAACTCCACAGAGCAAGGTACAATCAGATCCGATTACTAACTCGGGCCTATGAGAACATCAGCACATATCTCATCTGACCAGGAAATGTTAATTTTTGAATGAATTTCCATTTGAGGAAATGTGACATTTTCTTTAAATACTGGTGTTTTCTCTTTAAATACTGGTCAAGGTCAAAGCATCTATGTTGGACTTCAAAAGATGATTCTGATTATAGTAGAGGCAGAAAGTTATTTTGGATCAAGGAGCCAATGGGGAAAAACACATATGTGACACAAAAGCATGAACAGTCTGGTAGTAGGTGCTGGCATGGTTGGAGCAGAGGATGCTTGGAGAGAAGCACCATGCTCTGTACTTGTCTTGCAGACCCTGAGGTGGACTATGCTTCCCAGGTGAATCTGACATGGAATGATTGCCATCTTTTCCTTTCATAGCATGTGGTTCCTTATCTTTATTACATTGCCCATCACAGTGCACTACAAATGTTTGCTCAGTCACTTCCCCCATCAAACTGAGTTTCCAAAAGGAAGGTTTTGTGCCACTTTTCTTTGTATTTCTGGTGTTAAGCACATGTTTGAGTAGGTAGAATAGACAGGACTACACTTAAGCATACAGAAACCCATCAGGAATGTCCCAAAGCCCTTCAGTCAGCTTCAATATTTGAATAGAAGATACAATTTACCTTTCCCTTCCCCTTCCTGATTCTCCCTGGGGCCACATAGGCATGAAGTGAACAAATCAGGATCAAAGTTTATCTATATTTGCTTTTTAACTTACTTAATTTAGGAAGGCATAATTGAGGAAGGCAAGAACCAACTCTTGAGCAACTCATATGAGTTGTTGGAATTTCTGAAGTCAGAATCGTTTGGTGAAGCAGAAGTTGGTGGAAATGTAAATGGTATGTGAAGATGCCAGGATGGCCTTGGAATGTGGGGCAGTGTTGTGCTACAGTGAGTGGCAACTTTCTGTTGCTGCAGCTGCCTCTCTTCCGACTTCAGGTAGTTCAGTCCAGGCTGCGAGACTGAAACTTGTCTAGATCACCTCCTGGGCTACCTCAGACAATCCCCAACAAGCACATCTGGGAGATCTGAAAGTGACAGTTCGGGGAGGAGTGCAAAACCCTGGTGATAGTTTTATTCATAACATAGAAAACAAAATCTTGTGCTGCATCTGCTAAATTTTGCCTTCTCATTAGGGTGAAATAGATCTCTGCCTCATGGAACAAGTGTTCTCTTCTAAATGGCAGACATCAGCTCAATGGTAGCAGATCAATACTACTTTCATATTTAGGCTCAGGAATTATTTGCTGCAAGGCAGAACTGGATGAACCATTCTTTCTGCTGTTAGAATTGCTAGTGTATGTCCCATTTGAGAGGCCAGAGGGCCAAATGTTTCCCTCGACAGTGTGTTGAGGGCACTGAACTAATGCCTCTGTCAACAAGAGAAAATACTAAGGTTGTGCCCACTAAAAACATTCTTTTTTCACAGATTTCTATTAGCTGTAGATCTTCACCATAAAGTCCCAACAGAACAGAGGGAAAAACTAAAATAAGTGAAGGCAACAAACCAAATAGGGATAATTGAGTGAAGTGTGCACGTATGTCCTGTTTAATGGAGCATGCCAGTGGGATTGTCCCTGGAGACTGCTCTGAGCCAGAGGCTCAAATGCAGCAAAAAAGAAATTTGGGGCTGGAAGGAAGAGGAATATGTTATAGTTAGGAGATACTTTTTGCCAGGTCACATTCTAGCCTGACAGTTCTGCAAAGTTTAGCTGTATAAATTGGGATTTCCTGACAGAGCTTTGGCATAGCAGATAACTATGCCCAAAACAAATGTGTTGATTTTCTTTTCAAGGTTTATGGAAAGTAATTTTTCCCCTCTAAACCTGGCATAAGCAAGTCCAGCTCCTGGCTATGGGTTATTTATGGGGCAGGAGCAACAGTGTTGAGGGAGGCCAGATGGGAGGATTGGATAATAGCTTGGGATGTTAGGAGATGGAAGAATCGAAGTGGGTCTTGGGTGATGGACAGGGGCTCCCTTTAGAGATGGGCGGAAAATCTGGGATTCAGCTTTTGGAGAAACTTCTACTCCTCCAAGTAGAGGTCAATTTCAAAGTCTCAGTCAAGTTGGTTCTCATGAAAATGCCTTGGTATTTATCAAAATAATGTTATAAGCAATTTCACAGCCCATGGCCCAATTGAGTTGATAAGTGAAGTGAACCACAACACCGCATTTAGAGGTGTGTCCCAGCTGGAGGCAACTGGACTTCACTGGTCCACTGTTCACAATTCCCATCCTACCTAACCCCAGTGCTGCTTGCTCAGCTGCTTTTTGCAAATGGTACAGGACCATGTTCACACAGCTAAGCCCTAGGAAGAGATTCTCATAAATACCTAGTTACTCAAAGATTTCTAAACTACCTCTTACTTGATTGTTTCTGCCACACATTTCCAATCAGAACTCCAGTCTCCCCCAATCTTTATTTATAATGAAGTATATCCATAAGTAAAACAATTACAGAAAGATTGATTGTGGGTTCTAAGGTGTGAATAACTGTTGTAATTTTCTTGATATTATTTGCTGCATATTTAGAAGAGAGCATGGACTCCAGAGACAGCCTGCTTGGATTGGAATCCTGGGTTTTCCACGGAGTACATATGTGACATTAGATAATTAATTCAGAGTCTCATTCCCTCCACTTCTTCACTTGTGAGCTCACTAGTCTTCACTTAGGAGGTATTTTGAAGAAAAGGTCTTTGAAACTTGATGCGTGCCCATTCTCCTGCCTAGTGTCAAAGCCAAACTTGCCAGAAGAACATGAATATTTTTTAACATTAAACATATTGAGTGTCTACCCTGTGCCCAGTGCTTGTTTTCTTTGTCCTTTCCATCTACCATTTGCCATCCCCACTCTCCCAATTCACAGAAGTTATGTGCATTGCTTGAATTATGTGCCAGGTCAGAGGTCTGAATCCTGGTCCTAGAATTCCAGATTCTGGGTTCTTCTCACTACCCCTCCCCCCTCAGCCACCCATCATGAAAGGTGGACAAGTACCCGAGTAGTCATGTGGTACATAGCCAAGGGTCAAGGTGAGGAACCTGTACTTTGGGTGGGATTATTCCCTCCAATGCAGTTATATGATTGAAGACAACATCTCAATTTTTCTGAGTCTCAGTCTCTTCACTGGGCACAGATCTACAAATTTACTCTAAACTACACATTTTAAAGAAGAAAGTCCTGGTGGAAACTTTCTAGGTACTAAAATTTGTACCTGTGCCTTACTGTGTATTTGAATGATTCCCCCTAAAGCTTATGAGTTAGAAACTTAATCCCCAAACTCATATCATGATGGTATTTGGAGATGTGACTTTAGAAGGTAATTAGTATTAAATGGGTCCACATGCTGGGATTAATGGCTTTATAAGATGGGAAGAGCTAGCTGCTGCTCTTGCCATGCAAGACCCTCTGCCTTTATAACCCAGGAAGAAGGCCCTCAAAGATGTAGTCCTTTGATCTTGGACTTCATTGCAGAAATAAACTTCTTTCTTCACAAATTATCCAATCTCATGTGTTCTGTTGCAGACACACAAAAGGGACTGAGATATCATATAAATACATGGGTAGTAACAAATATTTCCTCAGGGGCCTTCTGAAAATTTGCTCTCCTCAGCATCTTTTGGCATCTTCCCTACTCTCACCATGCAATGACATTGTGATGAGCTTAAAGACATTTGGAATAGAGCCTGGGTACAAAATTAAATGTCAATCTGCTTGAGTTGCCTCCAAATTTCCCTAGGAATCCTGTTCTGGCATTTAATTTCTGATTAACATTGCACTCTCAAACTTTGGAAGTCCAATATGTTTTTGTTGAGAGTTCTTTTTTTTTTCCTTTAAACAAATCTGAGAAGGACCTTTAAAACTTATTACCCCATCTTCGCTGTGTTCAGTCTGGAAAAGTATGAGATCTATATGAAAGTGACACATTTCCTTTTTTTTTTTTTTAGGTACCGGGGATTGAACTTAGGTCCTTGAGCTTGCACAGCAGGCAGTGAAACCACTGAGCTAAGTCCCCGGCCCCCAAAGTGACACATTTTCATACTTGAACTTCGCTGGTCCAACTGATGTAGCCAATCTAATCTGTGGTAGTGCTCACGACCTTTCTTTCCATGTCCTGCTGAGGTTAGCATGATTCACTTGCTTGAAGGCCTGAGAGGTGTCACAGCTCTTTCAAAGGCTGAACTTGCCTTCTTATCAATAGACCAGGAGAATTTCCATATTCTAAAACTTTTAGTTTCTATCTGATGATCAATTCAGAATGGAGGATGCCTGTGATCCAAGAGAATGAATGGTCTTTCCAACCTAATTCCAGGGGGGAAGATCTAAGGAGAATTAATGGTAAAACAACATGCAAAGGATCATATTAATCCGTTTGCAATCATTCAAACTGCAAAAACATTTCCCTTTGAAAACAACTCATTGGCATAGCCTTTCTGTTTGTAATAACTCTATAAATTATCTGCAGAAATTTTATATCAAAAGTCATATGCTTTAGATATAAGCTTTGAAGTTTAATGTCTGTTTAGTTGGCTTCAGTGTGCCAGGTTTTTTGAAGAGATTCTTGCAAAAAGGCCTTTCCTGTATGACCTGCTTCAGTGACACCTTAAGACAATGTTTCACAAGGCCCTTCCCTTGTCATATTTCAAGTATACTTTTTTCAACCAGAGGTCATGAAAGTCACTTGCCTATACTTGTGCAGGCTGGCAGGGCCTATCCTAGAGCAGCCTGAGCTGTGAGCCGATGTCCTACAGAGTCATGAACACAGCACCAGCAAGTCCTGCCAGATTTTGATCCACTGAGGCTAGGATGTGATAACTAGCATTCTAGTTATACTCTGGTCTACTATCAGATCTGGGGATGCAGGAGGGGTCTCAGGTGTACAAATCATCTGTTATCATTTCATTCATATTCTAAAAATTCAGTTTACATAAAGGGACTCTTAAAAGCCAAAATGAGAAATCTGGCTTTCTCCAAACGATTGAAGAGTCTTCGTAGGATCATCATATCTAATCAGACTGAAGAGCTGACTCAATTTAATTACAGCAGATTAAGGGACAATGATAACAAACTTTTAATGAGGACCAAGACTATGTGCCTTATTTAATCTTTGCAAGTAGGAACATGCCTCTGATTCATAGCATTCAAACATATGACTCAATTGACCACAGATAATCTACCAGTTTGGAGCCAATAAGTGTGGATTGTATGTGGTAGAATATACCCTGGTGAAGACTTTTCCAAGCACAGCACTATGAATTTTGCGGTGGCTTGGGGTGAAGGTGAGATGCTGGGCTGTGGGAAGGAAGACAAGCAGCTTTTTCTTTGGTTTTTCCCTTTTCCTCTTTCTTCTCTTCTTCTACCTTTCCCCTCTCTCTTTCATTCCATCCCCCTCTTCCTTCCCTTTTCTCTTCTCACAATTTATTGCAAATGTGTTAGCAAAAGTCTTCATATTAGTCTGGCCTATAGGGCCTGTCAAGTGGCTGTCAAGCTGGAGGTGGCTGTCAGAAGAAAACACAGGCCTCGTGCACGTGCTCTGTTGGCTCTGTTTAATTCACTTTCTCAGTCCTAAGTGAGCTGCAGCAGCTTCATTTTAGTAAGTTGGAGACTTCAGAAAAGGCTCTAAAGATACCTGAGAATGTTGTAGTTTTTAAGGATTAGCTCTGCAAGGGGTTATGAATGCTTACCTTTACTTTTCTCAGTTTATAACTGAGAAAAATGAGATCAAGAGATGCTAAGTGGTTTCATGAGGTTACTCAGCCCACTTGTTACACAGCCAGGATGAAAACCTCTGTCTGACTGCTGATCTTTCACTGAAGAGCCTTCCTACTTCTGTTCTGACTTCTGTTGTAATTGCTGATGTTATCAAGAATAAAGAGTCCACAAACCTCTCTCTTTACTAGAGTTCCCTGTTGCTCAAATTTGTACAGATTCAAGATGTTCTTTGCAAAGAGAACTCTCCTGAGGTAAGCAAGTATCCAAAAATGCCCAAAACAAACTTTTTTTGGCTTCAGGCTTCAGATTACTTCTGACTCATGTCCCTTGATAACTGAATAGCTATTCACCACAAACTTTGATTATTTTCATCACTGGCTCCTTGGCTGTTCTTTGGCTTGATTTGATCTATTTTCTTATATGCTTGGTCAGAAAACCTAAAAAGTCAAGTTCACGTGCCTCTAAGACAGTGCTGAGGGCATTTCAAGGATGTTGTGTCTCAAGATAATTTTCTTGGAATATCATGTTATGTAGTATTGCTAGCAATTTAGAACTTCTGAGTAAATTGTTCAAAGATATTTCCTATTTTATGACTTCCAAAAACTAGCTTTAGTGGGAAGGTGACTGGGTCCATTGTCACTTGCCAAAAGAATGGCCTTAGACTTTGGAAATTGGTTGCAGGGACCTTCTGACCTCATATTAAAGAAAGTGGAGAAGCAGAAAGAGAGGGGTAACTGTTGGGTGCTGAGAAAATACTAAGCTTTTACAGATGCAATAAAAACTCTGGGCTTCGCCTATCATCCATCTATACACCCTTACAGAGGATGCTCAAAATAGTTAATACTTAATGCTATATGTTAGAAAGTGAGGGCATTCTGTGTAGACCCTGTCAGAAGAGATTTCTGGTTGCAGAGGAAGGGGCTTCCAGGCCTCAGTTCCACCACTCCCAGCCCAGAGGAAGGGGCTTCCGGGCCACCATTCCACCACTCCCATCACAGAGGAAGTGAGCTGCACAGGTGCTGATGGCAAACACCCCCCAACCCATTGAAATGAGAAGACATGTACACAAGTCTCAAAACTAGACTTCCAGATCACCTACGGCAATCCCAAAGGGAAAGGAGATGGAACACTCTGATACTCAACCACCTGGACTCCCTGAACTGGCAACAAAGGAGAATCTGGAAAAAATAAAACTAGAAATAATTTCTCAGATAACAGCAGAGATTATGCCCATAGTGCAAGACATGATTAATAAATGTAGAGAGGACACAGAAAAAAAATAGGGGAGCTGAAGAACATGAAGGAATCCCAACATAGGAAACAAATGGAATCCATAAAACAGATGTAAACAGATTTCCAGGAGATGAAAAACTCCATCGAAAGTCTGCACAGCAGAATGAGCCAATGTGAGGACAGAATTTCAGATATAGAAGATAGGATTGCAATTAATGACCAGGAAAAGAAAAATTCCTTCAAAATTATAAGGGAACATGAGAAATCAATCCAGCAGCTGCTAGATGATGCAAAGAAGAATAACATAAGACTGATTGG
>NW_004624806.1:6851049-6865692 GCF_000247695.1 Heterocephalus glaber
TGAAGGGAGGGCAGGGGAAGGGGGAAAAATAAGAACCAAGAGAGACTATGTAAAGGTGCAAAGTTCCAGTGATGAACGTCATTGTATTGTATACCTAAAATGTACCAATAAAATAAAATTTAAAAATTCACACTCTGAAAAATAAAAAGACAAAAAAACAAAGAAGAGAGTGCTGTTGCGAAGGGTGCTGGAGATGTCTACATCCCAAACTGAGAAATGACCCATGTGGTGTTTGACTCGTGGCAAGGTCGAGGAGGTTTTAGGAGAGGAGCTGGGATAGCTTGGGGCAGTGGGTATTTATTACCCTAGAAGGATGTATTAGTAGCTGTGGTGGAACCAGCTTGCACTGGCTCTTTGGAACAAATTGTTAAATGTTTAGGATTTTTTTTTAGTATGTGTTTGTGATGAAAATAATTACATTCGTCTTGAGTGTTTAGGAATTTTGCAAGCTGGATTTTAAGTATAGGTGTTATGAAACTTTGCAAAGCATAAATTAACAATTAAAAACAAAAGTAATAAATGACCAAATGATCAGCAGCATTTATCATTGCTTCCTAATTATTTTATTCCAGTGTACTATTATCTGTGCTCATGAGATTATTTACATATATTGCATTTATATGGTAGAAATACAGAATAATGGTTCACAATTGCACATCTCCTTTTGTGACACATCTATACTCTGAAATAGACCTGCTCTAAGTCATGATTCCCCTAACTCTGTTAATGATCAAATTGGTTCATGCTGGTTGGATATCTAGCTTTTCTCTTACTTATTTCTATCTGTTCTAGGTCTTCTTTGTTTGCCAGGATTTAGCAGGTAGAAGATGTAGGGCACGAATTAGGGTGTCCATCAATAGGATCACTATTGATTTCATGTTGACCACGAATCCTCTATCACTAACAGCATGACTTCTTTCCAGCTCTCATTCCCCTTGATAACAACTGGTTGCTTTGTCTTTCTAGAGCTTGCTCCTTCATTGACTTCAGGGTAACCAGATTCTGAAAAATGTTCTGTAACTTTGTCTCTATCCACAATTTTTGTACTTTAGTTTTGGTGTTTTTCAAATTTCTGCTCTGGGCCTTTTTCTCTATCCCAGATAACTTCTGCAAACTCGTATTAGAAAACTAGTGTGTCCTAAAACCTGTATGAGGGAAAGAGCCTTGTATAAAGACTCCTGTGGACAAGTCACTATTACCAGGATTGCATTAATTTGTCTTTTCTTTTCAGAGGTATTAATGCAAGACAATGTTTCTTGAGTCACTTTGAAGCAGCTCCGGAAGTCCTCTTTTGTGAATATCTTTAATTGTGCTGTTGGGCTTGAATAAATTCAAAACATTTATCTTTCATGCTCATTTTGACTTTGGGGAAGAGCCAGAAGTTGCATGGTGCCAGATCCTGTGAATAAGGTGGATGAGGACACACAGTAATGTTTTCATGAATTTGTCTTTCTCTTGGATGGCACTCAGCAGCAGCATTTATCATATTTTGATCACACCTTGTGAAACTTGAAAGAAGACTTCCAGAACTGCTTCAGAAAGTGGCAAGAACAATGGGATCAGTGTGTTCACAGTGAGAGGGAGTATTGTGAGGGGGATTAACACCAATGTGTTTTTTCCTGTAATACATTTAAAAATTTTTAAATATTCACCTTATACTTAGATAACATCTCATATTTATGGCATTAAAAGTGGTGTTTTGATATAGTAATACATTGTGTGAAAGTTAAATCACACTAACAAACATACCCATCACCTCACCTATTACAAATTTTTCAGAGGTGGTAATGTTTAAATTCTAATTGTTGAGCAATTTTGAAATATATGATATGTCATTATTATCTGTGGTTGCCATGCTGGGCAATAGATCACCAAAATTATTCACCCCTATTTAACTGATTTGAAGATAAAGTTATATGGATATTTATGAATTTATAGGATTATTCAAATAAAATAGCTACTTGGTAGCTAGTTGAATGTGTGAAGAAAAGCAACAGAAAATCAAGACAAAAATTATTAACAAATGTTGAAAACTGCACTTTCTGAGAAGATGAACATGAACACCAGAGCCAAGGTGTTTCCATTGTGGTTTTTGTAGAACCCAAGTGTTGCGTCTGGCAGGCTGCACCACAACAATCTTTGGACAATGAAACACATCTTCAAAAAATGTTTATACATGTTATCAGTGTGATCATACTGGTGTTTTACCACACCAATGGATATCTGCAATTTTAGTCATCCCTACCATCTGCCAATTGAATACTTCTCATTTGCCAGGTACCTTTATATTATAGCATCTATGATTCATACAGCAGATAATATTACTTGCAATTTTCATGAGCTTTTAAGAACCTCATGACGTGTGTTGTCATCCTGATGCACAGCTGTGCTCATAGAACCTAGGAATGGTTAAGCTACTAGGGGGATCACTGAACAGAGGGCTGAGCTCTGAGCCCCTGACCCCTGATTGCAGTCCTGCTCTCTGATATGTCTTCTATGGTCTCTGACTCCTCTCAGTGGAGTGAATTCTTCTAATGCTTGTCCTTACTGCACTAAGTATGTTCTGAGAGAAGCAGGTTGGAACTTTGCTGTGGGAAGGGCAAGCAAATATTTTCTGCCTACATTCTTAGGAATTTACAGAAACAGGACAGGTATTTTTGTGGAACAAGAGCCATGGATACTCAGGCCTTAATCCATAAACAATTACCCACTAAAGACAGAGACATGTCTTTCCTTATTTTCTTTGCTAACAATGCATGGAATATGCCCCTACTCATCATTTACTCTTACTGCAAGGACCAGGTGTTCTGTAGCACCTGTAGTGGAAGTAATGGGGGACCAGGGTATCTCCAAGGTGAGAATGGCCACTGATCCATACCTTACCTTAGAGAGAGATCCCCTAAAGCAGGAGGCCATGCTCATGAGCCACTGAAAAAGTATTATTCCTTACCCCACCCCAGAAAAGCCTTAAACGCTAGTTATGTTCTTTTGTTAATGGGTCACTCTGATCACTGACTGCCACACTTGTGTCTCCTTCAGCTCCTTCAGCTGTGTCAGCTTAGAAGTATTTAGGATCTGAAGTTTCCTTTGGGGAATAAGACAGCATTAAACAGGTATATATTCAATATTGAAAGCTAAGTTTGTTAGCCACAAAAGCTCCTTCTTCAATTTCAAAACAATACACAATTTCCACCCAATGTTTTATTTAACAACTCCCATTTATTTGTCTCGGATATCCTCAGGAGGCTGTGACTGTTTCCCTCTATTACACAGTGTTTTATCTCTTGCTTTCTGCCTGAAGAGGAAGGAGCTCTGCTTCCACTTAAAAGGAGAAAATGGACCCACTGCAGACTACTGGGAGAGAGCAGTAAGCAGGCTGGATCCAGGTGACTGTGAGTCACCTGGACTCCCCATGTCTGTTCAATGCTGGGATGTAACAATACCGAAGCGTCCCTGTAAATTGAAGGCTTTTGTTTATTTAACCACTTCTGTCATTTTTCTGAACATCACAATGATCATTCACCAATTCAGATATTCCATACCCATTCCAATTTCTTCCTGCAGTGATTTGCTGGCATGTTTGCCCCCTCAGTGATTTCTTTGGGCACAGTCATCCTACTGGTTCCTTCCCTCCCACTCCTGGGGTCAGGGTCCATAGCCCAGACTGAATATCAGAACACTGAGGTGTCCTTCACCATCTGCCACAAGAACTTGGCAGGCCCTTGTTTAGACAACTAAGGACAAATATAAACTAAAAACAAGGAGCTTAGTTTTCCCTTTTGAAAACCAGGGAACAGATTTTTTCCCCCTTCATTTTCTTAGATCATGTACCTTAGAAAACATAATTCTAAATACTTCCTCTCTTTGAAATGTGTACAAATGTTTTTGAAGTCTATGTAAGCCGTTTTCAGAGTTGTGACCTGAGAATGTCTTTCTCAGAGGCCTGGGAGCCATTCTTTTGAAATGAATCCGGGCAAGGAGCAAATGCCCTTATCTCTCAATTTCTTTGAGAAAGTCTGACCTGACTTCAGGGGGACCTGGCTCTAAGTTGTAAAACCGTCTCTTGTCATAAAGATGTGACAAGCTTGTTTCTCCTCTGCATAAAATCAACTAACATGAATAATTGCCCAGTTACAAGGGAAAGTTAGGATGGACTAGTGGTGTGTGACAAATGATGCTATGAAGTGCTCTTTCTTGAGCATTAGTTATTGTTTATCTTGAGCACATGTGTGTGAGATGGGAAGTAGCACATGGAGGGCTGGTTTCCCAGGCAGTAAAGGAATTCACCAAGGTCAGAAGCAAGGAAAGAGAAGATTCGCTAGATTGCAAGGGAGCAGAGGCCAAAGGAAAGAGGGTCTGTGCCCTCAGAGGCAGCACTATTTTTGAAGAGGCTGGAACAAGGAAGTGGCTTATTTTGTGCAAGCACCTTCATCAGTCACCAGCCCAAGGTGGCTGCGCTCTGTGGCATACTGGGAACCACAGCATGAAATGGTTGTACCTGTCTGGCCTCATATAAAACGACGTTTTTCTTGCAATCTCTTATCTATTTGCCTGTGATGTGCATGCATCACATTTTGCCTAATTCATTAATTAGTATTTTCTTTCTCTACTATTGTTTTAGAGAGGATTTGGGGAGAATACTTTGATTTTAATTTTATTTTGCTAGCCAGTGTTGCATGAAGGGAGTTGGGGGAGTCTGGTTGTATGGCAGCAGGAGCCTGGCTCCTGTGGTTCTAGTATTACTGAGTAGTGTGAGTCCTTGCTTTAGTGTAATGGGAATGAAAGCTAAAGTCACAGTATGAGTTTTCAGGCAAAAGCTTTAATTGGAAGGTGAGAGAAGACAAGGAAGGGACTCGACCTTGAGCAGCTAAAGGGGGTACACTCTGATGAAGATCAGACTGGTCCATTCACAAAAGGATGGAGACCAGTTTTACAGGGTATGACCACTGGGTAGGGTTTTTATCAATTTCTCAGTCCTGGTTTCATACCTCTGGAAGAATCTTCAGGACTTGAGGGGCAGTTTGATTCCCACACGACGAGTATTCAGAACTTGGGGCAGCCTCAGTCACGTGAGGCTCTGTTGAAACTCAAGATGACCGTGGGTGTCAGGCAAGGATCCCAGAAGGAGACCTCTGGGTGTAGGTGTCCTTAGACATGAAAAGAGATGAAATAGGCTAGGTAAATTTAGGGCTAATAAGCCTTGTTTTGATAACATTCCCTAAATGACCAATATGACTATCTGGAGAGCAAAGAAGGAGTTCACCAAGAATTTCACAAAATGAATGTCAAGCTTTGTTCTACATTTATTTACCTATAAGGCATCTATCTGTAGGAAAAAACCACTTTGAAGACCCTGTCTGTGTTAGAAGAAAACATGGTAATTCTTTTAAGAAGTAACAAGTTAAGGGTGCAGGAGTTTGTTGTTTGTCCCTGTGGTGGTCCCTGAGGTCCCCTGTCCCTACCATGGTCCCCGTGTCATCAGGGGAACCCCAGGTCCTCCCTCTTCTCCCAGTGTGTAGGTGGTGCAGTGTGGAAAAGCCACCCTCACCCGCTACCCCCACTATGCTAAGGAAGTTGCCTACAGCTGGTAGCCAGGCTCCAGGAGCCACTGTCTCAGACCTCTTGGAGAAAGATAATCTCTCTTTATAGTGCTCATTTTTGTGTGTGTGTGGGTTCTTCTCACAGCTTTTTTTTCCAATTTGTTTCCCCCATTTCCTAAGCTCCTGGGGCACATGAATGACTTTGTGGGCTGCATTATGTCCTCCCTCCCAAATTAACTTGAAGTTCTAACCCCCCAATATCTCAAAATGTGACTCTATTTGAAGAAATGAACAAGTTAAGAGGCAGGTATTAGGGTGGGCTCTAGTACAATGTAGCTGATGTCCTTCTAACAAAAAGGGTTAGACATGTCTGTAATATCAGCACTCTGAGAGGCTGAGGCAGTAGGGTGCACATTAAAGCCCAGCCTGGGTGACTCATTGAGACCCTGTCTAAAAAAAAAAAAAAATTGAAAAAGGGCTGGGATTGTAGTTCAGTGTGAAGGTTCTGAGTTCAATCTCTAGTACCCCCCCAAAAGCAAAAAAGATTAGGACATAAACTGCCACAGAGGGATGACAAGTGCTCAAGTGCCGTCACAGAGAGAAGATGGTTATCGATGAGATAATGCTGACGAGAGGCCTAAGAACCAACCCTGATGGCACCTTGATCTCAGACTTCCAGCCTCCAGGCCTGAGAAAAAGTAAATGTTTCTAGTTTAGGCTACTCAGACAGTGGCACTTTATTTTGGCAACTCTAGCAGACCGTTACAATGATATTCTCTGGTTATCTGGTACTTTTTAAAAGCTTATTTTGTTACTAATTGACACATAGTACAATTGTACAATTTATGAAGATGGTGTATGATATCTCAATACATATTCACACCCATGTAATGATCTAATTAAATATTTAGCCTATTCTTCATCTCAAGCATTTGTCATTTCTTTGTGGTGAAAACACTTGTGGATGAGCTTACTTGGTCATAGAAGTCCTCAGAATGTCCAGTTTAAATAACACAAAAATATCCACATGTTCTTTTCCTGTATTTGCCTAAAATCTTCTGATACTCCGTTTTACAGAAGCATGTCTATAATATTTTGACAAACAAAAATCTTCCTTCATCTTCTTCTGCACCTGGCTGGCAGATGCACATCATGGTGATGAGTATTATATTAGTGACCTCACGAAATCAGTTAGACTTTTAATAACCTTTTGCATCTAATATGTATCTTTTTGAAACAGAGTATTTTCTATTAGAACTTCTCTGAGCTTATTGGACTGTGTTACTGATGCCATGATTCATCTGTGCCAGAAACTAAGAAAGGGAAGATATTTTCCATATTCTAACCTGGAATTTCTTTAGGCCCACTCTTATTGTGATGATTTCAGGACTGATTTCAGCCATTTGCTTAAAATAGCTCCTCAAGTGCCATCCCTGGTTGATGGGGGAGGTTGCTTTGTGCGGGCAGGGGACTGAAGGTCTTGCTGCACCAGGTAGAAATATTTTTGGGTAAAGTTTTATTTGTGAATCATGGATGAGTTCACTCTAGGCAGGAATAAAGCATTTGATTAAGCTGCCATTTATGGGAATCATTAGACTCCTGCTGTGCACGCTTGATTGCCTGTGTGCTCAAAGCTTGCATCTCATTTGTGAGGCACTGTGTCAGGACTTCTAAGTGGAACACGGCCTGTTGCTTCTTCCATGTAGTTTAAGTTTATCAAACTCCCTGAATCTATGATGCTCAGTGACTATGGCAAACACAATTACCTGTGGAATAGCATCAAAGGTAATACTATCATTAGAAACCAGGATGATTACACAATCATTATCACTTGTAGAGCTAGACTGAGTGATGGTTGTTATAGAATATATAGTATTTGGATTGTATTTTATTAATTAACATTTCTCCCTCTTGCTTGGGATGATGATGCATGAGCTCTAAATGAATGTGAACACATGCAACAAAGAGCTGCCTCCATATCCCAGTTACCATGCCAACTATCTTCTATTCATTTTCTGATGACATCCTTGATTGATTCTTCTGGGAACTTTGGTTACCACACAAGCTTAAAGCAGCCCTTTTTCTTGCTATCTTGACAACAGCATTTCTTTTCTCTCTAGGGAAACACAAATGCATCTTCATGGTGAGAATTATTTCAACCTGAGTTTGTAAATTTAATTAAATATTTATCAAAATTAAATACACGATGTCATTAATTATTACACTGATGAAGATTTCTCTTCTGGGATTCTGTCTCTATGGAAGAATGAGAGCTGCAATTGCACGTGGGATCCACTAGATGGAGCAAATGGAGAAAACATTTATGTTTAGCTTCATAAATAATTGGAGACAAATAAGGGGATCTTGATGGGTCTGTGGATAAAATAATCATTATTTACCTTTTGACAACTTTGGTAGAGATCTTGTGAATGAAATATCAGCTTGACAGCCTCCTATCTGTCCAGAACAAAAACATTTATATTTCGAGGCGCACATTTTAGGAGAAAGACTTGATTCAAATTTAGGCATAGCTTCATTTTCCATTAAAGAAATTAGAGCCGTTTCTATCTTTATAAGGGCAAAAAATTAAGAAAGGAAATGAAAGAACAACAGCAGCAACAACAAACAAAAGACATGCTGTATTCTCTTTATTCATATGAATGAAAGCAACATTCCCCAGGAGATCTTTATTCTTTTTGGTTTTAAATTTAAGGCTGTAAAAACTTCCCATGTGAGATATCATCTTCCTGGTAATGGAAGCAATGAACAGCATGGATATATTTGTGATGTTCAACATATGTTCTACATATAGCATTATTCCCTCAGTATCCAAACATTTTTATTGGTATCAAATGATTGAGTCACCTAGCCATATAACTATTAAAAATGCCTAAAATCTCCCCTGGAACCTGGTGGAACAAACACCTTGAAGTTTAACCACAGGATTCCCTCTTCATAGGGGAGCAGCTCCATCTGCTTTTACCTCCAAAATGATACATTATATCTGGGATTATTTCTTTTAGAGCTTGACAATATAAGCTTTGATTCAGGAATTTAGCCAACTGGTACTGGTTAGAATAAGTTTGATGGTAAATGCTCTCAGAGTTTTACTTTACAATTTATTGATGGAGACCCTTTGCATTAGCTACAAAAGAGCCATTGGTCAGATAGTGAGCTCAATAGCACAAAGTATAGCCCCTTTGGAGAGAAATTGCCAAATGCATACATCCTTTGATCCAGGTATTCCAGGGCTAGAGGTTAACCTGTATACATAGATTTGTACATAGATCCAAGGGCATATTGTAAAGATTTTTTGTTATAGCATTGACTGTAAGAAGAAGAGCTTTTAAACAACCTGAATACACACGATTATGGAACTAGTTATAAGGATGAGGACATATCCATACAATGGAATACAGTGCACTTATTCAAACAGATTAATTCCATGTATTTATATTTTCAGGTGTTTTTTATATATTGTTGTAGCTCAAAGAAATGTTTGAGAACCAATAAGTGAAAAATTACAGAATAATATTGGTGATATGATGCCATTTGTGTAAAATATAAGGGGGCATTAGTTATATAGTAAGAACCTATTATTTACACAGATACATATATGCATATATACTTGGACAGCATGGAAAAATCTGGAAAAGCATTTAAGGAAATGGTAACAGTTATCTGGAAATGGGGCCAAGGGAAAGGTGAAATATATTTTTCCTTTTCATTTTCTATTCCCCTGTATTTGTTGACTATTTTTTTCCTCCAAATCCTGTAAATACATTATGTTTAAAGCAAAATGAATTCACTCATTTGGATAACTTTCTAAAATTCAGTGTGAATGTCCTGACTATCACTGAGTGGTTTTTGATCTTCCTCCTCCTGGCCTTTAGCCACTGTTGCCTCTTTGTGATATAGTGTTGATGCCTGAAGATGCTGAGTTTGAACTATTTATAAGCTGAGAAGGCTCCGTGTGCCCTATGCTCTGGGCATATGTCTCCTTCCTCCTCTCTCATAGAATTTGTGCACCCACCTTTTGCTCTGCCCTATTTGGCAAGCATTGGCCAGTGCAGTGTGACAGCTGCCACCTCACCATAGGACCAAAGCCTAATGGGCCAGGAATCAGCTTCCCTCACATTCTCTTTGGAATAGGCTGAAAGAACAGACATGATGGATACTTCCCCATCACTTCCCCGTGAGGATGCACCGCTGACTTCATTGCTTATTGACTGGAGGCCTTGCTGCCATGTGGTGTGAGGGACACAGGGACTTGCTGACCCGTCCAAGGTTACAGGGATTGCCGCTGAAAATCACTGGATGCTCTGAACCACCCCTCCAACTTCACCACCTCAACTTCGCACTAGTGTTTTTCTGCATTAGAAATTGAGTTAAACTCTGGAAAGTGATGGCTTTGGAAATCCAGAGTTGTTGATATCTGAGGGCACAGTATTGGGCCTAATTAGACAATTATCTACCTAATGGCCAGTGTCAGATAAAAGGGAGGGCTCTGCAGTAGAGACAGCTTTCGAACTCTTTCTACAATCAAGTCTGAAAATTTCTTCTGCCTCAATTTTCTCCAAATCTGAAGCACAGTTGTGGTGCCTGCCCAAAGCACCCGTGGCCTAACTGATCTGTGTCCTACAGGCAATTTCACCTAACAAGTTCAACATGGCAGCTTCCCTGTGGGGCACAACAGGTGGCCAATCTGCTGCACTGACCTGTCCAGGTGCAGAGAGCACCCTTCTAGGGGATGCAGCACAAGGAGCCTGTACTCATGTATGTGAGGCCTGCACCAGAGCAGGTAGAGATTGACAGTAGCCAGCACTGGACTAATACTTTGTAATGGAGTGGATCAGGCCAAAGCCTTGTCAAGGATGATCCCTTTGTAAATTACAAGTCAGGGCTAAGAAACTCCCCAGCTGTAAATTTTTCCTGCCTTTTTCTGCCTAACATCATAGGATTGCTAATTTGTTACATTTCCTCTTTTAGATGCATGTCTTGTTCTTCTATCATCAAATAAAAATAACATAAAATAAAGCCAAGCTGTCTTTAGATAATTTGTCTTTACTTTTCTCTACCCTGCTGTAAATCTAAGACTTTTACTTGAACTAACCTATGGTTATGGGCACCTGAGTTTCCCAGGGCAGGAAGCTGGGGAGGGCAGCCTTGCAGCTGGGAGGGTAAGTAGTCAGGGGCTTACAGCACTTGGCAGAGTTTGAAATAAATGAGCTTCAGAGAATGTGGCAGAGGGAGAATATGTACTGTTCATAGACTATAAGAGCAAGGCTGGTTTGAATTTAGTGACTGCAAGTTTCCTTAACAAATACCAGAATTGGATCATGGGGACTCTATTTCAAATGTTGTTTAACAATTTTCTGAAGCAGAAGTTGGTTAAATAAAACAAACTTCAACATCACCCACCACTGACATTGATTTTGAGTTCTGGCAACCTGTTTCTAAATATCTCCATTGCATTCCTTGATTCATGTTTTGGTGCTCTGGTTGCATTTGCTGTGAACTCTTCCTTTCCTTGACTTAAACTTCTTGACATCTCACTGATTCATAATCATTACCACTGGACTATGATTGAGATTCTTAGATTGAGATTCTTAGAATCTTCCTGGAAATCTATGAGAAAGAGTTCCAGAGATCTATCATAATCATCAATCTTTTACAGGAGACTGAAGAGGTAGGAGAATTGATGTTCTCTGTACATTCCTTGGCAGCAAACTGCTCATTCTGCCTCCATGGAGATAATTCTTCTGTACAGCTTTTGCAATGTTGCTCTTATGAAAATATCACGTGGTAGCACTTTTTCTCCTTGTTTCCAGCTCCCTTTTTCTGTCGCAGCTTATAAACCACAGAAGAGTTCCTTTTTGGCATTTCCCTGTTTGTCTTTCACAAGGGTATATGGCCAGATTCTCTGACTCTAGCTTTGTACAACAAAATTGTGTTTTAAGAAGTTTAGAGTACAAAGTCCAGGAATAAGAAAAAAAATGTCAATGCAGACCCAGGCCACAGCCAGGGCCCCTCCCAGACACCAGCAGGTTGGGTGCACAGGCCCCAGTCAAAGGCCTACCTGGAAGACAGCTGTGCAGGTGCACAAGCAACAGCCAGAGGCCCACCCAGATATAACTGGCAAGTGCTTGCCACCCCAGCCAGATGCCAGCTCAGACACCAGCAACTTGGGTACACAGCCCCCAGCTAAAGTCTCTCCCAGACAACAACTACACAGGGGATGGGCCCCAGCCAGAGGCCCACCAAGATACCATCCTAAGTGTGCACAGATCCCAGACAGAACAGTGAGGCACAGGGATCCAGAAGGCCACCATTCTGAACCCAGGAATTAGCAAGTTGGTGAGGAGCAGAAAGAAGGCCTCTCTAAGGCTTGCTGAGAATTGAAGCCCACTGAGTGAGCAAAAAGTGGCCTCAACAAAGACACAGCAGGCTTCATCTGTTGAAATGAGAAAACACATAAACAAATCTCAAAACCAGACTTCCAGATCACCTAAGGCAACTCCAAAGGGAAACAAGATGGAACAATCATACTCAAAACACCTGGACTCCCTGAACTGGCAACAAAAGAGGACCTGGAAAAAATGAAATCAGAAATAATTTCTCAGATAACAACAGAGATTATGTCCATACTACAAGACATGATTAATAAATCTAGAGCAGACACAGATTAAAAAAATAGAGGAGCTGAGGGACATGATGGAGTCCCAGCATAGGAAAAAAATGGAATCCATAAAACAGATGCAAACACATTTCTAGGAAATTAAAAACTCCATTGAAAGTTTACGCAGCACAATGAGCCAATGTGAGGACAGAATATCAGGTACAGAAGACAGGATTGCAATTAGTGACCAGGAAAAGAAAAATTCTTAAAAATAGTAAGGGGCCACGAAAAGTCAATACAGCAGCTGCTAGATGATGCAAAGCATAGTAACATAAGACTGATAGGAGTCAATGAAGAAAGAGGAGATAGTGTAAATGACATAAAAAAACCCAAAAACTGTTGACAGAAGCAATGGCAGAAAACTTTCCAAGCAGGAGAAAAGAACTTGACATACAGATAAGTGAGGGAATATAGGATCCCAAGTAGTCATGATAAAAAAAAATCTACACCTAGGCATATTAGGATTCCAGAAACTCAACAAACGAACAAAATACTACAAGCAGTTAGAGAAAACAAACAAATCACATACAAAGGAAAGCCCATCAGAATCACAGCAGACTTCTCAACACAAACCCTCAAAGCAAGAAGAACCTGGAGTAAAGTATTTCAAGCTCTAAGAGAAAACAACTTCCAACCCAGATTGATGTACCCTGAAAAACTATCTTTCAAAATTGATGGAGAAATAAGATACTTTCATGACAAACAACACCTGAGGAACTTCATGAATACCAATCCAGCACTCTGAAAATTTTTAAACAATAACCTAGGAAAAGACAATGAGGATTACAACCCTAGGAACCCTAGCAGAATGAATCCATCAGGCAAGACAAGAAATTAAATGCAAAGGGGAAGAATACAATAAGACATAGATAAGTCACGACAAGGATAAGTCAATACACATCAGTTATAACCACCAATGTTAATGGTCTCAATTCACCAATCAAAGGAACTAGATGGGCAGAATGGGTCAAAAAGCAAGATCCAACAATATGCTGAATGCAAGAAACACAATTAATTCAAAAAGAAACTCATAGACTGAAAGTAAAAGGGCAGAAAACAATACTCCATGTGACAGGAACCCCCCCCACCAAAAAAAAATCAGGAGTATCTCTCCTATTTGAAGATAAATTTAGGGCAAATGAGAAAGAAAGACAAATCTGTATTTTCAAGGTTCTTTTAAAAAAGTTGAAAGTAACACTCTCTCATTTCTTTTGTGGCTTGTATGCAGTAAATGTCTTCAATGATTAATTAAATTGGTTCAGGTCTACTTCATTATTTAAATAATCATAGTTGTTGTTTATTGCTTTGCATTCTAAAACCAATGGAAGCACTTTGTTAAATAGCCTCCTATGAGGAACACCACCAAAGTGTAAGTTGCTTTTTAAATGGCAAAGGGGTATGGTTACTTTCTTGGCAATTGGAACTTTCTCAGTAACAGAATATCTGCACTGGCCAAAGAATCTCAATTCACTCATAAGGGATTGGGAAATCCAGTCTCTGCATCCCTGAGCTGAAACATCTTTTACAATGAAAACAACAGGAAAAATGCAAGCAGGGGAAGATAAAACCTGAAGCTACATGAATTGCAAATTTTACTCTGAGGGTAAGTGTACCAAAGAACTGGAGCTTTGAAGATAGAGGCATGTCTAAAGTCACAATATTATGTTACCTATATGTATTTCTTCACCTAATTGTTGTGTTTCCTTCCCCTCTTTTACTGTTTCTTTTCTTTCTTTTATATGTAGTGTCCTGTATGTGGCAAGTTTTGACTATTTCCTATTATATTCATATTCTAAAGATACTGATTAAAAGACTCACATGAGGGAGCCATATGGAGCCCTTGGTGCTGCCCCACCACCATCCAGGCCTCTTAGCCAGGAGTGGTCCAGTGAGGACCAGAGCCATGTGGGCACCTACAGCACCACCACAGCACCCCCCGCGACACACACCTCTGGCCTCCTGGCTGTGCCTGTACCTGGATCTACACTGCAGAGGCACAGGGGGTCATAATGGCCATTATCCTGACCTACAGAAGGTAGAACAGAAGTGAATAACAGAAAGAGGGCCTCTCTCAGGCTCCTTGATGAAAATTGAAGCCCACTGGAAAACTGAAGACAATCTTTGCAATAAAGGCACACCAGACCACTGTAGTTGGTAAGTTGGATCACTACCTCCCATCAGAATCTGGAAGATCTTCAGGGGAAGGGCAGCTGGAACCTGCAGTACAATCTTGCAGAGTTCAACTCTGCAGGATGGGGAGCTCAACTTGGGACTTGCAGCCAGAAATCAGCCTGAATCTCAGGAGTCTGCTGCTGGCTTGCTGAGATTAAATTGACTTAGATCTGCACACTGCTGCCCATGTTGTCTATTGTAACAGCAGAGACATACCCTGAAGGAGGCCCTTTATTTTTATTTTTTATTTTC
>NW_004624806.1:6879095-6906741 GCF_000247695.1 Heterocephalus glaber
CCATAAAGAAAGAGAAACTAGAGACATTTATAGCTAAATGGATGCACATTGAGGCCATACTCTTAAGTGAAATAAATGGAACACACGTGTGTAAATACTAAACAGTTTCTCTGGTATGAAAAACTAAAAGTGTAAATAAGGATCAAAATGCATAAATGATATTGTGAAATAAGAAGAAAGGTCTAAAGGAGTAGGGGAAGTGGGAGTGGTAGGGGTAAGGAAAGAAGGGAAAAGAAAAAATATGAGAAAAGGAAAAAAATGGAAACAAAGTCTTTGTAAATAGGGCAGGGTGGAGGTGTTGAAGGGAGTGCAGGGGAATGGGGAAAAAATAAGAAACAAGATACATCATGTAAAGGTACAAGTTTCCAATGATCAATGTAATCGTATTGTATACCTACAATGTACCAATAAACTTAATAGAAAAAATAGAGTCACATGATAGCGAGGATTGGGCAGCTTACTAATCTTTAAGAATTCTCATCAGCTTTTAATAAGCCATGCCTGGGAAATGAGGTAACTATTTGCAAAAGAACGAAAGTGAACAGTAATCTTACAACATATTGAAAAATAAGCCTAAAGTGGATTGAAACCTTAAACCTGAGACCTGAAACTAAGATTCTTCAGAGAAAATGTAAGGAAAAAATCTTCCTTACATTGACCTTGGCAACAATTTCTAGCATATGACCCAAAATATAGCCAATAAAATAAAAAGTAGACAAAAAGAACTACATCAAACTGAAAGGCTTCTCCATATCAATGAAACAGTGGACAGAGTGAAAATATTTACAGATCATATACCTTCTAATGGGTTAATATCCAACAACTCAATGGCAACTCAGGACAAATCAAAACAGACCCTCTATTTCCTAAACAAAACAATAATCAAACCTCCCAAAACCTGACTAAAATGCACAAGGGCTTAATAGACATTTATCCACAGAAACCTATAAATGGCCAACAAGTATATGAAAAGGCCTATAATGGTTCTGACCACTTAGAATAATGCAAATCAAAGTCACAATGAAATATCCCTTAATATCTGTTAAGATGACTATTCATTGAAAAGCAAACAACAGCACAAATAATGACACCCCCAAATAATGAAACAAACAAAAACAAAAAAGCAAGTGTTGCCACATATATGGAGAAATTAGAGCTATTTCTGTGCCCTGTTGGTGGGTATGTAAAATTATGGTAAATCCTTTATGGAAAACAGTATAGAGGTCCCTCAAATAACTACTTTATGCTCTAGTAATCTCACTAATGGGTATGTATCTAAAAGGATGGAAATCAGGATCTTGAAGAGACATCTACATTCCCATATTCATTACAGAATTATTCACAATAGCCAAGAAGTGGAAAGTATAGTGAACATCACCGAAAACCCTGGCCTTGGGTCTTGGTCACCTACGAGACAGTATGACTTCTTCAAACTAGGAAAGAGAAGAAAGACCCAGACACAAAGAACTGAGAGGAGAAGATGGGTCTTGGGTTGATCTAAGCTGCTCTGGGCAACAAAGACAAAAGGCACCAGGGACATCCAGTGTTTATTCATTGCAAGTATGGGAAGGAGGGGAGGTGGGCAGGGCTCAGGACACCTGCTGATAGTGGTTATCTCAGCAGGACTGTAGAATGAGGGCACAAGCATATCTTTGCTGAAGAGAACAAAAGGTTAAATTAATTCAGAGGGGAACAATTTAGTTGGTGTCAAGTTGACCTTGGCTGGAAATGAACTCAACCAAGCCCTGATAACTTCACATACTGATTTAAGTCTTGGTAGCAGCCACTAGCAAAGCAACAACACTAGCCCAGCTCCACTATCTGACATGCCTATTTGAGTCACGCAAAGCTTCGGTCAGACTCCTAAGATAATATAGCCGAATTATAGAGGAACAAGAAGCTTGTGCCACTTATAGCCCACTGCTACTGGGTAGAGGTATCTGCTACAGAAAGAAATGACCTAAATGCCCACTGATGAATGATTAAAGAAAATGTACTACATTCACGATGAAATAAATAATTCAGCCTTTAAAGAATCCGGCTATATGTGACAGTATGGATGAACCTGGAAGACATTGTGCTATGTGAAATAAGATGGTTCCAGAAAGACAAATAGAGCATAATTCCACCCATATGAGGCAACTAAAATAGTCAGACATATAGAAAAAAAATAGAATGAAGTTGCCAGGAGCTGGGGAGGGGAAACGAGGAATTGCTATTCAATGGTATAAAATTTCAGTTACGCAAGATGGATAAGGTCTAAGGATTGGACATATAACATTACATCTTTAATTAACCATATTACATTGTAGACTTCAAATTTTGTGAAGAGGGTAGATTTCATGTTATGTGATTAAGTGTTCTTGTCACACAAAATAAATAACATTTTTAAGAGGTCCCCTCTTTGACCTTGTCTCCAGAGGTTAGAGGAAGCTTTACCTAGTGACAAATTGAGTCACTAGTGGCTCAAAACATGGAATTTATAATTTGAGGTTTTCCAGGATTCACTAATTTATTGGCAAAAATAAAGTCTAATAATGCAATTTCTCTCTCTCTCTCGATCCCCTGAAAATTCTTCTTTTCTCACTTCTTTGCTTGCCTACAACAAAATACAGGCTTAAAATACAGGCTTAAAACACAGGCTTAAAACACAGCCTTGTTTGTGTCTATTGACTTTAAGACTGCAGACTCCATCTCACAGCTCATAACAGCCTGATGTATCAAAACCTATTCCCCTAATTAATTTATAATGAATACTATAATTGCTATAGGGATGAGAAATATCACATTTTCTCTAATACATTCTCTTTCTAAAGCTGAGTCGTATGGGGACCAAATATTGTTCAGGTGGTTCCTCAGTAAGCTTAGGATTGATGCCAAGGGGAGCCACATGTTTCCTGGTATGTCAGAGTGGGCTGTTGAATCATATTCCACAAATAGACCTTCAGTTGTCAGAATAGGATGGAGTAGAAAGAGATTGCTAACCCTGTGTCCTTGGTTTCTTTCTAAGCTTCATGGCTTCTATTGCACACTGCATGTGCCCTCCTCACAGGTTCTTTGCCCATCTGTTACTGCTTTCCTGTTTCTGGAAGACACTTCACATGACTGTAACCTGATTGTGTTCCATGTGGTTTTACCAAATATATTTCTCTTTTTGTTCTAGGACTTGTGGGGTACTGAAACTTGGGACTCACCTGCAAACCCGCCATATAAGAGGTTTGCACCTGCCCTCATCCAGAAACCTGGCAGTATGCGAGGTTCACATTGGCAGAGTTCATAACTGGGATCTGAGCTAGTACATAAACTTTACTTTTCTAGACAATTCTGAGGCACATTGCACATTAGTCATTCCAAGATCCTAGTAGGACGGAGCTTTCATTGTCCACATTTCCAGCCAGCTAAAAGCCACACCCTGGTTTCCTCATTTCCTCCTTTCCCCTCTGCTCATCTCAGTCCCCACTTCTGAGGTCATGTGTCTGTAAAACGTTCCTGGAACCAGGCTTCTCTATGTTCTGCTTTTCGGAAAAAGATGAGGGAATAGTGGCCCTCAGGATGGGGGAACTGATCATTCCCTGAGATTACCGAGGCAAGGAAGTTTGGGATCCAAGAGCCCTTTATTTGTAGGAGTATCATAGTGATTGAGGCTTCCACCGGTGGTAGCTTGGCAGAGTTCAGATAAAAGGTCAGATATGCTGTGTCAGTGGCCCTTGAAAGGTAGGGGAACAATGGTAACTAGGGACTGGTGTAGCTGCCTGGCCTTTGTTAATGGCCCTTGAGCAGCCTGGAAATACTGATAGGCTCAGGTTCTATCACCATCTTCTGAAAGCTCACTATGAAAATCAGAGGGTTCCCAAGGCATTATTAAAACATTAGTTTCACATTAGAATAACATAATCTGAGGTCCAAAACGTAGCATAATCTGAAGTTCATATATAGCATAATCTGTTGCATCAAGGCAGGCAGAAAAACAGGGTAGGATGTGATGCTCCTCTTACTTGTGGGTAACCTCCTCTTTCACTGACACTGGGAGCGGGTCCTCAGGTGTAGTTCGAATTCCATCCTGAAGCCAAGACACAATGGTGTTCTGCAACCAATGAGCCAGAGATTTCCCAACTGCCTTAGCATTGTGTTGTGAAGGAGGTCAGAAGGAAGGCTCTGGGTAGCAGATGTGAGAGATCAGAAAAATCTACCATGAGAGGATGTACCTTCAATAAAGCAATAAAGAAAGCCCCATGAGAGGGACTGTCAGATGAGAGGGCATCTTTAAGAATCCTGGGGTACCACAAGAAGACACAAATGTCAGGAGGTGGGAGATGGATCCTATGAAGAGTCAGTGGCCTGGCTCATCAGTGAAATTTTAAGGTCCAGTGGTTGGAGCACAACGTCTCATCCCCTTTCAGATAGAGGGCAAGTTATTACATTTACTTTCCCTGGTGTTAACAAAGAGGCTTATTGCTTAGGAAGATTCTGGCATTTGGAAGCAGTCTAGCTTCAACCCATTTATCAGGTGACTCAAATGTTTCCAGTTTTGAAAGATTCTAAGAATAAAATAGAGCTATGCAGCAGACTCAGCTGCAGTGCATATTGCTGTGTTGCTCATAGCATATGACTCAGCAAGTCTGATGGTTCTAAGAGGTGGCCTTGAAGAAGAGTGCTGGGTAGAGATCTGGAGGGCTCCAAATTCAAGGGTCAGTGCAAATCTTTAAAATTCTAGAGCAAGGCTACACCTTTTGCAGCAGAAAAATACTTACTACTGGAAAAGCACTGTACTGCTGGGCCCTAATGTGTGGCTGGAGGTGGCCTCTATGACCTGAGTATTATCAGACCCATCTATTCAGGGGATGTGCATCATTATCTGTTCATTAACAGGTGTATTCTGTCATCAGGTCAGGGAGGTGTGCCATCCCTCCACCCTACATTAAAAATGGCTCACTGGAGACCACTCTTGAACAGGTCTAGAAGGCACAAACAGTTGCTTAAACAGGAACTCAGACTCTAATCTCATTTACATCTGACATACATACATCTCAACTTGAAGCTGTTGGCCTCTTGGATGTTTCTTTACATGACCAATTTAGAGGAAATAAAAATTTAGGTCAATTTCCACATAGGTGGCCAGAATATGCTGGTAGAAGAAAATGTAGTGTCTCCACCATTTTGCAGCATCACAGAGGGTCTCTGAGAGGATGTGACAAAAGGAAATATTTCTAAAAGGCAGTAGAAAGAAGATTTTGGCTACTCACTTTGAATAGAGGAAAAATGCTCAGGTTATGGATATATAGGCAGACATCTGGCCTGTGATGAATGGCTTTGTTCTTGGGGAGGGGCCTGGAATAGGAATCAAAGATGCAAGGAAGTTTGGGGAAGAGGCACACAAATGATCTTGTGGCACTACCGATACAATGTTAACATCGCTAATGCCACCAGAGAGTGTGACAGAGCGGAAGATGGTCTTTATATGGCACTTTCCTATGCGGTTAGCCACCCTCTATTCATGGCTCCCTGTGCTTGAGCATGACCCCATGAATGGAGTAGTCAAAGTGATGGATGTAGAGGCCAAGCACAGACTACACAGCATGGGCTTCCTGTTACCATGGTTGACTTAGCTACCACCATTGCTGCAAGACTTTATCCTGTCATGGGCAAAGTAGGTCTACAGTACCCACCTGCTCCCAAGTGATTGGCCTGACAAGGTACTTTCCTTCAAGGACCATCCAGCCCTTAGGGGAAAGTTGATGCCCACATTGGGTTGATCATTTTCTTACTCTGCCCTCTGTCTTTGGTAGCATCTCCATCTAAGGGCTTAAAGGATTCATCTTCTACTAGCAGGAGATCGCACACGATGAAGCTTCTAACCAAAAGTTCCATGTTAATGTAAAGCGAATGCAAGAGTGGGTATATTCAATGTACTATTCTTGCCATATACTACATTATTCCAAAGCTGAGAGTGGGAATGGTTGATTAAATGTCTATCTCAAGGGCGACTAATCGTGGATGCCCTGCAGTGGTGGAGAGCTGTCTTCATATAGGTGGTACATGCCCTAAGCCACTGACTATCCACCAACAGTAAGAATACATAAGTCTAGGGCCAGGGATTTAGCTCAGTGGTTTCATTCCCTGCTGTGCAAGCACAAGGACCCGAGTTTGATCCCCAGTACCCTCCCCCCCCCAAAAAGAATACATAAGTCCAGGAATTTGTGATCCAGTGGTGGGATCTGGGCTTCAAATCTCCAGGAATTGTAGGAACTTGATGTAACAAGAGAAGGAGAACTTCTTTTGCCCATGACACTTGATATGATCCACTGATCTTGAAAATATGAGTATTACTTGGTTATTTTGGGTTTCTCACGCTGGTGGAGTTCCAGGGTTGTTGGACTTAACCAAGAAGATCCAGGACAGAACTATTATTGCACAATGCAAGGGGAAGGGCTTGTCTGGAAGCTGTATCTTGATGATCCCAGTTTAATTATAACTGTACATGGCAAAATGTAGTAATCACATCCTGCTAAGGATTCCACAACTAAGTACTCCGACCCTCTTGGGATTGAAGGTCTGAGCCACACTAAGAAGCAGACAACCTAGATTGCCCAAGTGCTGGACAGATATGAGGGAATCTGGAGGAAGAAGTGGAGCAGAAGACGATGATTATGTATTATGACCTATGCTCTGGGACTGCAGTAAAGTCTATAGCTTATTCAACACATGCTCTAATATTAGTCTTTTCAGAGAGCATTACCATCTACGAACTTGAAGGCTGTTTGATGCACTGGAGTCAATAAAAGGCTTATGGATCTGAAAGGCCTATGCTTTAGCAGACACCACTTGTGCCCAGCCTCACAATAACAGGTCCACCCTTTCATCCAGTCACTGTCATGGTAACTGATCAGCTCAGGTGTAACCTGAGGGCACTTTACCTCAAGGCACTGTGGACTTCTCATTCTCTGTTCCCCGCTGTCTCTGACTTTAAGGCAGGAGACACTTGAGCAACCCAGACTTTGCAAGGGAACAAGTATACTATAGTGGAATCCTTTACCAGTGGGAACTTGAAGCCGGTGGGGACATGGTTTCTTCTTTTGGATATGAAGCATACTCTGTGAAGGGAACCAATAGGACTGAGCAGAGATATCTACTGGGTGACGAACCGAACCTGATAATGCAAATTTCAATTCCTTCTACTCCTTTTTCATATGTACCACTTTCCCTCTCCTGTTCTCCAAGGATACTTCCAAGAACAGACTTGCTATGTGGTCTTAACAATTTGCTGTTGTGGAATAGCTTGAGAAGGCAGGGAGACACTAATCATCTCCCTTTGAAACTTCATATTTTTTTTCTTTAACAACTTCTGTACTTGTAATCTAGTTTCAGGGACTGGGAGTTACTCCTAGTTTTTTCTCTTTATCTTTTTCTTCATTTTCATTAAATCTAGGTTATAGGCTGAATTATGTCTTCTTGCCTTCCTAATTAATGTATTTGGAGGTAGCACCTTTAAGAAGATAATTAAAGTTCAATGAGGTCACAAGAGTGGGGCCCTAATCCTGTAGGCCTGATGTTCATGTAAGAAAGGAGCTCTGTAGCCACACTTCCAGAGGAGAGGTCACGGGAAGATCAGTAAGAGAGAGCTATCCACTAACCTGGAGTTTGGACGTCCAGCCTGCAGAATGAGAGGAATAGGAGGAAATACATTACTATTCTTTAAGTAGTTGGCTCAACAGTGTTCTATTAGTTTGTGCTGACTAATATACCTTCCCCACAACCTTCCAGCCAAACAACTTTCTCTTCCATTGTGTCAAGGCTAAATGTTACCCTACTAGGTTTTAAAACAAATTTTAATAAATACATTTACATTCCTACTATTTATAATCTTTTCTTTTTTAACATGTCGACCTTCCTATGACTTTGATTTTTTATTCTTTTCACAGTGTGATTCTTTCATTTGAGATTATTCTGTTATTATAAATGCATTAGTCGTGAATTCTTGCTCCATTGCAACACTGATGTTAATTTTGTGGCTGTCTTTTTTTAGGCTTAGTCTTCTTTGTGTATTTTAGGATGTCTTGAAGAGGATTTTGTAAAGTCGAGTCAGAGCATATATATGAAAGGGTTCTAGAAACTATAAGTGCCGTATACTTGTTAGTATTTCCCATCACTCAGAGAATCATCATGAGTGCGGGGACCTCATTGACTCCCTCCAACATAGTGCCTACTTTGTACAGGATGGTGTTTGCCCCGTTGCAAACTCTACTGCTCACACCAGGCCCAGGAGGCTTCCTTGTCAGGGAGTAAAAAAGGAATTTCTGTCTCAAAGAGCTTGACCTTACTGAGTCAGCCTTGCACGACCGCACCAAACTCTGTACTCAAACACCCCAAGGCTGCACCAAAACACTGGTTCTTTGTGCCCATAGAGGATGCTTCAGGATCAGAGTCAGATCAGGCCAGGGGCTGGGAACTGATGTGGAGCAGGTGAGACCTCTCCCCTCCATGGCTTTAAAGTCATAGATTTAAATGTTAGCAATGATGGACATCAAGCAGGCTTGTATCTTACAAGGCTGAGTCATAGTTCAGCAAAAACAGAGCTTGAGATGTTGCCAGGTTAGAGGCAAGAGGCAGAAAATTCCCTGAGGAGACACAATTTCTTTGGCAGAACTGAACCCAGAGCTTTGAGCCAGGAAATTGGATGAAAATCTTTAAGAAAAGTCCAGTTCTGCACTGGGGCTTTAGGTATTAAGAAGAGACCATGGATAATAGATCCAGAACACTATTGAAGTTCCCGCTCTGGCTGGTTGTCCTGGCCCAGCCTTAACTGCAATATCCTACATAGAGGTGACTGATGGTGTTGGCTATAGTGATGGAAGGGGATAAATTTATTTCATATTTTCTCTATGCACCTCACAGCAATCTTATGGGCCAGAATGCTGTTTGTTGTATGCCTATTTTGTCAAGTCGGAAATTGAACGGAGGAGCAGTTAGATGGGACTTGTGGCTCCATCGTATTCCAACATTTATTTTTTTGCTTATGTTATCTTAAGAAGGGAAAGGAAAAATTATGAGAAAAGAAAAAAATGTGGAAACAAAGTCTATGTAAATAGGGAAGGGTGGAGGGGGTGAAAGGCGCACAGGTAATGGGGGGAAAAATAAGAACCAAGATCCATCATGTACAGGTACAAGCACCCAATGATAAATGTAAACATATTGTATACCTAAAATGTGCCAATAAAAGAATTAAAATGAAAAAAAATTCTATGAAAAAGATGTGGACTAGAAGCTATGTTAGATAATTTGCTCATGGTTACACAGCTAGTAAGAAAAAGACTGTGATTGGAACCTAGGAAATCTGTCTTCCGTGCTTGAATTCTCAAGTGCTTTGTGACCTTTTTTTGTAGTGTGAGGTGTGCTTATTTAGGGTCCATGGGCTCTGGGAGTCCCTTGGTTGGACTCTTACTGCTCTGATTCTGGATGCTGAGGGGCTCCCTACTTTTGCTGTGGATATGACTAGATTCTTTCTAACCTTTCTTTGGAATTTTAAAATTCCAGATTCAACTGAACTTCTCTTTAGATCATTGCAATTCACTAATGTTATTTTTCAAGACTTGTTATTGAAAATGGGTGGTTAGTATGTGCTGCTACATTGAACTTGGAGCAATGAAGATTTATTTTAAGGTGAAAGTTGTATATTTCAGACCTTTCACTAATTAAAATTGGCTTTGCAGTTAATTTTCACTTATTTTTGTTTCTGGCTTTAGTCTTCTCATAGTAATATTCTCATGTGTTTTCTTTCTAATTTATATATTGACTTTTTTTTGGTACCGGGGATCGAACTCAGAACTTTGTGCTTGTGAGGCAGGTGGTGGAACCACTGAGCTAAATACCCAGCCCTCTAATTTCTATATTGTATCCCTGAGAATATTTTTCAAGTTCATAAAGGCTTAATTTGAAGAGTTTCTTCTCTATTTTAATGGTATGTTTTTCCAGGACATGAACACTTACTTTCCTGTGTGCCCTGGACCTGGTTAATTGCTCCAGCTGGACCAAGCACCTGATGGGCTTTCCACTCCTCACTGCCATGTCCCCACCACTGTGATGAACCTGCTTGTGGCTCCGTCTTACTCCAACATTTATTTCTTTGGTTAGGTTACCTTAAAAAGAATTCTAAGGAAGAGACGTGGGTTAGAAGATATGTCTTACTGACAAAAAGACTGTAATGTAGATATTTTCTCTTCTGTTTGGGAAATAAAAGCCTAACAACCCAATAGACCCTTTCCTCTCTTGTTGGTGACTCTTATTTCTGAAGGTGATGCCAGTAGTGGGTAGATTCAGTGCTTTGCTGATGACATAGACAATGATTCAGGGTGACTCCTGGGACTCTCAGTCCCTCTCTCCCTTTTTTTGCATGGGTCTTGGGTGGTTGAACCTTAGTGGTTCTAGTAACTTCTTTGCCGCCATCTGAGCTGACCATCTTCATGGTAGAGGCTATATGTGCATCTGCATGGTCGGTCCTCTTTTCACCATTTCTGCTGCTTCTACCATTCAAGGCAAATCTCTGCCCATGTACACACTTCCTTAGACAGTCTCAGATAAAGTCAGTTTTTGTGCCCTTTACAGGGGAGCTTGGCACCTTTGATTGCACAGTCCCCACACCCTCACTGGAAGCATGAGAACAATTCCCTGGAAGCTGGATAAGGAGCAGCTATGTGAAGAGCCAGATTCAGGGACAGGCTCGGTCCCAGGACTAGCCTGCTGTTCTCATACAGGGCTGAGTCTTCTTCCACTTACCTCTCTGCTGCCTCTGTCTTGCCAGTCTCCTACTGAGGCATGACTCTCTTCCATTAGATTTCACTCAGAAGCTTTATTCTGATGCTTTAGAAGCCCAATTTTGGATTCAAAGACTGCTGTACTCTTTGCTACAGCTTTACCCTAAAAGTAGCCTTATGGAGTTCTCTCCTGTAATTCAGGGGCCATTTAAGTACCAGGCCTCATCATGCCATCTATCATTCTCCTAGTGAGTGTTAAAGGTAAAGAAACACCAAATGTTATCATGAATAAAGAAATTACTGGGACTTCCCTTTAGAATAGGTCTTACCCAAGTTGGAACATGACTGTGAATCTATTGCAGACACATTTCCAACATCTTCTCTGCTATATTTCACGTGTGCCAAGTTTAGTTTTTATACTAGTTAGCCAGGAAGAGACTTTCCAGGGAACTCTGACAATGTCTTGAGCAATAAATAATACCTGACTGAATCAGCATTATTCAGAACTCAGAAACTCAACAGAATGTGAAAATCTATGGGCAGATGCAACAAACACAGGGCTCGCTGAGCAGCTGTGCTTGTGCTCAAGGTAAATACATCTTTAAGGATAAATATTATGATGTGAAAATAGGACGGGAAAGAAATTTCCTTGCTTTTTAGAAACAAACAGCATTCGTTTAAGGGGCGCTGTTGTCAGGCAGTGTCAGGGATCTTTTCCCTTTATTGGATACAGATTTCAACTCAGTCACATTTCATCAGCAGCACAGGAAAACATTGTTCTGTATTCATTTTTGATGTACCTTTGTAAAACAAATAGTTAACCTGGGGTTGCTTCTCAGTGTTGCTAAATTTGCTTGTTGTAAGAGGTTTGAAACAGCTGCTTAAACCAGAAGCAATTCCTAGAAGGGCTCTGATTTTAAACAGCAGTACTCAGGGTCTTTTGTGGCAAACCTAGAAAACTCTTAAGGACCATATGTTGATGACAAAAGTGACCTATGGTGAATTTCCATACTCTTCTCTGACCATTGTATTACTACCTGTAACAGGTATGGGGAAGTGGAAGATATTTTTGTCTCTGTAAGGCATACTTTTGGCTTTTCTGATCCATCCAACCCTCTTCTCTGTACATATGGAGATTATTTCATTAGAACAAAATTCTGGAATATGATTATTCCTTTTGTTTTCTGCTTTCTGTGATATTACTCTTTTTTTTTTAAAGAACAAAATCTCTAATTCTGAGAGTGCTTTGGAAAAGTCTCTTCCATAATAATTTCTTACATGGCTAAATGTTAGGAAGGTGGGTATAAAAGAGGCAGTTGCTTTGGGTGAGGACCAGGTGAAGTATATAATCTCCCTCAGATTTTGGAGGGAGGCACATTAGAAAATCTAAGAAGACCTTTCATCCGCTGGGAGGCATCAGTAAAATTATAGTTGGAATTATTTTCCAGCATTTCTCATAAACTGGGAAATTGTTCTGAAAGATTTCCATCTTTTAAATTCTTC
The DNA here is from genome assembly GCF_000247695.1 of Heterocephalus glaber. The sequence continues at coordinate 6,891,347 of NW_004624806.1, forward strand.
TTGCCCACCTCCTATCCTAGAAGGGGATAAAAATGCCTCCATGGTTGGAGATGTAGAGCAAGCTGAGGGAAAAGGGAAAAGGCAGCCCCTTTTGACTTGGGTCGAAGAGCAAAGCAAAGGCAAGAGGCAGGAGAAAAAAGGCAATCAGAAATGCATAGCCAATGAGGTTGGAGTCTGGATCCAGGGGAAGGGACAAAAGGCAATTGAAGATCAAATCCAGGTGAAACCAAGAAAAGCTCAGTTCAATGTGAGGCAGACCATGTGGGAGTAGAAAGGAAGCGCCTCCACATGGCATCCATCACAATTAATAGATACAGAGCCCATGCCATCAGGCACAAATATTCTAAAGTCTGCTGGAGGATGGGCCATGCTCTCTCTGATGCTGTGAGGTTGAGGCAGGATTGACATAAAGTTGAAAGTAAATATGGGGGTGGTGTGGGTCCAGCGAATGAGCCTCCCAACTCTGCCACTTGCCTTCTAGAATCCTGTTCTAGCAAAGGCAAATATGTGTATCACTCCTATAGCCAAAGGACACAGAAGTCATCACCAAAGTAACATAGCAGAGTGGTAAGATCATGAGTTCTGGAGTCAGGCCCGTGGCTTAGACCCTGCCACTGCCTCTAACATTGAGCAAGTGACCAGAGGTAAGGTGCTCTATAAAACAAGTCCCTTCACTTGAAAATAATATGGCTCTTAAAGGTTTTTTATGAGGAGTGCCTAAAAGGTTTTTATAAAGAGTGTGTATAAGATATATAGCACAGGGCCTGTGATATAATTTATTCTCAATAAATAGCTCTACTGATAGTAAAATACTTATAAAATGTTTTATATGTGAATTCAACACTAATCAAATCATTACTGTCATTCTTAGAATTTCCTGCTTCGATGTGAAAAGTTAATTCTACTCGAAGACAGAGGTCTAGTTTTGGTCTCTGGTTCTTGGGAAGTAATCTCTAAACCCTTGGAATTTCCAGACTGATGGGAGTTTCCTTGTTATTTGTTGTGAGCCCCTTTACCACACCTGATAGTGTAAGCTAAGCAGATGACTCAGAAGTGAGGGCTGGCCATAACAGGAGGATCAGCCATGTGATTTGAGTGTGGGAGATTTGAGCAGCCCCATGGGTGATGAGCCAGTCAATCAAGGCTATGTAATGAAGCTCCAGTGTAACTGTGGACACCAAGGTATGGGTTTATACATCTGTCCACAGATATGAAGGTAACAGAAGCAGAGGACAAGAAAGCTTTGTTCCCTTAGTTCCCAAATATGCCTATGTGCCTTTTCGTTTTGGCTGGTTCTGATTTCTATATATTAAAACTGTAATATGAGGCTGAATACTTTCTTGAGTTCTATGAGTCACACTAGCAAATCATCAAGCCTGAGGGAATCCATGAGGGCCCCTGAATTTGAAGCTAGCTAGTCTGAAGTGAGGTGCCCCTGGGATCTGTGAACTTTGTAGTTGGTGTCAGAAATCTTGGGCTGACTTGTGTCTTTTTTTTTTTTTTTTTTGGTTGGTACCGGGGATCAAACTTGGGACCTTGCACTTGTGAGGCAGGTGGCGGAACCACTGAGCTAAATCCCCAGCTCCAGACTTGTGTCTTTGACCTCAAATTTGGCTGACTCTGGACGCTTGTTGATCCAGGAATAGTCTCAGAGTTCTACTCAAGGTGACACTCAGGTAGCTACTGGATCAATCAGAATTGAGAGAGAAATACATATTTGTTTTGTCATTGAGATTTCAGGTTTTGTTGGTTTGTTTGGTCACCATTGCTTGACCCATCATTATCTTGATCAGTGGACTCTGCCTCTTGGTCTGTTGTCTGTTCAGCCACATGTTCAACTCTTAGCTGTGACTATAGTATGATAAAAAACAAGATTAGAAATTGTTGTAGGTCATATTGACATGAAATAAAGGAGGTGAAGTTTGTGTTTTGGTTATACTTTAGATATTTTGTAGCCAAGTTGGAGAAAAACAAATATTGGATTTACTATATGTATTTGGGGAAACAAATGTGGAATAGGAACAGTCTCTCAACATTGGCTTATTGATAGTTTGGACTGGATAATTCATTGTGTGGAAGGTATTTGGTAGGAAACTTAGCAGAATTCTTGACCTCTACCTACCAGTTCCAATAGCACCCCCTAAAATTGTAACAAGTAAAAATGTCTTTTGTTATTGCCAGTGGCCCTTGGGAATACAGAGTGTCAGTATCATCCCCCAGCTAAGAAACACAGACACAGAATAAGGAACACTTGATGGGAATTGCAGGGTTGGGCTTGCTCCCTATTTCTGCTACTTAATGCCTCCTTGATTATGGGTAATTCATACTATGGGAGCTCTAGTTTCCTCACCTATAAAATTGAGATAATAATTATTCAAAACATTCATAAATTCATGTATATGTAATTTCATAAGCTGTAAAGCACTGCCATATTTAAATTCTTTAAAGTGGGTTCCATAGCAAAATTATTTTCAGTAGGATAAAGTGTATCCATCATGATTTTCTAATCACAAGGTGATCTGGAAGAGAGGACGGATAGATCACCTGAACGAATCCAGGTAGTCAATAAAACTGATGTTATGTGGCCTCACACTTCTGTAGACATCATATTTCTGTTGAGTACTTTCCCTGTCAGTTTTCATCTACTCCTGTTGAGAGCAGGGCTCATACTTATACCTAATTTTCATACTTTTCCCACCCCTGTAGGTCTCCTGAGGAAGACAAAGATATCATCAAAGTTGTCAGTCCTGGCTTTTACTTGTTTACTGCTTTTACACTTCAGTGAGCAGAATATTTTTGAGGAATCTTAAGGTATCTGTTTCTCCCTCTCTAAAAGCATCACACCTCAATGCTTTCAACTTTTGCTCCCAGCCATATGCAAAGGCTAAAAAGTAACCTCATGGGTAGGTTGAAGGCTTAACTAGCAAATGCTGATACTGGCTTATACTTTCCTTATGAACTGTATCTTGGCAGCGTCATTAATTTATACTGCCCAACATTCTGGTTCTTCTGACCATTGTCAACACTTGGTATTGAATTCCCTTTAATTTTAGCAACTCCAGTGGGTGCATATTGGTATTCACTGGGTTTTAACAAAGTAATCTCAGATATGTATTACCTGAGATTAACAAAAGATTAAGCCTTGATTAAATAATATAATGCAAGACTTTTGAGGAGTATCATGATGGTCTTTCAGGGGAAGTGAACACACACTTAATAAGCACTTACTACCCATTCGGTGTGATACCAGTTGTTCTGCTCACACTATCATTTGAAATGCTTCCAGGTATCTCATATGTAAGTTTCACTTTTTCCACTTTTCAGAGGAAGAAACTGACTTTAAGCACATTTAATAATTTACCCCAAGTCTTATATTTATGAAGATTTGTCTCATGTCATATCATATAGGTGGCTGAAGATTTTTCCCAGTATTTACGCTGGCATTGAGAATTACCTATGTCTTTAACTTTTTTTTATTAGTACATGTTTGCAATACGTGCATGTACAGTCATCTTGGGGAGTGGGTACATGTGCATAATACAACTTGGTTCTATTTTTTAACACTTTCACTCTTCCCTCCCTCCCACTCCTCTAAATTCCTTTTTTCCATTTTTGTTCTAATTAATATTATTACTCTTATCTCATGTTTATGACATGAGGTTCTAGGTTACTAGGTTCCTGTACATGACACATCTTGAGAGAACATACGCAGAGGGCATAGTGGGCATGGAGAATAGGAGAAGTTTAGGGAATTCCTAAGCATATTTTGGGTTTTCTGGTGGAAGAATGGAATTGAACCTGAGGTACTAACCTACAATTCAGTGATGAGTTCATCTGGCTCTAGATTTCTCTGGAGATACTTCAAGTCCAATCGTTAAGTTCCACTACACACTATCAAACATTCTCTACGGGGGAAAATCATCCCTCATGGTCACTACTTGCTCTCCCAATGCTTCATAGCCACGAACTCTTGATCCACAGAGCCCGTGGAAGAGAGAAGGCAGAAAGTTAGAGTAAGTGACTGATGCTAGGACCACCCTAATAAATAGTTCAAGATCACAGTGTGAAAAGAACCAGAGGAGGAACCCAAGTGTTTGGGCGTTTCAGCTACAGGTATATTGTGAACTGATCGTGTGTGATGCATTTTCTTGAGGGTCTTTTGTGGCATATCTGAGTCTGATTATCTGAATGTTCTATTTTATTGAAGCTGGCATTGGCTACAAGAAGGCAATGGATGCAGTTTCATTAATAGTATTGTTGGTAGTGGACTTTTCTTGAGTACTTAAGAGTATGACTGGCACTATGCTGACACTGGGCCCACACATCCTGATAACAGCCTTGAGAGGGCACTGCTCTCTAGTTGAGCAGGGTGAGGGTACACTGAGGTGAAGTCTCTTGTCCAAGGACACCAGATGGGAAACCTAGAATGCACTACACATTAACTATTATGTTTGTTAGATTGTTAGTCAGGTTTCTTTCTCTATGACAAAATACCTAAGAAAAGCAAGTGAGAAATGGTTTATTTTGGGTCATGGTTTCAGATGACTCAGTCTATAGTCATGTGGTTCTATTGCTTCTGGGTCAAAGGTAAAGTAAAATATCATGGTGGGGAGCATGTTATGGATAAAATTGTCTCACTTCATGGTGGCTGTGAGGCAGAGAGAAGGAAAGAGCCAGAGAGGAGAGGCAGTATCTGGGGACAAGATATACTTCCCAAAGTCACGGCTCCATTACCTACTCCCCTCAACTGGGCCCCATGTTCAAATAGTTCAACTGGAACAAATGGATTAATCCATTGATAAAGTTAGTGCCTTCATGATCCAATCATTTTCCAAGATGGTCAGTTGGCTTTTGATTTCAGATATAAACCAAGTCAGTTACACAGCCTCCTTCTTTGTGGATATGAAAGTAAACGGTCTGATACTGAAATCTTACAAAGTAAATCAATCAAGTCACCACCCCACAGCATATTCAGCGACAATCCACACTGCTAAACATGGCTGGCAGGGCTCAGCATAACCCATCTGGCTTCCCTTGTTCCTCCCATCCAGATTCAGGTCTGGCTACATGGGCCTTTCTGCTGCTCCTCAGACCTCTGCAGCTAGTTCCTATCCTGGAGTCTCTGTCCAGGTCTTCACTGACTCTCCCTTCCCTTCACTCAGACCCCTGCTCAGTGAACCTTCCTTCCAGGCGGCATCTCTCAGAGTGGCCCTGCATCACTCTGAGCTACCTGTATGGATGCCTGGTTCTTTTCACTGCATTCACAAACAACTGACGTCACGTTACATATTTATTGGTTTATTGCCCATCTCACCCACCTTTCCTGGACTTTAATATAAGCTTCATGAATTTATCATTCTTACACAGCATTCTGCATATGAACAACAGTCTCTGACACACGGTAAGTGTTTCCTTCAAGTTTGCCAAGTTGGTGAATAAATCTCATGGGATTGCCTTCCTTTGAGAGAAGCTACATCTTTCATGTTGATTTGTATTAAGCTCCTTCTAATTTACTGCATTTATAACAATTTATATTCCCATATGAGTTTCATGCAAACTGATATGTTGAAATTTTCACATAAATGACATAGTATTATACATAACCTTTTGCAGCCTGCTTTTATTTTCTGATCCCAAAATGTTTTCTAGATTAATCCATGTTGATACTTTTAGTTATGCTACATTTATTCAACTGTTATATAGTGTTTTGCCAAATGAAAGAACCATATTTTATTTATCCACTCCATTACTGGGCTAAAGTTAACTTGTTTTTTTTATTTTTGGAGGGAGTGTTGGTAGGAGTCTGCATATATATTTACATTTTGGTTTTGAAATTTCCTCTAGGCTAGATGCATAGAAGTGGAAGTGCTACCCTCTATGTTCTGTATAATATCAACTTTGCCAGGTGAGTTAAGTCGAGCTGACCAAAATTGTTTGTACTACTTTACAAAGTATAGGAATTCCATCCTCATATTTTAATAAATATTTACAGTCAAGTTTTTTTATTTTTACCTATCTGACAGGTGTCCTAGGTGTTTTATCTTTGTTTTATCTTGCAATTCCCAGATTATTATCAATAGTTTCCTTTTTTTCACATATTACTGGTCATTCAAGTTTCTTTTCTTCTGAATTATTTGTTCATATATTTGCTTCTTTTTCTTTTAGCTTGTTTGTCTATTATTACTGTAAGAGAGTTCTTTATGAACTCTTTATTAAAATATTTTATGATTTATTAGCATTGCAATTGGTATCTCACAGTGTAATTTTCTTTTCCATTACTTATGATGTTTATTTATATATATATAGTAAATTTAATAGACCGTTTTCCTTTTTATTTGATTTTTAAAATAGATTTTGAAGAAATTCCTCTGATGTTATAAAATGTCCTATATTTTGTTTTAAAGTTTAGAGTTTGCTTTCCACACATTTTGTTTTTGTTATAGTATGAGATAGTGTCTAATTTTATTTTTATTTCGAGAGCTACCAAGGGCCAGTTTCATTTTACAATGTAATATTAATTTTGCATAGGTATTTTTGAATATAGTCTGAGGGTTAGAATAAGGCTGTAAAGTACACCCTAAGTAGTCTTGTTCCCACTCTGGCCCGGTCTAGCCTCATATTGCCACACAGACAACAGTTATTAAATATTATGCTATGGTACTCCATGCAAAGTAGAGCAAATCGGAAGAGTCACACTTTCCCTTTCTATAGCACAAGTAGCACCCTCATTCGCACTTTGCACTTTGCGGTTTTCATTGAACTACTTGTCCTGGAGCACTTCTGCCGAAGTGTATGGGGAGCTTCCATTTCTCTTTGTAACCGACCAGTTTTTTATGACGTGGAGCTATCAGGATGTGTTTCACTGGTTTCCTAGAGATGGGCATGTAGGCTCTCTCCAGGCTTGTTCTTGTTTTCACTAGCCATGCTGCAATAAATGACCGTATACACACATCATTTCGTCTGTGATACATTCCCACAGTGGGATGTCTGGGGGAAGGGTATATGCATATGCATTTGAAAAATTCTGATAGATAATGCAACTAGCCTCTACAGCTGCATAAGCATTCCACCTTCTGTAGGGATGTAGAGCATCTCTTTCTGCACAGGCTCGTCCATGGTAAGTTGTCAATCTTATACATGTTTTGACAAGTGAGAAATGGTTTCAAGAGTATTTTTGCATATTTTATTTCCTATTTTAAATTGAGTTATAGTAAGAATTGAGTACGTAAGTCTAAACTTTACAGTTACATGACATTATGTATGCATACATTTTTCATATGGACACATATTAGGTATTTATTTACTATCAGTTAAAATGCTGAGCATTTCCATTACTCTAGAAGGCTCTCTCATGCCTGTCTCAATCAGCACAGTTCCATCGAAGGAAAGAGGTGCTTAGATTTCCAGCCTCACATCTTAGTTGTGCCTGATTTTGATTTATATATTTATTTGGAATCATGACATGTATTCTCTTTTGTGTAAGATATCTTCTATTAAATTATGTCCATTAGTATCCATTGTATGAATAAACCACCATTTATTTAACCATTCTTATTGGTGGATGTTTTGGTTGTTTCTGGTTTAGAATATTTTGGAAGCTGGTATGAAAATTTTTATACATATCTTTTGGGGAGACAGATGCTTATTTATGTTGGGTATATACCTAAGACTGGAATTAGCACATTATTCTAGGCTTTAGAGATACCTCCAACAAGTATTCAAAGAACTTGTCAAGAGGTATGAGGTTCCAAGGGCTCACCCTTTCCTGTCCATGTTCCATGCATGAAGGTATTGGTCAGTGATGAAGGAAATTTTTAGAATGATAGCATTAGTCAGAGTATTAACAATATCTGTGCTTGGACTCTGCCTGCCAGTTTCCTCAGGGTGATGTGAAGAAGGCAGATGTCACATTTCCAAGGATTACTATACAAATATCTTAGAAAAGTTTGTAACAAAGGGGAGTTAGACATGCAGAGATGAAAGATACCCATGAAGAATGATCTCTTGGGCTGGGGATTTAGCTCAGTGGTGCCATCACCTGCCTTGCAAGTGCAAGGTCCCGAGTTCAATCCCTGGTACCAAAAAAAAAAAAAAATCTCTCAGCGTTTGTATCAGGTTATATTTATCAGTGTTCCAGCAGCACCACATCATGTCCAATACTTGATGTTGACAGTCTCTTTATTTTTATCCACTTTTGTGGGTGTGCATCTGTATTTGATTATTATCATAGTTTATAATAATTACATCTCACATGTTTAGAAGAATATTAAAATAGGAAAATATGTGAAAAATAATGTATAATACCATTTCTCCTTCAAAAATTTTAGTTAAAACTGCTATATTGATGAGACTATGGAGGAAGAGACCTTTATACATACTGCTGATAAAAGTGAAAAATTATTCAATGTCTACGCAGGCTAATTGTCAATATATAGCATAATTATACATGCAGATGCTGTCTTTTTCTTTTTTGTGGTGCTAGGGATTAAAGCCAGGGCCTCAAACCTATCAGGCAAGTGCTTTACCACTGAGCATTCTCAGCCTCTGTGAGGTCCGTCTTAATCTAGCAACCTCACTTCTGGGAAACATTACATTGTTGAGTAGAAGTAATGTTAAAGAATGTGATTATCTTCTTTCTGACATTGGAAAGAAAACATCCAATTTTCAATATCACATATCCTTTGTGTTATACAATATTTCTGCTTTGTTTCCTCTTTGAAAGTAAGAATAATCTTAGTTATTATTCTTATTTCTTTTTTAGTTTTTTTAAGAAGATAGAGTGTTGAATTTTATCAAATACATTTCTACCTCTGCTTAAAGGCGATTGTTTGATATTTTTCCTTTCATCAGTCCTTTCATTGACATATTTTGTAATATTAAGCCACCCTTTCTTTTCTGTGACAAACCCTACAAGATGTGATTTTAAGAAAGTAATTGTTTTACTTTTTGTCTTCAAAGTGAAATTTCTTTTTTCCTTTCTTATCTATCATCTGTCTCTTATATATATGATATATATGAGAGAGAAAGAGAGATATAATATATATATATTAAATAATAGGTCAATAGGATCAGAATATGAGTTGGGAGAGGCTTCCCAATTTTCCTAAGTGGATTATGTCCTGAACAAGATAACGTATTTCACAGAACCCCTGTGACTTCAACTAAATTATCAAATTGTGTTAGTAATCTGATTAATCTGATATCTAAGATATATTTATTCATAATATAAAATTGTGAATGTTAAACACACATAAAATTTTAGCCTTTGCCTTACTCACAACAAATAATATTTCTTTTTAGCATTTTCAAAAATTCTAAGGCTTCTAGAAACCCATTGGACAACTGTTACTCAGTGTTTGAAAGTTTCAATTTTTCATGGATTATCCATGTGAATTCTCAGCCCTTCTCAATTTAGCAATGCTGGCATCTGCTTAATATGTCTATACAGTGAGACACCCAACAATGAAGGACATCTGTATCTCGCGGCACATTGGCAACTTCAGAATAATTTTCAATGTGAAATTGAGAGTCACTGTCCTGGACAGAAGGTTAATGATAAATCTGGAACAGATGCTAAGTAATTTGTCCAGCAAAAGCCATTCTATGTGGTGGTAGTGATTATTCTTTTTTATTTATGTATCTATAGTGTAGGTATAAAGTCCTCTATAGTAAAAATAAACTACAGCCTTGTGTTGCTTTAGCTCTCAAAAAATTGTTCAAACAGTATTCTCAGAAATTTTCTCTGACCTTCAAGGGTACATAAACTAAGTTTCTAGCAGATATCTTGTTAACATTGAATAGTTACAATAAAGAAGTACATCTTCATAATGCATCAAATTGAATTATTTCATATTTTAGTATGAACTGAAGGGTGGTACCAAACAACTTATAAGTGAACAAATTATGAGGAAAGTGTTCTCAAATCAATAGATACAGATACAATGTGTGACATCCAATTTTGTGTCTATGTGATGGAAGATCCAGGAAGGTTAAGAAACATATCTACAGTCTTTACTTTTTCTTAGCATTGGGGGAATGTCTGACAATTATATCCTAGGTCTGACTAACATATGGGACTATCAGAAAAAAAAGCACATTTGTAATCCAATAATTCCTTGACTCAAGCAGAGTTGGATAGAAATAACTATTGAAAAGCATTATCATTAGAACTCTGTCAGCACAAGCAAGCCAGGTTCTTATTTTTTGCTCTTCATGCCTGAAGAGGTTAGAAGCCACATACATCATACATATGATACTAATGACTTGCATTTTCCTGATATGTAGTGAAGTGAAAAATCCTTTCATATACCTGTTGGTCATTACATACATCCATTATGAGAAATTTTTTTCAAATATATAGACCATTAAAAAAAACAGGTTAGCTATTTTGTTATTGAGTTTGAGTACCTCCTCATTTTGGAGAATAGTTCCTTAATAGACATTCCACACATTGCCTTTTCTTTCTGATGATTGCTTCTTTTGTTGTGGAGAAACATTTTAGTTTGATATTTTCACTTGTACTTTTTTATTTTGTCGCTGTTACTGTTGGTGGCATATACAAGAAATAATTGTTGGACCAATGCCATGAAGCTTTCCCTGTATTTTTTTCTAAAAGTTTTATAGCTGGATGTCTTAGGCTTATTATGTAATCCATTTTTAGGTAATTTTGTGTACTTCAATTATATTCTTTTCCATTCAACACCATTTGTTGGGGAGACTTCTTTTCCCATTGTGGGTTTTTGGCAACTTTACTGAAGATCAGTTGACTGCAAATGCTTGGATTTATTTTTGGGCTCTCCTTTCTTTATATTGGTTCATATATATTTTATGCCACTTTAATTTCTATGGCTTTATAGAATATTTTGGAATTAAGAGGTGTGATGTCTCTGGGTTTGTTCATTTTACTCAAGATTATTTTTCACTATTTGAGAGCTTTTGTAGTCTTGGATTTTTTCTATTTTTCTGAAAAATGCCATGGGGATCTTGGCAGAGATTTTATTAAATTTGTCCATTACTTTGGACAAATGAATATTTTAATAATATTAATTATTCCAATTCATGAAAACAAAATGTCTACTTTTTGTCTTTTAATTTCATTCATTCCAGTGATATATTTCTTTACACTCTTAAGATGTATATTATAATCCACTGTCAATAGAATAAAAGGACAAACCACAGACTAGGAAAAATATTTGCAAAGGGTATATCTTATAAAAGATTCTACCTCTAAAAAAAGTTTGGACCTCTAATATACAAATAACATGTAAAACTCAACAATAAGCCAAGACCATAACAGATACGAACGAAAATATGCAGTCCGCGAATAGATGTAGTAGAAGATGTTGCCCAATATGTTTCATAGAAGTACAAATTAAAACAACAATTAGACACCCCAACCCAACTCTGAGAATAAACAGAAACTAGAGTACCAAGAAACCAAATGCTGGCAAGGATGTGGAGCAACAGAAACTTTTATTCATTGACTGTGGGGAAGAAAAATGGTACGACTACTTTGAAAGATGGCGTGGAGCACTCTTAAAACACTAAACACACTCTTACCATACACACAGAGCAGTTATTCTCCTTAGTATTTTCTCAAAGGAGTCAAAAGCTCAGAAACCTACACATGAATGTTTAAGCAGCTTTATTCATAATTACCGAAACTTAGAAGTGACCAAGCTGTCCTTCAGTAGGTGAATAGAAAAACTGTGATACAATGAAATATTATTTAATAATAAAAAGAAAAGAGCTGTCAATGCATGAAAAGATTTAAGTGCATAATACTAAGTGGAAGAATTCAATCTGAAAAGGCTACATGATACTATAGGATTCAAACTATATGACATTCTGGAAAAGGCAAATACATGGAGACATAAAAGATCAATGATTTCCAGGGGTCAGTAGAAGGGAGGGATGAATAGGTTGAGCACAGAAGAGTTTTAAGGTAATGAAATTACTCTCTTTGAAACTATAGTGGCTACACTTGTCCAAATCCATAAAATGTAAAACATGAGGAATAAAAGCAAACGCTAATGTAAACTAAGGTCTTTGAGTAGTAACAATATGTCACTGTAGGATCATCAACTATAACAAATTAAGACTCTCATGGGGAATACTGGTAATGGGCAAGAATGTACCTATATGAGGCAGAGGACATATGGGGAATCTCTGCCCCTTCCTTTAAATTTTACCATGAGCCTAAATCTGCTCTAAAAATAAAATGTATTTAAAAAGATAACAGGTTTTGGGAAGGATGTGAAGGAATTGGAATCCTTTTACATCAGTGGCAGACTATAAACGGTGCAGGCACTATGGAAAACCAAAGAGTTTCCTCTAAAAATTGAAAATGGAACTCATATATTCCAAGAATCCTATTTGTAAGTACATATCCAAAGAATTAAAATCAGGATCTTGAAGACACATCTGTGGTCTCACGTTCATTATGGTATTATTCACAGTAACAAAGACATGGAAAAACTGAAATGAATGGATAGTGAGAATGTGGGACACACACACACACACACACACACACACACACACACACACACACACCAAAAACAAAACAAAACACCAGAAACATTGAATTCGTCAGCTTTCCCTTCAATGGGACACATTATCCAACAACACAAATTGAAGAGAGGTTTTTTATTGGTTCATAGTTGCAGAGCTTTCAGTCTGTGGCTGACTGGCCCAAAGGCAGAAATATCATGGTGGAGGGGCATGGTGAATCAAAGCTGCCTGGCTCATGGCAGCCAGAAAGCAGAGCAGAGGAGCAGTGCCAGAAGGAAGGAGCCAGAGACCAGATAGACCCCCAAGGTCATGCCTCCATTACTCACTCAGACACAACCAGGATGTGTGCTTTACCAATTCCTTAGACATTTCTTAATCTAATCAATCTGATATTTACTGTCACATATGCCCTTTACTATTAGTAAAGGGTAATTGTTAGTATTTTTGTTAGTCTTGGAATGTTCTGCTTATGTGGATTTTTAGTCCTGGGCTATAAATGTCAGGGGGTGAAGATTATACTTAATATATTCTACAGTACATTGCTCTCTAGAGATAATGGTGGAGAAATTTATCTTGAAGTATTAGCTTGCCTAGATATAGTTTTAAAAGTAAAAACGTAATTTATTTTGACTATTAATTTGTAAGCTATAATTTTTTCAAGTTTGACTGCATTTTATGGTCCACAAAAATGTTATTTAAAATATAGATAGTTAAAAATTCCCTCATATCTGAAATCACACGTCCTATGAAAGTTCCATGTTGATCACCTGACTTTGAAAAAGCTAGAAGGATTGGTGCCCTGGTAAAGAAATTTGAACATAATTACCCTGAAAAGTCCTCTGTTTGGGGCCCAGGGAAACTTCTAAGTAGTCCCAGCACTAAGAGCTCACTCTTCAACACTCAGAAAGTACACAGAGAGAGTGATAGCTTTTATAAATTGATTAGGAGAGACAAAGAAGAGATTTTTTTTCTTAAAAAAGATGCTTACCTTAAATGTCACCAAAATGTCTTCTATAAAAGTGTTTGAATTACTTTTTCTTTTATTCTTTGTGGGCTACTGATCTTTTACTTTCTCTGTACTAGGATTATAAATAATTTGCAGAATGGTAATTTTATGTGTCAATTTGACTACACAAAGGGCGCCCAGGTAGCTGGCAGACATTACTTCTGGATGTGTCTGAGAGGGTGTTTCCAGAAGAAATTAGCATTTACTTCAGTGGAATGAGATCAGCCTTGCCAGTGTGGGTGGCCAGGAGCCAATCTGTTGAGGCTAAATAGAATAAAAGGACAGAGAAAGGGAGGACTTGCTCTCTGTTTGAGCTGGGACATCCATGTTTTCCTGCTGTAGGACCCTGGAACTTGTGGGTCGCGGCCTCCAGGTTTGATTGCCACTTTTTGTCACCAGCTTTCCTGGGACAAGGCAGGATCTCTCAGTCTCCTCACCCACATGAACCAGTCCTTCCTTATGAATCTTTCTATACACCTCTCTGTATGTATCCTATGTTCTGAGTTGTGGAGAGCCCTGACTGACATAATTTGTAGTTTTTTCCCCTTATAATGAGAACCTTACCATGTCCCTGACAGTTTAAGCTATCTGAGGTCCAGGCTAAGGGCAATCACACTCCATCCCTTGCTCTCTGTGAATAAATAATGAGCAGTAAAAACCATCCAGGGTTACAATAAAAATGCTGACCCATATTTGTCATATCTGTGCTTGTAACGAGAATTGCTATCCTCATTTTCTCAAGACATGCCAATTCACCAGAGCCACAGAGCAAATATAATGGCATTTTGTGGCCTATTTTGTATAAAATTTATTTCTAAAGATTTATTATTTCCTTAGAAGGCTCATTTTTGTTTTATAGTGATTTTATTTTGCACAGCCTTTCCCAGAGATTTTGTTACAAATTAAGTTCTTCCTGTTAGGATATAGTTTTGATTATTAGTAACTGGGGGTGAGTGCTGGCATAGAAATGAAGAGAATTGCAAAAGAAATGCATTTTATTTGAAATGCAAATAGTTATCAAAAATGTCTACTGAAGAAAATCCATTCAGATGACATAGGGAACACAAAATAGGAACAGAAAACACAGATTTGCCCTTCATTCTTTTTATGTCAACAATAAAAAGTTTTATGCAAGTGGTTATATTGCTTTTCTCTGTCCTTTTTATGCCTAAATTGCTTTCTTTGCAAAAAGTTAAAGTAGATGGCAAGAAAGGATAAATGATATTTTTATCAAAAGCTTATTTTTTAGACCTATAAATATCAAAACATTCTTTAGCTACTTTTTTAACCCTCATAATACAGTGAAGGAACAATAAGATATGTGGCTATTTAGTACTAACATACATAAGTTATAGTGTTTGACAAATATTTTTTAAGGAATGTATTTTATTTTTACTATTTGAAACTTTTATTTTTACTGTATATCCTTTTATTGGTAGATTTTAGGCATACAATATAATGACATTCATCACTGGAAATGTGCACCTTTACATAGTCTCTTTTGGTTCTTATTTTTTTCCCCTTCCCTGGAGCTCCCTTCAACCACTCCATTCTTCCCTATTTATAAAGACTTTGTTTCCATTTTTCCATTTTCTCATATTAATTCCATTCCCTTCTTTCCTTTCCCCTACCCTTCCCACTTCCCCTTCCCCTTTGTCCCTTTTCTTCCTATTTCACATTACCTATTATACCTTTTAGTCCTTATTTACACTTTCAGTTTCTCACACCAGAGAAACTATACGGTATTTACACGTGTGTCCTATTTATTTCACTTAAGAGTATCGCCTCAATGTGCATCCATTTAGCAATAAATGTCTCTAATTTCTC
This sequence comes from Heterocephalus glaber, assembly GCF_000247695.1. Next base: position 6,906,690 of record NW_004624806.1, read on the forward strand.
ATTTTTTATGGCTGAGTAGTACTCCATTTTATTTAAAAAACCCACATTTTCT
>NW_004624806.1:6937793-7003651 GCF_000247695.1 Heterocephalus glaber
GTTGCTGTAGGTGATCTGGAAGTCTGGTTTTGAGACTTATTTATGTGTTTTCTCATTTCAACTGGGCCGCAGAGTGAGTGCTGTTGATGTCCATGCAGCTCACCTCCTCCGAGCTGGGAGAGATGGGCCAAGGGCTGGGAGCGGTGGTAGGGATGGTGGCCCAAAAGCCCCTTCCTCTGGGCCAGGAGCAGTGGGATGTTTGGTGGCCTGGAAGCCCCTTCCTCTGTACCAGGAGCTGTGGGATGGCAGCTCAGAAGCCCCTACCTTTGGGCCGGAATACTTCAAATGCTGAGAACTTGATTAGCTCCAGTACAGTGGTCTGGTCGTCCAGTGTCCTCTGTGTCTTTTTAGTGTGGAACCAGGTGGCTCAACAGAGAAGAGGCTAAAAGAGCAGGGAGGTGGGGGTCCAGTGGATTGCTCCTGGGGCGTGGGCTGATTTGGTGTTTTCAGTGTGACTGGTAACCTTTGGACAGCATCCGCAGACCTGCCTGTCTGCAGTGGGCTGATTTGGTGTTTTCAGTGTGATTGATGACCTAAATAGCTATTTTTAAGGCATTTCCATTAGTGATTATCAAGATGAGAATAAGGAGTTACATATTCTGAAAATGTTTCCAGTCTTTATAATATTTGGTTGTTTCTTGTAGAAGTTCCCCTGTGCTTGTCAGGGTAAAAAAAGCATCTTCATTTCATCAGAGAATGGCATCTGTGTTGCATTTACAAATGTGTTGTACTGAAACCACAGAAGTGTTACCAAATAATGGTACGAGGAAGAATAACTGTACTACCATGATGGAAATACAAAATGAAGCCCTGTTGCCAGCCACACCTTACATGCATGCTTATAAAGCTTGAAGACTTGAGAAAAATCCTCACAAACTTGCACTATTGTTATATAAACATTAGATTTATACCACACATTATTCTATTTATAATATAACTAAATGAATGGGCTTTAAAGCTAATTAATTTGTCAGCTCATCAGAGTTTCATTTAGATCTTTTTCCTCCATAAATCCTAAGAGCTAACCCAAAGCACTTTCCAAATTCAATGTATACAATCCTATCATTTCTCCTCTCCCTTTCTGATATTGCTCTTCACAGTCTTTTTGGAAAATGTCATAAGGGGAAGTTAGTTACTCTATTTCCTGGCTTTCATTTCACTGATTCTCCTTCTAGAGTCAGACAAGTATATAACAATAGCAGAAGGATGTGATGTTTTAAAGCTTTTATAGCTAACATAATGCTATTTTCTGGAAGATGCCTCAGTGCACTTTTGAGAGCATTTGAGTTTCTCCCAAAGCAACTTCCTAGTTATGCAATTTCATAGAGCTGAAAGAAGAGGAGAATAAGACCTCCCTCATAAACACAGGCAAGGGGCTGATATAGCCTACTGGGTGGTCGCAGCATGGAATCAAGCAGCGGAATCATGTCTGGGGACAATAGTATAATTAAGACATTTATCTGCCCTTTTTTGTTGTTGTTATTGGTATTGTTATTTTGTAAAATGAAACTAAGTCGGAGAAGCAGGTAAGGGTAGAGTAAGCAAGGACTAAACGCAAGGAAGCTGAGTGCACAAGAGCCAGGCTTGGGCAAGTTCTGCCCCTCATGGCCACAGAAGAGCAGGCAAGTCATAGAGGTCTCTTGGCCTAGATGGGGTGATATCCATGTGCCTATGTCAGGGAGCTAGTGAGTGTAAATGCTAATATTACTATAGTAAGCACAAGGTGCATTATATACATAGTTACTATTGCTGCTTTTGTTATATTATTACTATGATGAAACCTTGAGGAAGACCTTAAATATATTACAAATAAAATCCAAGACAGCAATGCACACTGAAAATGCAACCTGCACAGAAGAAGGTGCTTCTTTGAAGTGTGTTTGCCTTTTACCTTTTAACTATTGCTTTTCAGAGATATTAGTTATTTCACAGATATTTTTCAACAAGACCTCCTTCCAAGGAATCATATGCTATTACGTGTGATTATCTTAATTCTGCTTCTAACGTAATATTTCATTGGTGGAATAAACACTCAGTTCTGTTTTGATTCTTAGGCTGTTAGTTCATAACCACTGATCTGAAAAGCAACCACTGATTTATTAAGAGCTAAGTATCTGTAACATTCATCTGGTTGGCACATTTGCATCTATAATTACAAAAACTCAAAGGTCCTATAAGGAAAAGTGTTGGTGCTAAAGCAGAGATGGTGTAAGGGGATATGTAGACATGACTTGACCTTTCAAGAAAGACAGTTAAAATAGAATGTTAAGTTGGACAAAGGGGAAAATGAACTTCTCACATGAATAGGGGAAAAATTCTTTCCAACCATGAAGAAAACCTCATTAGTGACATTAATGTATGTGAATTCTTTCTCCCTTTCTAGAATAGGGGAGGCTTGCTTGGTGGCGGTATGAAATGTGACAGAGGAGGAGGGAAATCAAATGAACCTTACATTGATAGCATGGCTATCTAGCTTATTATAAATGTATTGTATACCTAAAATGTACCAATAAAAAAATTTAAGGGAACCCCCCCCAAAAAAACCCCCAAATACTGGACAAATGTCTGCCCAGAGAACCTTCCACACTGCCATACTCTAAACTTAATGCATACTGAATCCTAGGGCTAAATCTGGGACAAAATAAGAAAAGTGCCTGGACCAAAATTTCAGTAAATAAAAATAGATTGATTCTTAAACAAACAAACAAACAAGAATAAAGGATGCATTGATCATAACTATTCTAGGATGAGTAATGTAACATAGGACAGACAAACCACAGGTGATCCATATGTCTAAAACTATCCACTGACATAAATCATTGTCAAAATATCACTAAAAAGTAAACATTAGGACTGGGTCCAGATGCGTTCCAGATTCCAGAATCCTTCAGTACCAGGCATGTTCCATGTACGCAACTGAAGGAAAAACAACTGTGTAAATGCGAGGCAATAGTCCTAATTTCCTCTCCAGTGGCTTCTCTCTTTCTGTAGATGACTCGCTTGAGTCTGAGAGTCTGTGGGAAGTAATAGAAGATGTATAAAATTTATATAGCTTACTGGGATGTTATAAAAAATAGCAATAAGATTATAACGATCCTATAAAGCAGGCTCTTAATCCTCTAATTCACTCCATTCACCAAATAGCCCTGGGGATCATTCAGGTCTTTCTCCAAGGCAGTAGAAATTGTTGGACTCTTTTTTCTCAGAATTTTGAGAAACAGCAATAGAAGTGTTATTTAGGATGATATCTAAAACAAAAGATGTACAACTCATAGAAGATTTTCAGGCAGTGTTAAAAGGAGAATGAAGGAGAATTGAGGACAGCAAAGAGAGTTAAAAATCCCCATGCAGTGAAATTTTCATTTAATTCCCTGATAAGGCCTCTGACCCAGAGGGCAAGGTTATTAAGGAACTCTGCAAATGTCCAGTTTTGCTCCTCTCACAAGCAGACTCAGACCTGATATTACATTGAGCATGACACTAAAAAACACAGTTTCTTCTATGCTCTCAGGGAGTCAGCTTCTTTAGGATGGAAATAATTATTTTAGAAGTTTTTCATTAAAACTATTTCTTAAATGAAGACTCCTTGTGGCTTGTAAGGTAGGATTTACAAAATAATAATGAAAGAGGTGAAAAGACAAATGTGGTTAAAGTCAGGGGAAGTATTCCCACCTTTCTAGCAGGGTTTCTGGCATGTCAGATAAATAGTGATATTATTTTTATTATCAGAATGATTCCTTCAATTCTTTTATCCATTTTGTTTTATCCATTTTTATCCAGCTTTCCTGTTACTGGGACAAAAATACCTGACATCCATAACATAAAGTAGGAGAGATATGTTTTGGCCTATAGTTTTAGAGGTGTAGTTTATGGTCAGCCAGTTCCAAGGCAGAGACATCATGAGAGAAGGGCTTAGCAGAGGAAAGCTACTCAACTCATGGCCTCCAGGAAGCAGGGAGCAGAAGACCCCAGAGAGGCAAGGGCCAGGGACCAGACATAGGCTCCAAGGTCACACCTCAGCGACCCACCCAGACACATCCAGAAGTGTGCGTCACTAACCTCCCACGTGTTTCTCAAGTCAATCAAGTCGACAATTAAGATTGCTGTCATATGTGTCTCACTAAGTCCTATGGCTATGTGAATGTATTTCTCCAGTTTTAATTTCTCTGAGCTCCAAACTTATATAATCACCTTCTCATTTGACTCTTCGCGACATGTTTGGCAAAAAAGTATATGCTCAACATGGTCACAACACTGGATTTTTATTTCTTAAAACTTTTCCTTCCCAAGCCCTTATCACTCATTTCTTTATTCATTTTTTCCCTGAAATACTTACCAAGTATCAAGTATGCGCTGAGTACTATTTAGACACTGGGTATACAGCATAGATGTAGACAAACAGTAAATTATTCCTCCATGGATTATAGAAAACATAGAAAGCAAATGAATGTGTACTGTAATGCTGAAGGGTGGTGGTAATTATTCTGAAGGAGATGCAGCCCTGTTAAGGTTCTTAGTGTCTGTACAAGCATTTGAAAATATCATATGAATCCTGTTTAATTTCTTTAATGGGTTCCTATAACCTAGAGAAAAAAATAACTCACAATCTTCACGGGTTTCCAACATTTAGTCTCTAACCTTCCTAGTTTGTAATTCTCTGTCCTCAATTTGTTCAAGTCACACTTTCTTCCTTCTATTCCTTGCCTTTGCCACATTTCTCCCATTTCACTATCTAGCCTATCGGTCTCTGTTCATGATAGTGCTTTGCAAATTTCCACATAGTTCCTTCTTTTGTCATACAGATCTTAGTTCAAATACCATTTTCAAGATGAAAGCTTCTTGACATTCTTTCAGAAGCTCCCCATCATCTGTCACTTGCACACTTCTTTATTTCGTAGTCCTGCAGAGCACCTGCCATTACTGAACACATCTTTGCTTACTTGTTTACAGTATCATCTCCCTTTAGGCTTCAGGCACCATGACAGATGAATCTTACTGTCTCTGGTAACTGCCATATCATCAGGGCCCAGAGCAGTGCTCGCAACATGGTAGGTGGTCAGTAAACATTCACTGAAAATATGAATACATTGTTTTTCCTTAAATTTAGGTGAAATAAATAAATAAATAAAGTTCTTTCTGAGGCTCAATGCATTGGAATATTGTTGTATTTTTTAAAAATGTTGACTAGTTTATATAGTCCCACATCTTCAGAAATGCACCATGGTGTTAAAGTCAGGGAAGTTACCTAGGATATTTTTTAGGTAATAATTTATAAGGGTTAAAGCTCAGTTACTGTCTGACTCAGATGTTATCTTAAATACTTAGCACTTCAAAAGTGGAACCATAGAATTTTTAGCCAGGATAAATCTAATTGCTACTTGTGTTACTGTCAAAACTCCAGACAGTGTGTGAACAAATGCTTTTAATGCATTTCAGTATTTATTTTTAAAAAGAAAACATGAAAAGACAGAGTAGACACTAAATATTACTATGAAAAAAGTAAGAGGAAAAACAGTTTTACAGAATTTTTTGTTTAGTAAAAACATCTTTGGAGAAAATATTGTGCCATTATGGTATGACTGTTACTAGTAATGTCCACAGGTGAGCTACTTACATTAACATGTATTTTAAGATTCCCAAAATTTCTGTGCTTGGGATTTTATTTCAACAACAATTTAGACAAAATTGAAGAGGACCGATCTATCTAAACTGCAAAAGTAAAATGACCCTTCAGAGTCTTAACTCTTAAAAAATTAGGCAAAATCATTAAGGTCTTTATGAACCAATTCCCATATATAGTCATTTTCCAAATCAGTTCTAAATTTGGCCTTCAAAATTCATATTTCTTTTTGTAGGGAATATATATATTATAGCATTATTTTCACATGCTAAGCTGAGCCAGGAGTTTCACTGTATACAGTGTCAAGCATTCTCTGTATGAATTCACCAAAGGTATGGCACACTGGGTGTCCTGCCGTGATTGTGCTCAGATATGTGTCCCGGATTGTAAGGAAACTTTCCTCTGTGTTTGAGGCCAATGGATCTCCATGGAACACCATACCTAAAAAATGGAAACAGTAATAGTTAAGAAGCTATGAATATTTTTTTAATGTAGGTGAGGTGTCAGTTGTTCTAAATTCTGTTTAAGGATCACCTTTCTAAGGGCACTTATTTGAATCCTTGTTTCCAGGATAAATTATTATCTGTACTAAAGGACAGCACATCATTCAGTCATAAGTCAGGCTTGGTTGTTTGGGATGTTTTCCAAGACAGTTGTTCTAAGAGAAAATGTTTGGCACTGTGGATCATTTACATTGATAGGTTTTGAACTTTTAAACACACACACACACACACTCCTTTTCTCTCTCCTCTATTGGCCAGTTGACAGTTCATCTAGTGTGAATATTTCACCCTTGCTTTGTGAGAGCTGCTATCAAGACCTCCTTATCCACATGACCCAGGCTTGATGTAAGATCAATTAGCCCCTGTGCTGAGAAGCGTCAGCCAGCCAGCATCAGCAAAACCCAGTGACAGCCCCAGACCCAAGCAGCCAGCCTTCTCAACTCTCATTTCACAATGACAGATGCCCCCTGAATTCAGGCAGATTAAAATTAAACCAGTTCTCTATGGCCCTCAATGTAACTTGGGTTTGGACTATTGTATTGACATTTGGATACTTAGGCCTCTTACCCCTTCGATTCTGTGACAATTTTTCCCCTGTGGGGCTCTGGCATATCACTTGCTCAGATGTTTCCATGTTTAAGGACCAGGTCTACTTCTAATTGGAAAATGTTGGAGCCATTGTTGAATCCCCAGTACCTATAAGGGGTATGCATTGCTCAATAAGTGTTTATTATTGGATCAATAGATTGTTATCTTCCTCATTTCCACTTCTCATGGCTTAGCCAGTACTGGAATCTGGGCTCTGCTTTTTTTTTTTCCTTTTAAGCTGTGAAGTCATGGCTGCTTTTATGTATTTTTTTTAAAAATTAATTTTATTGGTACATTTTAGGTATACAATATAATGACATTCATCATTGGAGATTTGTACCTTTGTATATCTTGATTCTTATTTTTCCCCCTTCCCTTGCCCTCCCTTTAACCCCTACACCCCTCCCTATTTACAAAGACTTTGTTTCCATTCTTTCATATTCTCAAATTAAGTGGGAGGGGTAGGGGAAAGGAAAAAGGGGAATGGAATTAAGCGGATTTTTTTTTTTTAAAGTCAATTTCTGGCCACAGTTTCCATTCCAACATTTCTCCTTTTTCATCTCTTGCCTTATCTTGCGTCTTAGGCTCTGGCTTCTGCAGCTAGAATCAACTGCTACCTTTTTGCATTACTTACAATAAACCAGATGGCTTTAACCCAGATTTTAGTATGAAGTTCAGTTTTGTTGATGAGGATCCAGTTTTCTCTATTGGGATTAATATACAGATGGCAGATAGAGATTTTTAACCGTCAGGTGAAAATGATAAAAGAAGTCTTCCTACTTAAAATACTTAGAGTGTAAGGGTATAATTTCAGAAACATTCAGATCTTATTAATATATATTTAAAATCCTTTTATAATTATATTTCCTGTAGATGAACGTTAGTTGAAATGATAACTTTAAATATAGACAAAGATGGAAAGGATATAGATCTAAAAATCTAAAATGTACAAAACAATAAAGACAATCATAAATTGGTTAATGTGTTTTGTTATAATTCCTAAAAGGAATTTCTATTAAAGATTTTAATATGGATATTAACTTCATTATACATCACCAAAGATAAACTACTTCTACCTACTTTAAAATTTAAATCCTATAATTGAACTATAATTTTTGCTTATTAAGATGTACATGCTTGGAAATTGCATTAGAATTTTGAAGGTTTAAAATAGTGTAAACAAAAACATTCAAGAAAAATATATGAGAAAGATACAAAAGACTAATAGGCTACCAACTTGCAAAAAACTTTTTTGTACTGTAAAATCTACAAATACTATACACTTTGAATATATATAATTTGAGCCAAATTATATCAAAAACAACAGTTTTAAATAATGCTGAAGCTGAGAAAGTAACCCAATAATCATAAACATTATTCTCTTAATAATTAGCTAAGATCGAATCCCCTGGTGTGGAATCTGAGCATTGCTCTGCAGACCATTTGAGGGCCTGTGCCCAAGAGCTCGCTTGGTGCTGGTTCCCTTGGTGACTCAACAATCTCCTGACCTGGAAGTGGTACTGGCCTGGCTGGTGAAGGGGAGCCCTCACTCTGTAGATTTCGTGCTGGATCAAGGAGTATATATTAATTCTCAAGAAAGAGACTCTATATCTCTCGCCATGCACTAAACTAAAATTGAAATGGATTAAAGATCTAAATATTAAAATAGAAATGCTGAATCGCCTGGAACAGAGGTTAGGTAGAACTTTTGAAGACATTGGTGTAGGAAAAGATGTTATGGACAAAACATCAGTTTCCTGTGCACCAGCACAATCAACAAGTGGGATCTCTTCTTATTAAAAAGCTTCTGCACAGGAAGAGAAACCACCAGCAGTGTGAAGAGACAACTCACAATGTGGGAAAAAATCTTCAATTGCTGTTCCTCAGACAAAGGTCTACTATCTTGAATCTATAAAGAACTTAAAAAGATCAGACCTCCCAAATTTAAAGACCCAGTCTGAAAAATGGGCATCTGAAATGAACAGACATTTCTCAGACAATGAAGTAGAAATAGCAAATAAACCTATGAAAAAATGTTCAATATCACTGGTCATTTGAAAGATGCAAATGAAAACAATGCTGAGATTCCACTTCACTCCAGAAAGAATGGCTGCTATCATGAAATCAACCAATAACAAATGCTGACGGGGCTGTGGCGAAAGAGGAACCCTGCTCCACTGCTGGTGGGAGTGTAGACTGATGCGACCACTGTTGAAATCAGTATGGAGATACCTCAAAGAACTAGGACTGAAAGTCCCATTTGACCCAGCTATCCCTCTGCTGGGTATCTTCCCCAAAGAATTAAAAGAATCATACCACAGTGATATATGTGCACCCATGTTCATAGCAGCACAGTTTGTAATAGCTAAAACCTGGAAGGAGCCGAAATGCCCATCAACTGGAGACTGGACAAAGAAAATGTGTTTTTTAATATACAAAATGGAGTACTACTCCACCGTGAAGGATGAGAAATTACAGACATTTATAGCTAAATGGATGCACATTGAGGCGATACTCTTAAATGAAATAAATAGGACACATATGTGTAAATACTGAATAGCTTCTCTAGTGTGAGAAACAAAGTATAAATAAGGACTAAAAGGTATAATAGGTAATGTGAAATAGGAAAAAAAGGGGCAAAGGGGAAGGGGAAGTGGGAAGGGTAGGGGAAAGCAAAGAAGGGAATGGAATTAATATGAGAAAATGGAAAAATGGAAACAAAGTCTTTGTAAATAGGGTAAGGGTGGAGGGGGTGAAGGGAGGGCTTGGAATGGGGAAAAAATAAGAACTCAGATACATCATGTAAAGGTACAAGTTCCCAATGAGAAATGTAAATGTACTGTAAACCTAAAATGTACCAATAAAAGAATTTAAGGAAAAAAAAAAAGAGACTCTCGTCTCCCCTGTATCCCTTCCTTTGTCCTGCCTTCCTCTAAAGAATAGGATTCTGAGGAAAAGCCTTAACTGTAATATCATGTATATTATTAATATTTGTAGGGATGTGAGAATATAATACCTTTATTTAACAAATGTAAATCATTATATTAGTTTTTCATATTTGTGAGAGAGAGGAAGAAAAAGAGAGAGGTTTGAATTTATCATTAATATCTGTTCAAGATACAAATATTAAATAATTTTAATTATTTAATAATTTTCAGAGAAAATTTGGTGGGACACAATAAAAGTTCTAAAAAAAGTTTTATATTTACTATGAAGATAAATAATATATTAGTAATATTAGGTTTTTCTTATCATAATCTTCTGTAGTTTCTAGCTTCATCCAAAGCATGTAGTTCTTTAAGTATTAAATAAAGAAAGCATTATATGTAAGTAGTTGAAGGTGAGTAGGCAGGCTGTGCTTCAAGAAGATAAGTTTGGCCTCAGACTATGATCTCTCCAACGGCCCAGTGTTAAAAAATAGACATCTGTTTATTGCCTTAATTTTTATAGTTAGCTAAAAAAGTTGGCTAAATAACAGTAAATTCAAATTGTTAAAAGGTAATATTGAATAGTGATGTGACTTTCAGAACTATTTTATGAGAGAGAGAGAGAGAGAGAATTTGTGTTCAGAGAATCCAAACTGTTTAAAAACAAAGTAGTTATCCTTTCCAATAAATCTTTTAAGTCTGATGCTTTGTAGAGAGGAGAGCGGAAGAGGAAGCCCCCTCCTACTGTAGAGGGTAGGGGTCGCTCACACCCTACAGGTTCCCCTGATCAGGAAGCAGCCTTCAGGGCTGGGTGCCTTCCCTTGTCTCATGGTTTCAGCTCACCCCTCCTAGGTGCTCCCTTGGCTCTGGTGCCTGCTGAGGCCCATGATGTCTTTATTTCCAGACCTTTTCTCTATGACTGGGCTCTAGATGGAGAGTAATGATAGTGGCATTAAATCATTCATATGTGTGTAAAGCCTGGAGCCAGACTGCCTGAGTTCAAATCCAGATCTCTGTGTACTACTGGGTGCTTCTGGGAGTTATTTTGAGCTCTGCGTGGCTGGGTTTCCTGGTCTGTAAAATGAGAATGATAATAGCATGGTTGTTGTGAGGATTAAATGCATTGGTTAAACTGAGGGCATACCATAGTCACTTATTAAATGGTGGCTGTTATTACCATAGTTTTCAGATATACATTTGCTTATTTCAATCGGCTAGAAGTATCATTTATTATTAGACATTCACCATGAAAGCTAGTAAACAGGTATACTTAAACATTACGTTGATCAAAACAGCTGGTAGTTAGGAAACAGACAAGGTATAATCATATGTCTCCTAATTCTTTGACCAGTTCAAAGACTGAGCTACTTTCCTTTTGCAGCCCTAGTAATGTGTTCATTTTGATTAGAATCCCCACATCCTGTTGATTTGGGATGGCGTGATTGAGCCTGATAGAGGTCTGTGAACAGTCCTCACATCTTCTCCTTTTGTGAGTTTCTTTGGCATTGCTTTCAATCTTTACTACATACAGCCATTGAATTTTTCCTGCACATCTAATTTCTTCTTGAAATTGAAGGTAATGCCAGGGGACAAGGTTCTGAGCTATTTCATTCTGTCAATGAAAATGATGAAGTGACTTTTAACACTTTGCAAAGTAACCTGAGTGGAAGGATTGTGCTGTGCTTGCTTAATAGTCCTCAGGAGAACTAACTGCAATGTGATCAGGCAGTCTATATGCCAAGAAGATAAGAGTGGCCTCAGAATGTGATCTTTCTAATGACCCACTGTAAAGCTTCACTAGAACGACACAATGAGAATGTAGCTCCAAAGGTCTTGATGGAATGTCACTGGCTCAGTTGTGACGGATGGGAATGGTGTTGACAACTTCGATGTGGGCATTAGGTGCTTGGCATAGTAGTGGGTAGGGGTCAAGGGTAAGGGCCTCCTAGGTTTCGCTGTACATCAAAAAGGAAAAATAGCTTTCCTTGTACCTTGTCATAAATAGTGTGTGAGGAAGGAGAATTGCTTGGTAAAATCAGTGAATAAGTCCCATGTCCCATTGCTACACAATGGTGGTGCTCATGGCAGGTCCTTTTCCTTGTTTACTTAGATGGTTGTCTTATCTCTTCAACTTTAGTTCTTATGTCATCATCAGTTCACATAATAAGGGGGAACTGGCAAAGCCTCAGCTTCTATTTTGCTACATTTTCTAAGACCTTGAGACAGTTTAGTTTAAGTGCCTTCTCTGGTTTGCAGATCTGCCTTTGTGACTCTCATTTTCCCACCATTATCTATAAGGTGAAGACATTCTTTGTCACTTTCTTGCTCTTTCTTCATCACCATCCTTCTGTTTAATTAATTAGGTAGCACAGAAAGCAGTGTAATTACATGATGAGTTGAACTTTACTGGATATGGAAAATATATTTATAATTTTAGAACATATTATCTTAGTGTTTATCCTTTAGCTAGGAGGGGGTTGAAAAGAATTGCCAGCTGAGGCTATCAGTTGAAAGTGGATGTAGCACAACTGGAGGTGAAAGTAGGTTATTATTCATACAGGAAATTCAAGTAACTGAGATAGGGTAGTGGAGCCAGGTGAGGATGAGAAAAGCCCAGCATCAGAGAGGCTGGAACTGGGATTTTCAGGGTATGTGAGCACGAACGTTATTTGTCTGAATGGGATCTCATGATCTTATAGTTTTTATTAATATGGTCTTGTTATAGCATGAATAATTTAGATGTTTGTCAATATTATGGACTATACTGTAGGTACTTGCCGAAAGTATTTAGCCAAAAAAGCTCCTTATATAATGATCCAGTTAAACTAATAAAGACCAGTTAAACTAATAAAAAGATAAAGAGAAAAAGGAGGATTGATTTTGAAATATTATTTTGAGAATCTTCTATGAGAACTGGAGGTCCAGGTGGTAGAACAAAGTGCTTTCCTCCTCTGCACTCTTCAGCCTCAGAGGCCTTGGGAGCAGCCTTCAGCCTTCTGCAGTCTTCAGTGCCAGGAGGCTCTATTCCAGGGGCTGCTGGAACTGACCTTTTGATCTTTATCATCTGTGAATCCTGGACCTCCTAACAGCTGTCCTAACAGTAGCAGGAAGCTGGCTCCTGACCAGCAGAGTCAATGAGTCTGAACCAAATGTCCAAATGAAGAGGCCAAGGATGATGCTTCATCTAAATTTTGAAGTAACCCTGGAATTTTCCAGGTATTTTGTGTACACACTTAAGGTATTAGAAAAACTATTCTCACCTTTGGTAAGATGTACATCATGCATATCATATTTCCATAGGTTTCTTTTCAGCAATTGCAAGGCCAAGAACGCTAGAGTTAATATAACTTGAAGGTAAATGATTTATGCAATATTCAGCAACTGTTACATGATGACCTTTTGCCTCCAGCTCTCATGCCCATTTCTTCTCTTATCACCTGACTTGTGTAATGATGTTTCCTTCCATTTTCCAGTTCACTGTCTCAGAAACATAAGCAGGTTTGTGTGACTAAAATTTGGTCCTTAAGATTTCTAGATCTTTACCCACTGCGTAGACAGTGTTTACAAAAGTTTCTCAGTTCCCCTCAAATAAAGGAATTAGAGCTAAGTAAAAGGAAAGGTGACAACTATTTTGTTCTACAGATAGATTCCACCTGATTTGGCTCTGGGCATATAAAGTCCAATGATACTGAGGCCTCAATTTCAGTTTCTTTAAAGAAATCCATCTCTATAGATCCACACTGCCCATCATGGTACTCACGTTGGTAACATGCTAGCAACATGTTGATAAGGAGCACTTGGAAATGGCTAGCCCAAACTGAGATGCGCTTTAAGTGTAAAATATACATTGGACTTCCAAGACTTACTATGAAAAAAGAATATATAATTCTCACAAATAGTTTTAATATTGATTGCATATTGAATGATAGAATGTTTGACATATTAGGTTAAATATAATATTATTGGAATTTTACTAGTTTTCTTTAACTTTTACTGTGTAGCTATTGGAAAATTTACATTTATATATGTGGCTTCCATCTTATAAGTGATTAGACACTTCTGCTATAGATTATACATGAAAAGTCTTTAGGGAAGTCACAAAGTGTTTCTAAATTATTAATTTATAGAAGCAATAACTTAGAAAAAATACATATTGTCCCTAAAAACAACTTTTAAAAAGAATCAATACTGTTTATAATTAGGTAGCAGTGCATTCATATAATAGGAAGATGGTTGTTTGGGATTTCTCAGGGGCTGAGACCAGCAGAAAGAGGCTGTACAAAAAGCAGGACCATCTGTTACATTTTGGGTCACACATCAAGGCTGCTTTGAGGTGATGACTTAATTTGAGTGGTACAGAAGTATTTGTTAACATAGTGATTATTTCAAACATCTAGAGCTACAAAGCCAAAAAATGAGGATTATCTCCTTAGACAAAATGCATAGTTTTTGAGACGAATAATTTTCAGTTTTTCTTTGATAGATAAATGAAGCTAATACTTGGAGAATAACAGTTACCATCAATATTGGAGCAATCTTAAGAGTCACACAAAATGGAAAAAGAATGCTTTCAGGGTCCAAGAACAAAAATAACAAAGTCTAAGTTGCTTCTAAGAAGCTCTTTTATTAGCTATCTATAGAAGCAGTTTCTTTAAGTTCATCAGGTCTGGTTTCCTACAGATCTTCCTGGAGCTGACGAGGATTAGAATGCAGGAAGGAGAATACTGATCATCTCTGGGCCATTAGGATTTTTAGTTAAGGTAGAAAATTTCCTTATCTACTTACTATTCCAAGGAGATACTGTGTAATGTCATATCCTTCAAGGCAAATGACCAACTAATGGTCAGACTGACAGTTGGTTCTCAGAGTACTGAATGAAACAGAGAAAAAACCCTCAGAATTATTTGATTCTTTATTAACTTTAGTTCTTATGTGCAGTTTTTATATTCTTTTGACTTTTTGAAGCCTAACACATATAAAATAAAGTGTTTCTACTTTAAATGTACATTTGGATGAATTTTGAAAAATATTTGCACTTATGTAACCACTAGTCCAATCAAGAGATGAAACATTTCTGAGATTTCAAAATGTTCCTTATGACCATAGCAAACAAGCCCCTCACCCACTCCAGGCCATAAGTCCTCTGATTTAAAACACTTTTGGTTCTTTTTTGTCTTTTTTGGAACTTCATATAAAGGAAATCATGTATTTTTGGGTGTCTCCTTTTCCAGCTCATGATTTAAGATTTGTCTGTGATGTAGTGTAAATCAATAGTCAAGGTCTTTTTGTTGCTGAATAATACTCCGCTGTCCGCATAAACCACATTTTCTTCTTGGTCTATGGGTATCTGCATTGTTGTGTGGGACTATTATAAATAAAGCTATTAATACCAACATGCAGGTTTTGTGTATACCTAACTTTTCAAATGAATTGGATAATATCTAGGAGAATGATTGCTAGATTGTGTGTAAGAAACTGTTCAGTTCTGTCAGGAAACTCTCAAACTGTCTCCCAAAGTGGGTATGCCATTTTGAATTTCCACTGGCAGCAAATAAGATTTCTTGTTGCTCCACTTTGGTGTCATCATTTCATGTTTTTTTGTTTTTAGTCATTGTAACAGTTGTGTGCCGGCATCACATTATATCTTTTTTGATTTTGTGGTGGTGGAGACTGAATGCAGCACCTGGCACAGGTGAGCTGAATGCTTTATCACTGAGCTACATCCCCAGCCCTCTCATATTTATTTTATCTTGCAATTCTGTAATGAAAAATTATTTTGAGAATCTTTTTATGTGAGTATTAACAATCTGTATGTATATCTTCTTTGGTTAAGTGTCTCTCCAGATCTTTTGCTCACTTTTTTGTTTGGCTTGGTTCCTTTCTTACTGGTAAATTCTCAGAGTTTTTGTGTATTTTGTACACAGTTTCTTTATTGGATATGAGTTTTGCAAATTCTTTCTCCCTATCTGCGGTTTGTCTTCCCATTCTCCGGATGATGTTTTTCATAAAGCAATAGTTTCTAATTTTAATCCATTTAAATTTGTCAGTGTTTTCTGGTGTAACATTTCAATTCATCTAATAATTTTTGTTAACTCTATTTTCGAGTTATTTTCTTTGCTACACATCAGAATTTAATGAAGATAATTTAAAAAATGTAAATTCTCGCCAGATGTAGTAGCACAGGCCTGTAATTCCAGCACTTGAGAGGCTGAGGCAGGAGGATCACTGTGCATTAAATTCAAGGCCAGCTTGGGCTATATAATGAGCTCAAGGCCTGGTTGAACTACTTCATGAGGCCTTGTCTCAGAAAAAAAAAAAAAGAAGTAAATTCTCAAGTCTGCACAGCCAGAAATTGAGGTCCAGCCAGTCAAATTGAGGACCTTAAATCTGGAGTTTGAAGCCTCCCCCCACATACACACAGGGTTATAGTGCCAGTTTTGCATTTATCATCCTGTTCAAGAACTGTTGGCTTCTTCTTTAAATGGGGACTTAGTTAACTCTATTTTGCTTTTCTTTTTTATCCTCATTTTGAAATTGCATGATTAAAACATGGTATTGTTTTCTATTGAAGGGAATAAATAATTAAATTGTCCAGAAATTGAATAAACAGCATGACAAATCATGGTAGGCAGGATGGCCCCCAAATACATCCATTACCTAATTTTTGGGCTCTGTGAAAAGCTAAGTTTATGGCTGTGCCAACTTGTCTCAAATCTCAGGAACACCAAAACATCAGAGTATCTAGGCTCACAAAGGCTCTTCAAAGGGATTAAGGGTATGCTATGATTTCAATATGTGTTTCAGATTTTATTTGTTGGAAACTAAATCCTGAAAGACCTATGCTAATGATGTAACGAGGCCTTTGGGTGGTGGTTGGGTTAATCTATTCATGGATTAATGCATGAGCACATTGGTGCTTTATCATGGGATTGGATTTGCTACAAAAGCAAGCACCCTCACTTGTTCTAACCATGTGATGCCCTCCACCGTGTCCTGACCCTGCAGAAAGGCCCTCATGATGCTAACACAAGGCCCTTAGATGTCCCAGCCTCCAGAAACAGGAGCCAAGTAAGCTTTCTGTTCTTTATAAACTACCCAGTGTCAAGTATTCTGCTAGAGCAATAGAGAACTGACTAAAATAGGAGCTGACTCACAGATCTTTTCAATAAAACCAGAGAGCCCATAGGAAACACAATGATGTTGTTTTTCAATCAGACTCAGAAACAAAAATATTATTATGGCAGAAAGATATTATTTCAGAATGATTCGTGAACTTGAGCTTGTTTCCAATTGAAGGGATCCAATGAACTTTATGTAAAGCTTTAAAGAATCTGGAGAGGGTTTTATTTGTTTCTCTCTTCTCTATTCTTCTCTTTCTTTTTTCCAAAACAGCAGAAATGCTGCTGGATTGTAGTGAAAAGGACAGAGAGAACATGATATGAAAGAAGACTCTAGGACTCCAAAATTCTACTGCAATGAAGGAGCCTGACAAAACCACCCAGCTGATAATATTTGAGACTTTAGATCTGATGAGATTTAGATGACCAATTAGACTCTGAGTTGATACCATAAGGTGATGAGACCTTGGAAGACAGTGAGTGTAATTAATATTTAGGAAGGATGTGAATGTCTATGGTCAGAGAACAGGTTATGACAGAGAGAATGATCTTCTAAAAGTATCCATTCTCCAATCCCAAGTACTTGTGAATAAAAGTGAAGGCTTTATGGTAAATAGCAAAAAAAATGACTTTGCAGATATAATTATGGTTCTGAACATAGGAAAACTGTCAGATTATCTAGGTGGTTTTAATCTACTCAAATGAGCTCTGGAGTTGAAGAGGTGCTGCAGAGGACGAGTCAGGGAGACTTGAAGTGTCAGAGGACGCACACCACCGTTGGTGGAAGGGACTGCAGGGAAACATAAGAAGGAATGTGGACATCCTTCAGGGACAAAGTGGGTACTAGCTGACAGCCACCAAGGAATTTTAGTCCTGCAACTGCCAGGAACTGAATTTGGCCATGCTTGGACTCTGCTTCTTCTGAATCTGGGCATTGTATGACCTTTAGACAAAGGACCAGCCAATCTTACCTCAGACCTCTAACTTATGCTCAAAATGTTCTAAAAGAATGTCTATGTCTTTTGACCTGAAGGAGAGAATCCTGGAATGGCTTTTACTAAAAAATTAGCTTTATCCTGTATAAATATTAAGTTCACATTTACATTTAAAACACTAAAATTCTTATTTATTAAATTGGAAAAGAAAGGGGCTAGTAAGCAAATAGATAAGATTTTTTTTCATGAGTAGCTTAATAATATAAATAGACCATACAGATAGTTTAATAGGTTGGGTTAAGAATTCTGTAGTAATAAGGGGAATTTTTTAGGTCTGTTAATTCTTGTCATTCTAGGTTGGGAATAGACCCTGGGAATACTAGTGTCTTAAAGACTCCATAATGGATTGAATTCTGAATACTTTTCATTTTCTTATTCCACTTCCCTAGTGTTGTTTGGGTTGGGGTGAGGTTTTATAGCGGCAACTTATCAAAAATATTGCATTAATCTTCAATCATCTTTTCCTTCCTGGTGACTTATTCCACAAACTCTTATATCAGCTGAAAATGTGAATCTTGACATCTTTTTAATACAATTCCCCCAAATAATAAAAAAGGGGAAGTTACTCAACTACAATAGGAGAGCTACCATTATAAATGCCACCAGTGATGGTATGATGCTATGATTAACTGCACAGGACCTGAGTAGATCTCCTGGGATTGCCATTGTATGCAAGGTGAAACTATTTTTCACTATTTCCAAGCATTTATCCCTATAGATCACTGCATTGATCCATCAGTCTTGAGAAGGTTAAAAGGGACATTACTCAAAACCTGGCAGGGAGAGGTAGAATTTCAATAGGCTGTTATGTCACTGAGTTGAAGGTTTTTAAGAGTGATAGTTATTTTAAGGTTGGTATCAAACCTTTTCTCCCAGCTTCTCCTCTGCCAATCCTTCCAAACAAGTATAATCATGGAACTTGATCCATCTGCTGGCTCTTCTTTTTAATTTCCCAATTTCTACAAATGAGTCTATGGTCAGCACACATAAGCACAACCTTTGCAGTTGTTTAATGAGTCTCCTCTATTAAGTCTCTTAAATTTGAGATGGAAATTACATATCTTGATCTGCTCATATGCCTTTTGATTATCTATGACCACATTAATATCACTAAAATGTCTGCATATAATATATTGCAGACATTTTTCTCATGCCAGGAATAAATTTCAGTGTCTACTGGGAAAAGTTATTTTTTATGTTCTTTCCAGAAGAGCATACTTGATGGGGAATAGCAGCATCTTAAAGACCTAGAATCATTTTTCACATTCAGGTAGCCTTCAACTTGAGGCACCTTTGTTATTTCCTGTGGTTCAAATAGACAATGGCTGTTTTTTATTTATTATTTATTTATTTATTTATTGGTACATTTTAGGTATACAATACATTTACATTTATCATTGGGTGTTTGTACATGAACATGATGTATCTTAGTTCTTATTTTTTCCCCCAGTACCTATGCGCCCTTCACCCCCACCACCCTTCCCTATTTACATAGACTTTGTTTCCATTTTTTTTTCTCACAATTTTTCCTTTCCCTTCTTCCTTTTGCCCTTCCCCTCCCTCCACCCCTACTCCTTTGGACCTTTTCCTATTTCAAATTATCAATTATTCGTTTTAATCATTTTCATCCTTATTTACACTTTCAGTTTCTCACACTAGAGAAACTATTCGGTATTTACACATGTGTGTCCTATTTATTTTACTTAAGAGTGTGGCCTCAATATGCATCCATTTAGCTATAAATCACTCTAGTTTCTCATTACATAAAGAATTGAAAAAAATCAGACCCCCTCCAATTCAAAGAACCAATTCAAAAATGGGCATCCGAAATGAACAGACATTTCTCAGACAAAGAAGTAAAAACAGCAAATAAATATATGAAAAAAATGTTCAACATCACTGGTCATTCAAGAGATGCAGATGAAAACACTGAGATTCCACCTCACCCCACAAAGAATGGCTGCTATCAAGAAATCAACCAATAACAAATGCTGGCGGGGGTGTGGAGAGAAAGGAACCCTTCTCCATTGTTGGTGGGAGTGCAGACTGGTGCAACCACGGTGGAAATCCGTATGGAGATACCTCAAAGAACTAGGACTAGAGGTCCCATTTGACCCAGCTATTCCCCTACTGGGTATCTTCCCCAAAGAATTAAAAGAATCATACCACAGCGATATATGTCCGCCTATGTTTATAGCAGCACAGTTTGTAATAGCTAAAGTTTGGAAACAGCCCAAGTGCCCATCAACTGGAAACTGGATAAAGAAGATGTGGTTTTTTTATAAAACGGAGTATTGCTCAGCCATAAAGGACAATGGCTGTTTAAACCAAGATCCTCCAATATTGGTTTCATATCTTTAAACTGCATCATGAGGATTTCCTAGTCAGTCTTACGCAGAATTTTTTTCAACTCTACCTATGCCTGTGTTAATGCATGTCCTAGGCTTAGTATGCATGTTGTTATTAGTGAAAAGAATTTATCAACTCATAGGAGAGGTGGAGATCCAGAAGGTAGTGGATGGTGGAACACAAGACCCTCTGTCTTGAAGACCAAGCAGAGGGCCTTGCTCTTAACGCAAACTTCATGCAGATGATTATTTCTCTTGAGATTAATTCTGTTTTTTTTTTTCTTTTTTTGGTACCAGGGTTCAAACTCAGGACCTTGCGCTTGCCAGGCAAACATGGTTTCAGTGAGCTAAATCCCCGACCCGTAGATTAATTCTGTTTTAAAATAAATATTTTGCTTTCCTATGTAGTTTATGCTTTTTTTATAAAGCATAATTTATAGGATTTTATGAGTGAATGAAGTGTGTTTGTAGCAAGCAGTTACAGTGTTCAGTATTGCCCTGAGAGAATCCCCCCAGCTCCCCTACCAATGAAAGGTGGCTTCTCCTCTCAAGTCAGACTTGAGTTCTCATGAGAAACACTTGCAAAGCTCAGGATTAAGCTGAGCTGTTTTCCCTCTACTTTCTGACAATCTGTTTGTATTTCCACCCACTGTAGTAACTGTATTGTGGAAGAGTAGGCTTTTCTCCTTAACCCGAGCTCTGTTTTCAGCTTCTCTTATTTACTTCTGGTACTTACCAGCCTCTAAATTTCTTTTCTACAGCACTGGCTGTATGTGCTGTGCAGGCCTAGTGTGGTCTCTAGAACAGCATATCTGGCTTTGTTTCCAGATTATAATTAGCATGAGCTAAATTAGTGCCTTATTCTCCTCGTTTGGAATATAAAGGTGAGGCTTTCAACTTCTTTTTACCTCAACTATGAAGAGCTAATCTCATGTGCCATTAGAATTTAATTAATTTTTAACTCTGAGCAGTGAAAGTTTCTGTGTTCATTCATTTCCATAAGTTATATCCAGAGGATTGACTGTTAGTGTACAAGGTTTAGAATTTATAAAGAGTCCAATAAAAATTTAGAACAATAAAGCCTAAAAACTGTCCAAAGTTATAAAATTGGGGCAAAGATTTAGAATTATAGGAAATATATATTGCTATGAAGTTTATGAGTTCCTTAAGAGACAGCACAGATATAAATTATCTTCTAAATAATTAAATAAAAAGGGTCACTAAGATAAAAATGCTATTGCTTATTTTCTTTGGAAATCAGTGCATGCAAGAAGTTTGATAGACTAAAAGTTATCAAGTACTGGATGCCATTCTTTTTTGCCTTTTCCCCCTTCTTTGGCCTGGAACCATACAAAGGGATATCTGTGATTTGAGAGCAAGCACTGACGGAGGTCTCCTCCATCCTCTCACTATCTGCCCCCAGAGGCCGAGAGTGCCTGGTGTGATTGTTCGGCCTAGCGGCCCTGGCCTCCTCCTTGGCCTTCCGCTCACATGGTGTGGTTGCCGTCTCCTCTGAGTAGCAACCTGTCTGACTCTTCGCCTGTGGACACCATCCTTGCTCTTCTTGTGTCTGGGAAGGGGGTTCACTTCCAGAGCAGCAAGACACATCAATTTTATTCCACTGCCACACATAAATCCAACATTTTGTTCCCCACCTTTTTCATTCATTCCTTAATTGTTCCCAAACTTGAGGACAGGTTATCACAGTTTAAACTTCAACAAAATCATCTGGAACCATTTGATTATTCTCTGCAGAAAGGAGAGTTTGCACATCAATTATGGTCTATTACTCAGAACACCTAAAGGAAACTAGGGGTATTGAGTTCAAAGCCCGCCTGCATAGTGAGGATCCATCGCTCAAGGCAGCCTCACACTGACCACATTTGTACAGATTAGTGACTAAATTGAAAATGTCAGTTCACTTATTTTATAATAAATTTTCTTGTGAAGATACCTGGAAGTCTGCTTTGGTTGTTTTACATGTTCTCTAACTGTAGACACATCTCCTCAAGAGTCCAGAGTGGAACTCAAAGGTTGCTTGTAAAGAATGGAGGGAGGGTAAGATTTGAATGTGTCCGTTCTCTGTGACGAATGCAAATTGTCCGAGTCTGGGTAATTAACAAAGAACAGATATTTATTTTTCACAGTTCTGGATCCAGGGAATTTCAAGATGGAGGGGGCCACATCTGTCAAGGTCCCTCCTGCTGCGTCATCCCATGGAACACCAGATTTCTGGAAAGGTGACAGTCATCAGGCTCATGTCTGCCTCTCGGCATTGAGAGGCCTGTTTGTAAAACTTCCCAGATCTCAGAATCTCTCTGATTCTCTGTCAGTTTGTCACTCTACAGTGATAATTCATGTATGGTGAGGCCTTTTTTGGACATATATGTTAATCTTCCAATTAGGCTGGTTGGGACATGGCCAGGGGACATGGTATTTATTCTCAGTCACAGTAGAAGTCTGCCCTGATGCAGTGGAGGGTGAATCTAACTGCCAGGACTTCTTTTCATGTCCTGGGGAAGATGTCTTTTCCACTTTTGTTCACATCAGCTAGTGCTGTGCTGGAATTCCAGAGCCATCACTTTTGTCTCTTTGGAGGGAAACTGCGCAGTCAGAGTCCTGCCAGACTCTGAGAATTTATCTACCACCCCGCCAGGTATGGAGTGATTGACAGATGTGGAGGTAGCACTTTGCCAGCTGCTCTGCTCCTGAGGGGGTCAAGTTTTAGATGTGATCTATATTATCTTCAGGGCTCCTTTGGTACTGAGCCAATGCCATCTTCTGAAAAAATTTGCTTGATAGCATACTATACCTTGGCCTATCTCTTTCAGGCCTGATTCTTCTTTCTCCACCATTTTGGGGAAAAAACCCCATTTTGCTGGTGTATGAGAATCGGCCACCTAAAGGAGAAGGCACTATGAGACTGAAGAAAGAGGCAGACAAAACCAGGATCATACCAAGTTCAAATTTTTAGGGCCTTATGGGCAGAACATGTCTTGGACTGCAGGAGGACTGGAAGACCTTTGCACTCCAGTGCAGGAGGAAGGGAATTTATAAATTTCACTAGACAAAGGTTGGCAGCAACTTAGCCTTTCTTAAAAAATTGCTAACATGTTCATCTTCAGTTAAGAGCTATTTGGGGCATCAGTGGCTGGCACAACAAGCTCAGCTAACTATCTTAATGACTTTGTCCTGTAGGGTTTAGGATGCAAACTGGCATCACGTGGTGGGCAAAGTAGAGTTATAACCAAGACTGCTGAAGTCCTGTCAAGCTGAATCTTTACACCACTCTATTGATTCTTCCCAGGGACATGTTCTAATAGATCATGCCCCTGAGATCATGTTCCATAAGAGCACGGAAGAGTATTGAAGCTTAATATGACACAAGGGAGCAAGGCAGATGTGAGAAAGGAAGAACAGGGCAATATAGGGTAGAAAGAAGAACCTGGAGCTAGAGAACAGGGTTCTTGTTTTTGCTCTACCAGATTCTACTGGCAAGACCCCAGGAAAGTGAATTAGTTTCTGGGTAGTAGTTCAGTCAAATAAAAATGATGAGATTGGATTAAAAAATTTCTAAGCTCTTTTATTTATAAGAAAACAGACTCTGGAGCCAGTATTTGAGCATCAAGTGTGAATTTTATGGCCAAGTAGGAAACCAAGAGCAGAGAGTTGGCCTGGCTGGATAAGAATTGGAGCTGAAAACCAGAGTACTTAATCAGGATTCTGCAGAAAAATAGAGCCAATAGGATGTACACACACACACACACACACACACACACACAGACTTATTTTAAGGAAGTGGCTCGTGTGATTGTGGAGGTTGGCAAATTTAAAATCCAGCAGGGAGGTGGCAGGCTGAAGACCCAAGGAGGAGCTGGTGTTGCGGTGTGAATGTGAAGGCTGTATTCTGGTAGAGTTCTGTCTGCTACAAGGAAACTCAGTCTTTTTATCTTGAGGTCTTCAACTGATTGGATGAAGCTCAACTACATTACTCAAATTCTACTTAGTGAAATGTGAATTTTATCTAAATAATTCCTTCACAGCAGCATCTGAGTGGATGTTTGATCCAGTATCTGTGTACAGGGCCCAGCCAAGTTAGGACAGAAAGTCACCATCACTCTGTTCCATGCCAGGGATCAAAGCCTCCATGTGACTGGCAAGCAGTCTCTGGATGAGTGAATCCCAAGAGGGTCAGGAAGGCATCCAGGATACTGGAAGTTAGGTGATGTCCTTAGGCTGTGATGCTTCTGATGCCTAGGAAAATGGCAAGCTGAGTGACTGGGCTGGAATATGCCAACCCTGACATTCTGTGATCCTATAAATAATTAGACATTTTTTATATTAGAATTGAGTGTAAACAAGAGCAACTATTATTATCAAGTTCAAGTTTCTCTGACAGACACTGCAGTGCCAGAGAAATTTTTGCAGAATTTGATGTTTATTTCATTTTCTTGTTTTTAACTCCAGAAGATTAAAAAAGATATTCATACTTCAGGAGAAAAGATTATTACACAAGGGAAAACTGACTTGAGAATGGGTTATATGTCAAGCATTTTCATGGTCAGTTAGACACAGTTTAATATCTGAGTTCAGTAATGTTATGCAGAGGTCAAAATATTTCATAATAAATGAAGAACTGCAGATAGGCAGAGCCTGAAAATATTGTGAAATATTCAATTTATTTATTTTTACTCCATCTTCATGTTCACCGTTGTCTTTCTGCAACTGCATCAAACTTCCATTCTCTTTTCTCCTTTCTTTACTGGTTTTCCTCCTCCTAACCTGTATGTCCAAATGCTTTCTTCCCTTTTGTGTCTTCAAACAAACCTATTCTCTCATCCTACATTCTCTGAACCCATATTTCCCATGTTTTCATCAGTCATTATCAGTGGTCTGTGGGCTATTGTACCAGAATCTCCTAGGGTGTTTGTGAAAGATGTAGATTTCCATACTTCAGCACCCTGCTACATTCTCTTCTCTTTGCCTTTCTCTCTTCCCAGCTCAACATGTTCTTGTGGTGATATTTTGTTTGAACATACCAAAGACACACTGATTTCACTTTGAAGTTTGTGAGTTAAGTGTCTTATCCTTGAGTGGAAGGTGATGATATTTAGGTGCCTCTCACTCCGTGGTTAATGTCCTATACCTGAGTGGGGGAGTAAGCTCACATGTCCCCTGGCTGTAAGAGAATGGCTGTAGTCTTGACTCCTCATTTGGCTTCTTTAATGATAGTTAAAAGCAGAAGAAATAGAAAATAGCTGTACGTTGAGAGAATAACCTCAATGGATATTTTTTTAGGATACAGGTCAAAATACACATTTTAATTTCTTATTTTGGAATATACTTGACTCTGTTAGGCCTCTGTGCTTTACTATTACTGCTTGTCTCTTCATGTATCTTTTCACATCTGAATAAATTGACAGACACGTCGAACACGTAATAATAATACTGGAATCATACATGTGAGCATTGTTTATTACCTTTACATCATTTCAGCTAAAGCCTACTTTTCCTCTTTCACAAAAGGTCTCAAAAATAGTTGCAAGGTTAGAACACGTTAATTTTAATAAAAATACCAAGTGATTATCTGTTAAAATCTTTCTTATGTTTAGAGTTTCATAGATCTGTGGCTGAATGGAAGGAACCTAGAAAACTTCATGTCTCCTGTGAAATGCTGAAATTTGAATTATTTTGTCAAGATTTTTGAGATGGAGTTAAAAAGGCTCCACTAAGCTTGGATCATTGAATCAATCTCTCACTCAACATCACTACGTTAGATTATTTTCTCCTGGCCAGATAGTGTGCATGGCTGCTATGTGAATTAAAGTTGCTCAAGAGATTTAGGATTTAAAAAATATATTCTTTCTAAGAAAGGAATATTGTAATCTGAAATCTAAATCTGATTGTGCCATAGACTTTTAAATAAGACACATGATTAGAAACTATTTTTGTTAGTCTTAAATCCCAACAATGCTGTCAATGTGCAGATATTATCAGCCATGTCATTTCGTGCCAAATCATGGGTACGTTTGCCTATATCCAGCCAAAGCCACTCTCTTTGCACATTATAAAATATAAAAGGCAGTGGTTCCACACAAAGGAAATGAACATGGTAATATTATAAAATGTGTGGGCTATTTTAAAATAGACATTACAGTAAATCTAGGTCCCAACTTATTCATGTAGGTTTAGAAGTCAGCTGGAAATGATCTTTGTGAATGTTCACTAAGGAAAAATCTACAGAAAAATATCATATTCTCTCTCTTTTATATGGTAACAAGCTTCTCTAAGAGAGTCTTGAAGCCAGATGTCATTTGAGGAGTTTTTTTCTTTAGCTTCAATTAGCAAAATGATTCAGAGCTCCAAACCATGTGTTTTCATATGCAGCCAACATTCATATCGTGATGGTTATGTATTCGCTGCTTTAGGAGAAGGAAAAAAGCACTAGAATTTGATTAATAATAAATTTTATACAGGCTTGAAAGGACAAAAGTAAGTAAAAATTCCATTGCTTAAAGGTGTTAATATGGAACAGTAAAGATATTTCTCTCCTTCCTTTCTCAAAAATTGTCCCAAATATAAGAAAGGAAAGAAACAAAACACAAAAGTCATCATTAATGAAACTAAGAAGGAACCGATCAATCCTGGGATGTAGTATGTATGTATGGTAAGAAAGAGCTGGATTGTCACTGACAACCTTGCAGAGCTTGAGGAGGGGACGTTGCAAGGAATATGGACTTGAGGTCACAGGTGCATGAGTTTCCATTGGGAGTCTCAGATATAGGGGTGGGTGGGTGAGGGGTGCTGAATGACAAGAAGAGCACTGAGGACAGTATGCATTTTGGATGTCAAAATATCCCATTTTCCTCTCCCACCCAGTGCCAGTATACAGCCAGGATGATACTTCTGTAGGTAAGAAGTGGGAGTATCATCCTCCTCTGGAGAGATTGAAACATACCAGAGAAAAGACTTTGATGTTGGCTATTTGTCCTTAACAAAAATCAGTCCACTTGATGTCCATTTTTCTACAAATCTGCAACTCTGTATGCACCAGCAACTTCCAATCATTTTAGCACTGGACCCTTAAATATAAAGAGAAAACCAATGAACATCAGGTATACAAGGAGTGATGGAAGCAAATGTGTACATCAATGGGAAATTAACTGCAAGAGAAACTCAGGGAAAATAGCTGCGAAGTACTTCAGAGACATGATAATTAATATCCTTGGGAAGGTAGAAGACAACCCTTTCATGAGAAAGTAGGATATTCTTTGACCATTCAAACAAGAACAAAATGCTCGTCAGTAAAAATAATTGAAAAATCTGAATATGATGTTTAACAAAAGTATTGATGTTTTATGATAAAAATAAGTAGAAATACAGATTCAAGAGAAAAGATAAGAAAGATCAGTCCACATAGTTCAATATCTAATAATAATAATAGGAAATTCAGAAGGAATAAACAGAAAATTTTACAGAAAAAATATCAAAAGAATAAAACAACAGATTTTCTCAAAACCAAAGACTAGTCATCATGAAATAACTCAATGAGCGCCCAGCACAATGAAAGAAGTAAAAGACCCCCCCTCAAGTCACAGCATCATAAATTTGAGAACAATAAGGAAAAGTCTTAAAAACTTTTCAGAGAACATAGCTAAGGAGTTCTGAAAAGGAAGTTATCATATTTCTTAGCAATCACAATGATATCTAGAAGATGCAGGAAGAACCCTCAAAATTCTTATTTCAACCTATTTCAATAATCAAATTCTTATTTCAACTATCAAAGCTGAAATAGACTGTCATTCACGAGTGAGGGTAAAAGAAAGAAATATTGAGATGGAAAAAATGTCAAGAATTTACTTTTTGCCTTTTCTCAGGAAACTGCCGGAAGATGTATTTCAACAAAATGCGAGGAGAGAAGACAAGACAGTGCTGACTCGAGCTCTGGAGAACACGGAGTACAGCACGGAAGACATAGAGATGGGAGTGTAGCATATTAGGTGAGCAGCCGCTCAGTGGGCCTGGGGAAAGCAGCCAGTCCAGACTGAAGTGGAAGGAAATGGAAGGAAAAATAATAGAATTGACAGATTTTCTTATGTATTTGATTAGACAGAGAAACAGTGTTGGGAGGGTTTTGCCAATTGTCAAAAGGTTGTAAAAGACCTAGGAAATACTCAAAGAGAATTAAAAGTAACAATCTAATAATGCATCTTTCAACTGCAGTTAAAACGAAAGGTGGCACAAAGCAAAAAATATAATCTTACTTTTCTTTATTAGAAATAAAGAATTATATGTGTACAATAATATAAATATTGAATTTGGACTAATCAAAATAAATAAAATTATATTGAAAGTTTACAGAGAGGATAAAACATGCAAATATAATAAATCATCAATTTCTGACAGTTTGGATTGATATTATGCAGCATTATTAATCATAAGAAAATAATTTATATATATTTATTGTTTAGAAATATCAGAAGACGAATAGCAGCTAAAAGAAAAAGTTGAATGTGAATTCCTCTAGGGGAGATAAAATCGAAGGAATTTTTTTGTTTGTTTAGTTTCTTTGTTATAATCTTTTTAGGACCATATAATGTAAAAAATCATTTGCAGACACTGGAGTATAACTTAATGAAAAGGCACATGCTTAGCATGTATGAAGTCTTGGCTTCAATCTTCAGCAGCTGCTTCCACTGAAAAAATTTATCTGCACATAATAATCTCAATTAAACAAATAGTAATAATAAGCTAAGTTAAAAAATAAAACTAACATTTCTAACAAGATATCCTAATGGGGCTGGACTCTTGGGAAACCAATTATCTGGTCCAACACTGAAATCAATTCCCACTGCAGAATCTGAAATCACCGAGTGGCTTCTTTGCCTTGAACTGTACTGAACAGTGATACATCCTCAAATATTACCCCTGTCACCATTCCACATCAGAAACTGGATTGTGAATTGCTTAGAACCAGGTGGGCTTGGCTGGGAAACAGTTTTGTTGTGATACAGGAATGAAGGTGAGCAGCTCTGGGAGAACTTCCTGGGCGTTATTCCTCCCTCAGAAGGTTGGTCTGATAGCCAGGCACAGAGGGAGCATGGAATGCCCCAGAGCCTTCAACAAAATGCAGAAATGGGTAGGGGGATGTAAAATATGAGGGCGAATGACAGAAAGATTCCTGGATTGAAACTTTAAATGATCATTGCAATGCACAAAAGAGTCCATAATTTAAGCCAACTTCTATTTTTAAATTAAAGAATAAACAGATTCTGTGGCACAGTGTTTATTATTTGTTAAATTTACTTTTTTCCTCTACAAGAATATGCTTCTTTTTCCCACTTGTTGAATTTAGACCTTTCAGAAAGTGTTGGATTTTTATTACTTCAAATTAGAATCTTTTATTTCACCATAAAAGATGTGATATATATATCATAAATATATATATATCACATATCACATTTTATATATATACATATATATAATATATATATGTATCTTTTACCTTCCCCACCAAATTATTTCATGTTCACTGAAAGGCAAGGTTCTTAACAAGAAGAGATCAATAGTCAACCTATATTTATCTCCTCTACCTGGGTTACCCATAGCTCTTGTCATGTGAATGCCTCCTGGATATCAGACACACAAATAATAACACTACCTGTTCATATTCAGGTCACCAGCCAGTAGATGGTGATCTTGGGATGCTTGTATTTTTTTGTTTGTTTTCGTTTTTTTTTTGGTACCGGGGATTGAACTTGCGCTTGCAAGGCAGGCACCGGAACCACTGAGCTAAATCCCCGGCTTCTTGTTTTTATTTTCAGATATACAGAGCACAGGGGAATTCATTCTCTCTTCACTCCCTCTCATTGATAAAGCACTTTCTGATTTTGAATAGTGTTGACGTTCTAAAACGCACTTCTTTCATAATTGAAATCTAAATGGTTTTGTGTCTGTACACACTACTGCTATAAGAGGGTTGTAAGAATTTATCAACAGGTGTTTAGGCTTGGAAGGAGGGAGAAGAATAATATGCAGAAGTCTGCTGATGATTACAGAAGGGCAGAGGGAGAAAGCTTGGCGCTCAGTACTGCACCTGGAACACACAGAACTGTGTCCCATTCTGAGAGAATAATGTTGGAGATCACACCTTGCAGCCTCTGTTCTGTCCTGGGAATCAAAAGTAAATAGCACCACTTTCCCCAAGGTTTATCTCAAAATTCTAGGCTTCACCAGCTGGTGAACACATATATCCAAAACTGGTTGATTCCCTGAAACACAAAATCCCCAGGGCCTGAATGTGAAGTGTCCTTTTACATGGCTTTTAACAGAGGCTGAGGCAGGAGAATCACAAGTTCAAGACCAACCTGAGCAACCTGCAATAATCTGTCTCAAAATTTTTTAAAAAGTTAAGAAGTAAAATAAAAAGTGTTGATGATATAGCTCAGTGGTAGAGCACTAGATGTTCTTACCTGTACTCAGAAGAAATCCATGGTAAGATTTAAGCTCATTTCTACTAAGAAATTACTCTCTCACCATCTGTTCATCACACTTGTGAAATAAAAATTCCTTTTCATTCTGCTTACTTTTGGGTAAAGGAGGGTCTGATTTGAGCCCCAAAGTTCATGCCAGCTATTTTATGTACTGCTATGGTGCTGGCTAAGACCAAGTGCCAAACAGTTCACAAATTAATTTTCCAATTAATTAAGTCTTGATCGTCAGATTTGTCACAGGTGCTTCTGGAGCTGATGTTGCAATGAAAATCACTGCTTTTCGGGAGCACAAGGGTGGTGGTGCCCAGGGCAGCAAACTGGCCACATGCACAATTGGTGCTTAGATCTGACCAACTTTCTGCTACTCTGAGTGTCACTGCTCCCATCACTCCTGTGAGCCCCAGAATAGTGCCCTCAATGACCTTCCCAATCTTCAGTACTTCCTAATGGAAAACTGTTCTCTTTCTTTCTATATTGCATTTTATAAAGAGTGTTCCACAGGTGCACACACTCACCTTCCTCCATTATGCCTAGACATATGCCAAAACAAATGGGTTGGGACCAGCTTCATATCACTGTGCCCAGGTTGAACCCATGCCTGTATGTGCTCAAGACCCCAGGTCACAGCAAATTTCTGAAGGAACCCTATTGTACCTTTGCAATCTGACTTCCATTGTCCCCACTTTCTTATACCTAACAAGTATATCTCCATAAATCTAAACACAAAACCCCACTGAGACAGGTTGTCCATAAGCTAAATGTCTAGACCAAAATCAGTAATATATCAACATGAAGGTGCATAACTCAACTCCATTGTTTGAAACATCCATGTGCAGCCAAGACACATTCCAGAAAGTAGTACTATGTTTAATACTTGCACAGAAAAAAGAAGAGGGTATTTCTGGACCTGTCAGGAAGCAGGAGTTCTAAAAGTAATTCTGTTGCCAGTAATTAACATCATAAAATTGTCACCTCCCTATGTCAACATTTGCCTAATGGCTTATCACTTACAAAGTTGCACAAGAAACATTACACCTTGCTAAATTCAGACTTTTAAAATATGTCTAAATCCTAGTGACACAATTTCTATTACTTTAAAAAAATCTTTTAATCTTTCTGCTCCTCAACATGAATTCCACTTTATTCTGAGGCTGCTTTTGTGTTAAACCTAATCTGTAGCATCTTTGGAATAAACATGTATTCACTAATAATCAAGATGTTCATATTCTGTCACATATACAAAATGTCTTTCAATATCATTAATAAGTTCAGGTAGAGTTAGGCTTAGGTAATGAACATTGGTGCCTGAAGCATTCTGTTCTGCAACTTGGTCCTCCAGAGCAACTAATTCAGGGGTTATCTCTGTGAGTAAAACTGATTATCTCTACTTAGACATGTTTGATATTGTTATACAATTTTTAAAGTATGCCCAAAGAATAAAATTCTTGCTCCACTAGAAAGCTAACTCACAGCCTTCTTTTTCTTTACCTCTGCCCTTGAAATATGTATGTAGAATTACTGGCTTTTAATGATCAACCTTTGCATGTAAATGCATCTGTAATGAACATAATGTCTTGCTCTGCATATGAACTTGCTCAGGATCTGAGGATAGCATTTACTGAAGGTTAATGTGGGAAATAATGCTTTGTATAGTGAATTTTTTGAAATAGAGTTTAGAGTAATAAAAATTGGTTTGCTTTATGGAATTTAAATGAATTCCAATCTCAGTGCCTTCTGACTAAAGATGAAGAGCACTGTTTCTATAAGAGTTTAAGAACATGATGTTTGCCATTGTGAACCTGTGGCACAAGTCTGTCTTGGGATTTTTAAGGAAATTGTGTTGGTCAGTTTCTGGAGAGCCGGAAAAACAACTGTGTGAACATGATGCATATTTTAATAGGAGGCAATTTCTTAAACTCCTGAACTGTATGGATGCTAAAGAAAACGGTAAAATACAATGAGCCCAATATTGCAATCCAGCTCCAGAAATGGAGGTCCACAACAGGTCAGAGTTGCAGAGAAAAGTAAGAATCCTTGAGAAAGAGTCTCATATCTTACTAATTGTGATCTTTGGCAATTTATTTAACTTAGCGGAACTCAATTTCACTGCCTGAGAATAGCTATCCTTTTGTTCCTTTGAGATTTTTTTTTTTTTTTGTACTGGGGATTGAACTTCGGACCATGTGCTTTTGAGGCAGGCGGCAGAATCAGTGAGCTATCCTGGCCCTGTGATTTTTTTTTTTTCAGTTTTGAGGGACAGAGTATCATGGTTTTTATGTAGTAAAGCATATCTTGATTTTCCTTTATATTTAGTGTGGTTTAGGTCTTATATAAGAAATCTTTCCCTGAGTAGAGGTCATGATAAAGAAATTTTTATATACTATCTTCTAAAATCTTTAATACTTTGATTTTAGTTTATGATCTATACTCAACCTGGAGTTCCTGTCTCTGTAATTTGTGAAAATTTTTAATTTCTTTTTTCCCATGTAAATTGTCACAGCACCATTTATTAATTTAATGATAGATTAACTGCAAATCTTTTACTCCACTGCTGTTTTCTAAATTTATTTTAATAGATACATACAAACATAAAAATTGTATCTATTAATGAGGGTACTGTGTAATGTTCTGAATCATGTATATGTCATGTAATGTTTAGTTTAGGTTGAACATATCTGTCTCCTCAAACATTGTTATGGTTCAGATATGAAGTGTCCCTGAAAGACTCATGTACTGGGGGGTTGATATCCAATGCAACAGTGTTCAGAGGTGGGGCCCATAGAATGATTGGATCATGAGGGTACTAACATCATCAATGTCTTAATCCATTGATGAATTCCTTAGCTGAATGGGCTGTTATGAGGTGGGGTAAATTAGAGAAAATAGGTCACTTGGGGACTGCCCTTGAAGTGTTTATCTCTTCTTGGGGTCTTTCCTTTCTCACTGCTTCCTCGGTGTCATGAGATGAACAGCTTTCTTTCACTATACCTTTAGCTATGATGTTTCTGCCTTGCCATAGGACTAAAAGTAATGGAATCAGTGGACTGAAACCTCTGAAACTGTGAGCCAAAATAAACCCTTTCTTCTTTAACTTGATTTTCTTAGGTATTTGGTCACAGTGATGAAAATCTGAGTAATACAATGGTTTATCATTTCTTTATGGTAAAAATTATCAAAATCTTCTAGTTTTTTTAAAGCACACTACATTATTGTTATCTCTAACCACCCTATAGTGCAATAGCATGCTAGTACTACATGGTCCTATTTAACTACAACTTGGTACTCATTGATTAAGCCTTCCCGTCCCTCCTCACACTTTTCCAAGCCTCTTGACTTACACTTTAAGAATCATTTATATCAAATGATTCTGTAGGGTCAGGACTCAGGTTGAACTCTGTATTTTATTCTACAGGCTCCTTTTTGCATCAGTATCATACATGTAAGTAATCTTGGTATCTACCAAACCTTCTTATTTTTGTGTTTCTATAAAACAGTCTTGGATTTTTGTTACTTTTTTTTCTCCATGAAGTAAAGGTTATCTGATCAAATCATAAGCACACACAGGCACAATTTGAGGGGGATATTGACTATATAGGGAAAGTTTAATCTTTTCCCTTTGAAGTTTTTATAATTTTAGTTTATCTAATAAATTGACAGTAGACAAAAAACCAGTAAAAATACAAATTTCACTATGTGTCTATGCATGGGATCTAGCTCGCATTCAGTACGATATTCAGAAGAGCAAGATGCGATCATAATACAGAGCTTAAAAAAGAGACCTTCTGGGTGGTGGGGATGGATATGGAAGTTTGGGAGATGAGATGCACAGCCAGCAAAGGCTGTCTTTCTGTGTGGATGAAATCTTCCAGGAAGGAGCCACTATGGTGATTTCTGTGTGGACTAGACATCAGCCCCTCAGGTCCCTTAATCCTGTGGAAAGGTCATTGCTAGGCAGATAGGGAGGGCTGGATATCTGATAGAAAGGCCTCTGCCAGCACCCTCTGATCACCTTATTGATGTAGACTGAGGTAAATTTATTTTTTCAAAAGAACAGCTTTTCAGAGCTCTTCCTGTGTCTGCAGAGGTCTGCAGTTTCTTTGACTATATAACATGAAATATGCCGGATATGGTGATGTATTTTAATGTCCCACAATGAAAACCACACTGAATGTACAGATCAATGTGGGGAGATTTGAAGTCTTTGGCAATACTGAGCATTGACTGCCAAGAATATGATATAATTGCATTTGTATAGATATTCTTTAACATTTAACAATGGAACTCTGGTTTTCTCTGTGGAGAAAGTCCATATCTTTTGCTGTTTCTAAATATTCAATATTTCTGATAGCTTAAAAAATTAAGTAGTATTATACATTACAAAGAAAAAAGTGCAAAAGTCATTTGTGCAAAGTCTGATGAATTTTTACCAGGTGAAGACATTTGTATAATTGCCTCCAGGACTCAGGGATCCCTTATGCCTTCTCTGGATCATTATGCAGCTCCTTCTCAGAAGCAACCTCTTTAGGTCAATGTCCTATTCAGTTAGTGCCCTGGGTTGCTGGTGGCCCCTCAAGGGTCTCCTAGCCAAGTTCTCACATAGTTATGGTATGGTTTAATGATCAAATAAAACTTCAGCACTAGATAAGCACATTTTCCTTAGAAACAAATTCACATAAAATGTATGACATATAAATAGAGTTGGGAAATGGCTGCCAAGGCTAGTCATCAGAGCCAACACAGCAGTGGCTGGGATCAGAAGCAGAATGAATTTCTGTGCAGAAACTTTTCCTGCTCATGCAGCACTGGAGGGGCACCTTGGTTGCCAGCAACAAGCAGAGAGACCTGAAGGCTCTGAATCACAGGGTTCAGGATGTGGAGCCAGACATCAAGGCTGCAGGGGTAAAGATGGGCAGGAGGACCTTACCATCCTTAAGCTTCTCAATCATGC
The DNA here is from genome assembly GCF_000247695.1 of Heterocephalus glaber. The sequence goes on from NW_004624806.1 coordinate 6,973,334, forward strand.
CAATTACAGTATTTGCTCCTTTTCTCTTTCAATATGGAAAGAAATGTTCCACTGGCATCTTTCAGTATATTTTTTTGAAATTTTATTCTTCCTTCATTTCCAATCTAGTTTTTCTTAATTTCAGATCAGAAAGAAATATATCAATAATTTGAGAACAATGAATAATTTCCTACACAAGTGTCTTGAAAAATCAAAAAGGGGTATTTTCACAACTGCACATTATCTGATTTATCAGTGTACATTTAGAGAAAGTTCTATTCTATTCTACCCCTTTGGAATCTATCTCTATGTTGGCTTGCTTTTACTCAACACTCTTGTTTGAACTACAACAATACAACACTGAACCAGAAAAATATTTTAAAGTGAATTTTTGGTTGAATGCTGTATGATCTTCAAAATAGTTAGGACTTGCTATATGGTTGGCATCACTCTTCATACTACTGTGAAACTAATTCTTTAAGGGATATAGTATGGGCTACATTGAGTAACATAGAAAAATTCTAGAAGTTCCATCCAATATCACTCATTATTGCAACTTGCTTGCCTTTATAGATCAGGACAAATGAGTTCCTTAATTATCTTCTATAATTGCATGCCAAGCTAAGTAATGTCCCTTTAAAGACAATCACATGGTGGTGGTGGTGGTGGTGAGGGTATGTGCATCCCTGGAGGTGTTTCAGGTCAGAACATGACATTGAGATTTGAGTGACACATGAATTTCAGCATATTCTTTTGAATATTGTTACATACAGTAAATGTTCATAGCCAGGGAGTGCATGTTATGTCTCTAAAGACTAAAGAGTGTTAACAATAAAACCAACTCTACTAAATAATGAGAGCAATCAAACCAGACAGAATTGTTTTGCATCAGTAAAACTAGGCAAATAAATATAATGAAACTGATGTTTCTATTATGTGGTTTGTGTATTGTTCCATAGAAAGATTCCTCTAAGTTGATTTTTAAATATATTTAGGACAACAACAGCCTCGTTCGAGTAACTATATCGCTTCCAGAATAAGAACTCTATTTTGATAGTATTCTACCTAGAAAAAGTGGTTCACGTGCAATATTTTTGTGTGCCAGGAATGTAAGCAAGATCTGCACAACTGGGGAGGACTGTACTGGGTATTTTCCTGGTGGCTGCGGTTTGAGAACTGTCCACAGCCTGCTTGTAAGTACCTTGGACAGCAGCATGAGGACAACCTAGTGGTGGGGGTTTTCTTTTCTAACCTCTTGAGTTCTTTTTTAATGTGTGAGAAATAGAAGTACTCACATTATGAAGAGACATTAAAAATAACTTCCAAAGCTTTCTTAAATATGTGATCACCTTTAATAAAATCAACAGGGGCACTGTAGGGACATCATGCAATATGAAAAAGGTAGATCACTAGCAAGTGAACTCTGACTATGAAGACATTGCATTTGGTTAAGGTGTCACAGTTTTTGTCATAGAGATAGGATATTTGGGTATCAAGTGGTATCCAGCATTAGTACTTTAAGATTCTCAGGAAATAAATGTGACCAAATTTTTTAAAAGACTAAACAGAAATCTATAGACAGATTCATTCATTCATTCTCTTCAGATAAAAAATAAGTCCTGTGCATTTTTAGGATAACTTAGAAGTTTATATTATGTAATGATTAAATGCAGATTATTTTCCTTGTATTGGTTGGAATACTATTTGCTGTAATAGATAATCCTGCAATTTATAATCTAGACATTTTATTATATATTAGACTTTACAGGCTTTTATGAAATGAACTGGATATTTGGCAATTATCTTTTTCTCCTTTTAAGCTCCTTAATGCTTCCCAATCCCTGCCCCTGAGTAACCTTTGTGAGGAATTTGGCTGACTGCCATGAAGTAGGCATTAGCAACAGAGCACAAGTGTTCCTTAGGCTCACTAAAAATGCAATCTCTTGTGCTGCTCCCCATTGCCTTTGGGGTTCCAATTCAAATCCTTTATGCTCTGAGCAAATGAAAAGACAATAGACAAAGAACAATTCTACTAAAAGTTCTTTTAAAATTTAGAGATGGAGAATTTTTGACTGATGTTGATATAAATAAAACTACGCATATATGCACACAGATCTCTTTACAAGTTAAATTTGGAAAAGACCACCCACATGAACCTCCACCCCACATATGTTTGGGCAGCATAAACTATAAATAAAACCCATACCCATTAATATGTTAACAGAGATTAGAAGATTCCTCATAAACTATTGATTCATGTAAATAATTTCAGCTGGATTCACCTTTCAAAGGATAAAAATAATGGTTAGAATAAAATATTCTCAGACCCACACATTTAATTAGTGTACTTTTTTAGCAGTGTAGGCTTTTAAGAAGAGGTGTTTATTCTTGAAGAAAGCTTTAGTTCTTAACAAATACAATTGTTTTATTTTTGTCATAGCAAATAGCAGCATATTGTAAATGCTATTCCTTTTATACTTCAATACCTGGAAACACATTTAGATTCAGAATGTGAGTTGCCAATCATTCAGATAGAACATGTATTTCTGTAAGGAAGTGCCTCAAGAATAAAAGAAAAAAATCTTTCATTAATTTATAAATTATCCAGGATGCAAGAAGCAACAGGAGAGCATAAGCCTACCTGATGCTGGAGTCCCAAGAATCAAACACATTTTCATTCCTTTCAGAGCTGAGCACCAAAGGTCAGGAGAAGGCAAGGTGTCCCAATCCAAAAGGTTGAGGCAGAGAATAGGGGAAGTTCTTCCTTAATTTGAGCAAATTTTCTTCTTCATGCAACTTTCTCGCATTGGTCTTAAATTTATCCTCTCTTCAAAAATAAAGTATGTACTCCTTTAATCATTTCACTGCACCCAATACTAGGGACACAATGGTGAAAAAGAGACTTTGACCTCTGTCTTCATTATGATACCCTGTGAGTGAGGGTATCTCAGGTAGTTAGAATGCAGAGTTAAAAGTAACATCAGAGGAAAGACATTGCACTCTAAGAGCACGGAGGAACAACCTCAACCCTAGTCTTTGTTTACAAAATGACAGGGACCAGGTTTTCCTAAAGGAAGTTATCAAGCTGAGATCTGAGGATATATAAAAACTTAGCTAAGTAAAATGTAAGAAAGAGTGTCCCAGTAAATGAGAACAGCAAACTCTAAAGCCTGAAAGCAAGGTGGAATGGGTTTTGGGGAGACTGAGGAATTTCAGTGTAGCTGGAGCCAATACTATGTTGAGGTTAATGATTGAAGAGTTTTGAGGACACTCAGGGAATGAAAGAAGCAGTGAGAAAATGGGCTTTGGGGGTTGGCAGGGACTACATTTGAAGGGCTTTTATAGGACAAAAAAATAAATTTAAGTTTTGAGAGTGATAGGCAACTGTTGAAGAATTTTAAATCAGAGACTAATGCAATAAAAAGATCATTCCATCACCCTTCCTATGCAGTACTTGCTCCACCACTATAATCTTCATTATCCAGGTGGGAGGGCTTCCAGATCTTTCATTAACATAATCACTGACTTCTGGATAAGTGTATTTGTTCATGTTCTTCTGAGAAATGGACCCCAAAACAGAAAGATCTAGCTGGAATGTGTCACAGTTGAGGTTGCTATCTTTAGCTGGATATTATTCATTTATTGGAGCAGATGAAAATTGTTGTGGCATTATTTATTCATTTTGAGCTTATGGTGAACTAAAACAAAATAGACTTCTTTTTCTAACTGAGATTGATGTGTGGTTGAGTCTCCCCCATCATAGGTAACATCTCACATATTCCTGTCCAACACTGCCTCACTGGTTTCATTCCATCATTCGTGCACCTCAAGATTGTTTTGAATCTTGCTTGAAGCACTTGCCATCTATCTCTGTTCATGTCACTTGCACATTTAATGAGGCAGATTCCTATATCTTCATCCAACCATCCACTTTCTCCTAGAACTTCCTCTTCCTTTATAGGCTTTATAAGAATAAATTTTCCTATCTTTATTCATTTAATCAAGTATAAATTTTTTCCAGTATTTTCCAAATCAAATTTCCTTATTGATTCAAAATAATACTATAAAGAAATTGGCCAAATGTCTTGCTCAAATCAATTCATGTGATTTTGGAATATTCTCCATATCTTCTAATGTTGTGAGCCATTTAAAATGGTTTTACTAAATAATTCATCCTGGTTTCTGGTGGGCACCTTTTTGCCTTTATAACAGTTTAGTGGAAAAACAGTCTTAATATTTTATCACATATCAGCATCCATATTCCTGATCTGTGGTTTCTGGATTGCATTATTTCTCTCCCTCAACAATTACCCATCTGCCCTTTCTAGTCTTCTTACCACTATTCTGTCTTGTAACATTTTATTACAGTTATTGAAATAGTGTTTCCCTTTGTGGCAGTTGTCACACTGGGCTGTAATATGTAGGTAACTGTTTCCTAACCTCTTCTCCCTCCTATTTTTCAGGAGCAATTTCAACATTGGTGAAATGAGAACAAGAATACACTCCCTACTCCCTTAGTTGTTGTAAGAATTACATGAGTTAACACAGAATATAGAGTTTCAACAGTATTTGGTATTGGCCAAGTATTCAATGATGTAACCCCCTAGCTCAGAATGGGTTTGGAAACTGTTACTTTCTTTTATTTAACATCTGACTTAATTCTCTGAGACTTCAGGCTAGTCACATTTCCTCTTTGAAAATAATTAATCTGTGACATGAAGATTTCAATCATTTCTAGTGTTTATATTACAAAAGATCAAATATAACAAAGGAGAAATACTTTGATACTCACATATATGGTTTGAGAAGTAACATATCCTTACCTTGGGATGGCAGAATCCAAGTTCATGAATTCATTCACATGTAAACATAGTATAGCTTCAAGGAAAGTATCTCAACCACATTTACTTTTGTACACAGAAAATGACAAGTTAGATTTAGCTATTTTTTTTTATAAAATCAGTTCTTGTCATTTACGAACCAAATCAGATATTCTAACAGTGTGCCAGTGTTAAGATAGGGAAAGAAAAATATAAGAAATTGGAATTACTATAGCCACATATATTTCTATTTTAATTCATTTCAGTTGAGAAAGTCAGTTGTTAAATTGTCAAAAATATAGTCATTTAATGGACAAGAGTTTTATTGTAAAGCATCTATAAGACAAATGGTAAGTGGACCTTAAAATAAATTTTAAGGTAAAAATATAATTGTGCTATTTTCTCTTTTCATAGTCTCAGCAAGAATTGGTCCATGTAGTAATTATTTGCACTCTATTATACTAGAGAAGATAGCCCTAAATAAAGGAGAATGGCCAGGGATTTAGCTCAGTGGTTCTGTCGCCTGCCTCACAAGTGGAAGATCATGAGTTTGATCCCTGGTACCCAAACAATAAATAAATAAAAATAAAAATAAAAGAGTAAAGGAGAATGTATGACTGCAAAAAAATGGGTTGTTGTGAAGTTTAGTTCAATAATAAGGCTGTGTTTAGTAAGTAAGGGAACTCTGACCATTCACAGTGGCAGTAAGTACAGGTGCATCATGGTATGGTGGCATGTGAATCACTCCTCCTTAATTGCCATCACTGTTGTCCTGCTTTTGGCTTAACATAACTTGAAAGATTATTGGAAGAATTAAAGTAACGCATATAAAAGCCAACCAAAGAATTGTGGCTCAGTACATCATAGCTAGTATGGCTCACTGCTTATAAGATCTCTCTCCAGTACAGCTAGAAAGATAAACAGACTAACCAAAAAGCACAAAAGAGAAAACAAGTACCACTTTGTTCCTAGAGTATTTTATCAAAAGATTAGGAAATTATGGACAACTATGGCTCCTGCCTCTTCAATCCAGGAAACCAGTCCAGGAGCTAGAACTAATAAATTGGAGGACATCTTTGTCCAGAAATTTGAGAAAATAAAGCTGGCATTTTCAGGAGAGTTTCTGCTCAGGTGTCTTGTCCTTGTGTAGTCCCAGGGCATTGTATTGCCAGCTGTTGGTTCTTCTTGGGTAAGATGTTTTGGTCCTCATGTGTCTTCATAAGCCAGGTGTCTGGTCAGCACTTTTTTTTTCTTTTTGGTACCAGGGATCGAACTTGGGTCCTTGTGCTTGGGAGGCAAGTGACAGAACCCCTGAGCTAAATCCTCGGCCCTTGGTCAGCACTTTTATCCAAAGACGTTCCACTGTGGCTTGCTTGCCTGCCCTGTGTCAGCCAGAACAGAGAGAAATAGATGTTTTGTCCTGAAGCAGTTCTGATGTAGTTCTTTGAAGCTGTTTAGAGGGACGAGTTAGTGACATGCAAGTAGATTTTGGGGTTATTTCTAGTTTCTTGGCTGCTTTTTAGCTGCCAACTGTTGACAGCCTTGTGGAAGATCAGTGGGACACAGAATTCTTCTTTCTAAACATTTATTATTTTTTGTTTAGAAATCAACAGCTAAGGATCAAAAATAATTCAGAAAGAGGTAGTAGGTTGTGAAGATATTTGTGTGTGTGTGTGTGTGTGATCTTGTGTTTGTATGTATGTGTGGGATCCGGTTTAAAAACAAACAAATAAATAACAAAGCAATCAACAAAGTAAATGGCTCTCAAGCTCTCATTCAAAATTTAGAGAAATTCTGTGTGGCAAAGCAGAGCATCAAGTCTCCAAAGAAAAGGCTAGTAAGACCCAGAAGAGAGTGCTCTAAAGAGATTTTATAAGTAGGGCACGAATCTGACAACAGTTTGTTTATTCCAATGCATATAAAAGCCAAGCTCCTTTCTTCCTTGCAAACTATGTGCTGCCATTATTTGGAGTTTACCTTTCTCTAAGATGTAGGATAGGTGCATTCATCAATATTTAAAATGAAAAAGGAAAATATAAGACAATATTTTGTTATGCTGAATAAAAAAAAAAGAGAGATTCCAAAGCACCCTGGAACTGAGAGGATGGTATTGGTGTTGTGATAGGAGATAATGCTCTTCCTCAAAGATGCCCATGTTGTGGTATCTAGAAACTGGGACTATGTTACCTTCTGTGGCAAAGGGGAACTAAAGTCACAGATGGATTCCTAATCATGTGAATTTAAATTGAGCAGATTGTCTTGGATTAGTGGAGTAACCCAAATATGATTACAAAGGTCCTCAAAAGTATAAGAGGGTATATAGCGGGGTCAGAGTGATGTGAACATATGAAGAGAGGAAGCAGCCACAAGCTAGGTGCACAGGATCTGGAAAAAGCAAGGAAATGAATTTTCTCTTGAAGCTTCTAGAAAGAAAAGCTGATGCCCACTGAGACCTGCTTCAGTGTCTGGACCATGACAGGACTGTAACATAGAAAATCTGTGCTCTTTAAAGCCACTAAGTTGTCAATTTCACAGCCACCTGCTTCATCACCTCTCTTATGTTCTCAAAGTAGGAAGCTTTCTGCCTCTTTAAAAACTCCTCACTATTTCTACCAAAAAGCCCTTGGATATGCTGTTCTCTGCCTGCAATGCATTTCTTTCCAGTCTACATGTCACATCTTTCCTTTTCTCCAGCCTCCACTTCAACGTCACCTTCTCACTAAGGGTCGCAGTCCACCCAGCCTACAGTATGCTCTTTCTCCAACTCATTATTTTTGTTTTCTCTTTCTCTTGTTGTTTTTCTTCATAGCATGCATTAAAAATTAAGAATATTTTATTGTTTTTTGTTTATTATCCATTTTCCCCACTGGACTGAAAAACTCACAAAGCCAGCAACCACATCTATTCTGCTTTCTGATCTGTATCATAACCAGGGTAGCACTTGGCCCATTGATTTGTATTAAGTATTTGGTAATTAAAAAGAGTCAATACATTTACATCAATTTTCTTTCCAAGCTACTGATATTATAACATTTATCTATTATTATGATGTTAAAAATACTCAATAAAAGGCAGAAAGCTTTTCTCCTCATCTCAGTCTAACATTTTTTTCTTTGTTATTCTTACATGTGTGCTTTGGCATATCAACATAATGGTTATACTACTGTATTCTCTAAACATAATATTGAGGTTTCGATTGATATGGAATTAATTCATAAATCAATTTTTGTAGGAATTTTTATCTTTCCAGTATACTAGCTTCTCATTAAGTATCACAGTATGTTCCAATTTTTACTCTAACATTCTTTAAACCTCTCTAGTAACATTTTATGCTTTTAAAAATGTTTCCTAATCCCTAATTTATTTTTTGTTAGGCTTATTTAAAGGTATTTATTTTTAAGTTGCTATTATAAGTTGATTTTTAACAATTATATTCCTAGAGTTTTTGCTAATATGTAAGAAAGGGTTTTGATCTATTTTCTTGGTTTTAGCTGTATACCGAACTTTTTCATATGTTCTCAGAGATTCGTTTTGATCTATTCTGTAGATTTTGGGGGAGGATTGAATGATATATGAAGTATCATAGTGTAGTATATTTACCACATTGAAAGTTCTCAACAAATACTGTCCTTTTCCTAGTCCTCTCTCTGTCTTTTGTTATGAAGTCTATTAAATTCTTGTGTATGTGAAATGGACATTTTCTCTCACTTTTTCTGATAATTGTAGTTCTTCTTCTGTTTCAGGTGTTTTTAGTTTGGTTAGAACTTCAAAATTCATTTTAAATAATAGTGATTTTTCATAGTGGCTAGGAAAGACACCTTATAATTCTTTATTCTCAAAAGGCTTTCTGAGGAGTTGATTTTTAACTTGATCATATCTTTCTAATTGTCTTAATGAATCTTTGATGTGATTCCTTATGCTTGTGTGTTTCTTGATGCATTGTTATCTTTAAATTTATACTTAGTCATAGGGTAATATTTTTAATGCGATATTGACTTGATTTTGCACATAATTTATTAATGTATATGTTACATAAGAAAGGAAGTACTATATCTTAGTGACTGACAAGACCCTATATCCTATCATTCTTGCATTTAAGAGTTACCTTATTTTATTGATTCTAAGAACCATTTCTCTTAAGCTATATCATTATTTATATGTTAATTAGAAAGAAGAAAAGTGATGCCTATTAAATAGACTAAAGAACACTACAATTTAGGATTTTTTTCTGCTCATTAAAATATACTTAGATCTCAAAATATAGTCTTAAAATCATATATCACTTTTGTATATATACATATATGCTACTTATATATAAACAATTAAAATATGAGTTAAAAAATTATAAAGTTTTCTAAACTTCCTTCACATTCATATCTCTACCCGTCTAAATATATTTTGGACTCTGAATCATTTTGTTTGATCCCATAGATAAGGAAGTGTGATGCTGATGAGCAGGTGCTCTGCTATTGTCTGAGGATGTGTTTTCCCCATTGCTGAAATCATTCTGCAATCACATCATTGGAAACTGCCTTCTGCAATTCAGCAAGTCCAACTGCATCCTGACTCAAGAGGTATCAAACCTGGAAAGAGTTTATGTATTAATGGGATGGTATATAGTATCTGATTTCTTTCTTTACTACCCTCTCCACTTCCAAACCACTAGCAAGGGCTTTTAATTCCATCTTGAAAAATTTATATTTTGCATTTATTATGTCCACTCATTTTGGTCTGTTCTCATGGATACTCTCAGTCTGGGTTATCAGGACTTTCATCTTGATAATGACACAACCCTTTCAGTGGTGTCTGTGTCTCTCCTCTTGTCCCTTCAGATCTAGTCTTCATATGGAAGCATAGGGTTTTTCAAATTTCTGACTGTGGCCTTGAGTCATTGCACATCTGGTTCCCTCCTAGATGCTGCATTTCATTTCCTCAGTTATGCCATGCACACTGCTCCCAGATCTTGATATGCTCTTCCCCTATATTCCTGACAGCAGCAAATTCTCATCCTTAGCTGTCACCAACAGTGTCATTTGTTCAGAGACTTATTTCCTGTCTCTCTCCTACCTTGTACCTCTGCTCTTGTTATAATGTATTTCCAAATGTATTCACTCCAAGAGTAGACTATGGGTGGCATTTCTGATGCCGTGTTTCCTTCCTCCTTTCCTGTTTCATGATTGTCAGTTGGGTACTTGAGATTTTCTAAGTCTTATCTTGAAGAGGCTGTGGCTTTGTATGATGCACATCTATCCCAGCCCTGGTACTTGAACTGTCAAAATTGTCAGATACAGAAATAAATGTAGCCACAGCACATAGCTTTGTCAGGGAATTCTTCATTGATTTCTCTGATACCAGAGAGACTTTTAATCCCCAGCTTTTGAAAAGGCATGTCTACCGAGACTTGTTTCTGAGTCCTGGCCAGGCTGTGGTTTATTTGACCAGGGTTGGACACTGGGTATAGGATTACCCAACCCATTAGCTTTCCCATGGCTGTTTAAAATATTTTCCTGAAAAACTGATGTAAGAGATACAGGGGAGAGTGTTTTTGTGGTAGAAGTGTGAGCCAGAAAGTCACATGGCCTTAACAATCGTCTAGAAGTCACAGAGAGATAGTGGAGGCCTTTAGAGACAAAAGCAAATCTGCATGAAAAATGGTCCAGAAATACTTTAGTCTTTGAAGAAATAGAAGTGGGAGAGGGAGAAGCAGGAAGAGAGAAACCGAGTCACAGAAGCATTGCCTTCTTGCAGGTAATAATCTTGTTTTATATAGTGATCATCAACATCTCTTTCTAATGCCATACCAAGTATTATGTGGAGTCTGTGAAGCACATGTGTGTACAGTATATGCACATGTGTAACCTTCCCCTTTCTCTCTCTGTCTTGACCTCCACATTCTAGAGATGCACACTTTCTTGGTCACACTCTTTCTCTGAGACCAGCTAGGCAGCTCCTCACAGTTAGTATGCATCCAGTGCACATGTAGATCATCCTCTCAAGGCCAGTCCATAGAGACCTCAGGCTGGGGACCCTGCTGGCTCAGATAGCTGGCTCACTGGCCCTCAGGAATCTTTCTTCTTCACCACTGAAAGCCTTCTGAATGCTGTACACAGGGTCCTCTTACTGCTATCTCTGCCCAGAGCATTTGGTTTTCAGAGCCCACAGCCAGGAACAGGGTGTCTTTTGGTCCAGCCCTGCCCTACCCTTTCCTGGGAAGAGAGGTTTCTGCATTTCAGTGATTTCATTCTTTTCTTGGTCCATTCTGGGAAATTCTTGATTCTGAAAAGAAGTTATCTCAGATAAATGTCTGGATTTTGTTTTTTGTTTATTTTATGAATGTGCTTTTAGATTTTACCTTCTTATATGCAGGCATAACTACTTCAGTGTTATGTTGGGAGACCACCTTTGGGCATTGCAGAAGTAATATCAGTTTTGGCTCAAACCCCAGTGTCCTAATGTACCTGACACAATCTGCTAAATCTATATACTCCTGAATCTATTTTAAAGCAAAGACAGCTCAAAATCCTTTCTGTTCATTTCACCATGTTGGAACTACTGAAAATATATATACAGTTTACAATAGGTTTTATTTATTATGGAAAAATCACATGGTACTTCAGAGTCTCCCTTTTCTACTTGTCTCACACCAGTGAAACACATCTCATTTTGTAAAGAAAATACATCTTCTGGTTCTTACAGGAAATTATAGAAGGGATCTCAAGGTCCAAAATCTTTTATAATGTTGAAGTAAACCCTATGTTGGTTACAATTAAATACAGAGGGGAAAAATTACTGAAATGAAGGAGAGTTAGAGTTCCCTTTGCCCTCAATTCCACTGAGACAGAGATTTTAAGAGTTGGGAAGCAGGATCACAGGTCACTTGTGTTCACTGATTACATACTTTGAGGAAAAACAAACTTTCCCCTATCTTGAGGGCAGTAGGTAGTTTCACAATTTGCTGAAAACTGTCCTGTGAGGTCAGGCTCCCACACTCCTTCAGAGAGTGCAAGAAAAGGCAGTTGTGTTCTCCGTATGGCTCCCAAATCTTTGAGAAAGATATTGGTTGTAAAATTGGCAAGAGGGTTTTAAAACAGTTTTATACCTCAAAGAAGCAAATACAATGAGAAGTATTTAAAATACCTCTAAGAAAAATTAAGTCCTAGAGTTAGGAAAAAACCTGTTTAACATCAGTCCATTAGAAGGGAACATTAAGACATCTTGGTAAATAGGAAGTCATTCAAGAAAGACATTCATAAAAGGTCAAATAAAGGAGAATAAGTTTCCTATTTATTGGTTCTGTGTGTGTGTGTGTGTGTGTGTGTGTGTGTGTTTCCCATTAAACCATGAAAGCCACTATGGGCTTTAGATTTAAAGGCCATGAGGAGGAGAGTGGAGGTAATAAGCAAAGCTTAATGCTGTCTAGACTTAATTTCTCTAGATAGTGTCATCCGTGGGCATTTGTGCTGGGGTTTGGGTAATAGCATACTGTGTCCCTTTGGGCTGCTGAGATGAGAGCTGAGATGTGACAGCGATGCTTCAGAGCACAGCATTTGGAATCTGGTGGCCCTTGGGGCTGTTCCTCTGGGTACTGAGTGGTGATCTGAGCAGCGAGGTGGTGGTGGGTGGTCCTGTTCCCATGGTGGGGGGCTGGAGGCTCATGGCCTGTTGCTCTGAGTGTCTGCCAACCTTCTGTGGGAGAGCTGCACCATCTCCCAGAACCTGCGACCCTTTGATGTCTTAACTCAGACACGCGATGGGAAGCAGGGACAGATCAATTTCCCAGTGTAATTTCTAGAGGTGTAATGGAGAGAGCCATGGGAGGGATCCACAGGAAAACGGCTGCCTGGAAATAACATGACAAGAAATCCATGATGCTCAATAGGTCAGTCATAATTAAGGAGAATTTTCCCTCTATATCTGTTTTCTAAACTATCTCAAACATCTTTCTGAGAAGAAATACAGCTTATGTGTAATATAATCTGACAGGCTGTTAATGCAAAGGGTGTGATACATTTGCAGTTGACAAGTCTTTATTCAAGATGCCTTGTATTGTACAGCCTGGGCTCCTTCCATCTCACAAAGCTTCTTAGCCTAAAGTGCAGGGGAGTGACTCGTTCCATTATATAGAGGTGTGTGCCATTGATTGGCTGGGGTACAAAGGCAACCTATATGTTACACAAGGAAATCACCTAGCACTGCCAGGAGCCTTTTCTCTTGTTCCCTAGGAGACAGACCTTGGAGAGAAGCTGCACTGGGGTTGATATTTCTCTGGTGTGACACAGGTGAGCCCACAGCTCTGGTCAGCTCTGGTCAGCTGGTGAGGTCTGCTGGGGAACAGGACTCCCATACACTCCATTTGCCTGCTCTTAGCAGGGTGGGATGGCCATTTTGGGAGTACAGACACCAGGTCACCTAGATGGCAGGGTGTGGCCCTCCCTGTCAACAGCAGGAATTAGGATTTCCTGGGGCTATTCTGGTCCGTGTTGTATCTGGCATATCAAGAACAGATTTTCTGGGTCCACTTGTTTCTAGATTCTTACACTGGTTGCATTGAGGACCCCAGGTCCCTAGGGACATTACTGAGGAACAATCCAGAGAGGCTGCCTTGCTGACGTTTCTGGAAAGAAGCTTAGTTTTTTAACATGTTGCACAAAGTGGTGATCTCTGTCCAGTCTTCTAGGTCTAGCTCAGATCTCATCTCTTGCTCCACATTTGAAGCTTTAAGATAAATTTTGGTGTTAATCATAGTACATCGTCTATTAAATATTTTCCCTTTAAACTCTGAATATATAGAGGTTGGAGATTTTGTCTTTTTTAATACTCTTTAAAATAGTGGATGATTAATTGTAAGAACTGAATTACTGTTCACCTGAATTTATGATCTTCCTGTCTCTTATGGAATAATAATCCTAGCTATTTTCTTCATAGACCACTCTTCAAAGAGTAATACTTCCAAGTTTTCTGTTGTTCTGACACTGTTTTCATTTTGTTATTCTCCTCAATTTACAAGGTGTAGCTTATGAAATTGTAGAACAAGTCAATAAACTACTCAAGAGGCTGCTCATATTTACTTTAGTCACATATTAATTCCCAATATATAATTTAAAAAATCAACAGTAATGGCTAATATTACAAAGATACAAAGATGATTTCAAAAGTGGCTTTCAGGGTAGCAGATCTGCAGGTAGCTATGTCTGTTTAGATGGTCCTGTTGTAGTCTGCTCAGCTAAAGATGGCCTGAGCTGGTAGGAGGGCTGTAGGGCACAAGGGGTTGAGGTGGTAACAAGCAAAACCAACATAATTTGCTTTGTTTCTTGGCTCATGGTGAGAAAGTGAACCCCACCACCTGATGGGATGGGGGAAGGGTTTCCTAATGTGAAACCTTGGAGGAGAAAATATGGCGAAATGCTTGTGTTGATACTTTTCTTGGCAGGGCATTGGAGTGAAGGTTTTAGAGTTTTTGTTTGTTTCTTTTGGCAATGCTGGGCCTTTACACTGATCCACATTCTCTAGTCCTTCCCTTCACTTTTTTCTTCCTTCAATTTATGAGGCACCCTAGGGGAAGGTCCAACTATTCTTTTTCTTTTTTTTTTTTGCTTAAATTCTTTTATTGGTACATTTTAGGTATACAATATGTTTACATTTATCACTGGGTGCTTGTACCTGTACGTGATGTATCTTGGTTCTTATTTTTTCCCCGTTTCGGTCTAACTATTCTTGGGAGATAAAAGGTAAGGCCTAGCTGAACACATGAATCACCTTAGGAAAATAATGAGGTTCCACTTATACGTCACAGGTGTCATCATGGGTCAACAGAGAAATAAGAGAATTTATTAAGATTCAATAAAACTAACTTAGTGGATTAAAAAATGTCTGCTATTCTAAGATCAAGTCATTCCCAAAGCGTGTTGTAAAAATATCTCAACAATACAGAAGTTAGTTATTCCCGTTTTTGGCTCTGTTATTTTAAAAGAAGTTATCTACACCCTAGAAATCACTATCTACTCTGTTTGACAGGCATCTCAGCCTTGTTGACAACCTTGTTTCTGCTGCCCTGCTCTCCTTTCCTCTAGCCAGGGGTTTCCTTGGACTTTGCCCAAACTGAGCAACTGAGTGTGAACAGGATGAATCGTCTGGATGCCAGAGTTCCCTGTTGTCTTAGTCACTTTCTCATTACTGTGACACAATACCTGACTCTTGCAACTTAAGGAAGGAGAGGTTTATTTTGGCTCACAGATACAGTCCATGGTCTACCAGCTCCACAGCAGGACAACATGGCAGAGGGGAACAGCAGAGGAAATCTGCTCTCTTCCTGGCATTCAGGAAGCAGAGGGTAAAGGGAGGAGTGAGTCAGGGAGAGACACCATTCAAGTCACACCCCCCAGACCACTTCTTTTAATTAGACCCCTCTGCCAACCACATATGTAGCTCTGAACTCATTTGAGGACAATCCACTGATAAGTACAGAACTCCTACAATCCAAACACCTTCCAGAAGCTTTGGCTCTGAGAGAGTGAGCATTTTCAGGTCATTTTTTATTTATAGCCTAACATCTGTTCTCCTACCTAGCAGGTACCTCTACCTCTGCTCACTGCTCCCCCTCTTACTGCTACCATCCTAGTTCAAGCCACATCTTTTCTGTACCCTGACCTACCTTTATGTGTCACCTACTCTCCCTTTCAGGGCCGAGTAAAGAACCCTTGGGTAAGAGTGTCGTCATCAGACTGAAGTCTATATAGGGTCACCCCTAGACATGCCACCAGACCTGCACTGAGGCTCACTCTTGTCACTCAGCCCTCAACCATCTTTTCCCAAGAGGCCTTCCCTGATCACTGGTCTCAGGTTCTCTGGTCCATCTGCCCCTTCTCCACCCTAACACTGGACACACTTTTTTCTAAGACCCTTGTGGATATGTAAAATCATCTTCATTTGGTTGGTTACTTCTTTGTTGTTTGTTACATTTTAAGCTTCGTGAAAGGAGGGGCCTTGTGTCTGGTTTGTGGTAGGAACTCCAATGTCTACTGATGTGTTTTTTGTGTAGCCAGTGATTCATGAATGTTCTTTGAATCAATAAATGAGAGGAGAATGAATGAGACAGTATGGACATGGAATCATGGTTGTACTATGTTAGTATCACTGTCTTCAGAAGGTCTTTGACATCTTTGAGTTTCAGGCTTTTCTTTCTCCAGTCTTCCTCTTGCAGTGCTGATGATTGAAACAAGAACTGTCACACTGAGGTAGATCCCTAGGCTTTTGCATTTTAAATTTTGTCTTTGGGGAGGACCTCACTAAGTGGCTCAATTACTCAGTTTGGCTCAAATTTAGGGTCCTCCTGCCACAGCTTCCCGGAGTTCTAGGATTATAGGGATTCACTATCACACCCAGCCAGTTTCAGTTTTTTATCTATAAAATGAGAGTATACATTCTCACTTGGCAAACACTTTTTGTTCAATTAATGGATGCCTTTATCACAAGATTATGATATGTGTGTGTGCATGTGTGTGGTGCTAGTAATTCAATCCAGGTCATTGTACATGCTATGCAAGTCCTCTGACCATATGTTGTATTTTAAAAAATGATTATGCTGTTATTGGGGCCAATCACAGTGTGATGAAGTTAGTAAAGTCCAAACTCAGATGCAAACATATGTGTGACTTTTTAGTAACTCATACTTTTAAAAGGGAGTTTTCACTGTAGTGATGATGACTACATCCTATCAGCCATGTCATCAAGATTTTAGACTCTGTTACCTTTTTCTTTTCTTTCTTACCTTCTATAGCTCATTCATTGATTCATTGAATTTAAAAAATGTGACCAAGTCTCTGTCATTTTCCATGTGCAATGTTAGAGAAAGAAATGCAGTAGCAATACAGACATGGCCCTTGTTCTCAGGAAGCTTGCAGTACTAGTGGGAAAACATTAAACAAAGAATCACAAAATGAGAAATAACAAGAGGAAAGCTGAATGTGTGGGAGAAAGGAAGAGGGTTCCTGACTGAGGCTGGGGCTACTGAGGGGAAAGGTGTCTTTCTCCGGGGAGCCACAGGCAGGCGGGAGGTGGCCAGGGCAGCAGGGAAAATAGGAGAGGGAATGACAGGAGCAAAGGTACCCGTGTGGGAGGGCACATTTGAGGGAGAAGCAGAGGGTCAGAGTGAAGGGAGCAAAGCCAACAAGCAAGCGAAGAGGGCAGACAAGGCTGAGGGGGCAGGAAAGACCCAGGAATTGCAGTCAAGGTTTTAGACTTTTTTTTTTTTTTTCTGGTAGGGAGCCTTTGAACCGAGATATAGCCTCACCCCCTTTTTTATTACTTACTTTGTGGCAAATTCTCACTAAGTCATTAAATGGTCCAGGTTGGCTCAAACTTGCAATCCTCCTGCTTCAGCATTTTTTTTTCCCTGGTACCAGGGATCAAACTTGGGACCTTTTGCTTTCAAGACAGGCGGCAGAACCACTGAGCTAAATTCCTGGCCCATTTAGCATCTTATACTGCTGGGACTACAGGCAAGGTTTTAGATTTTTCTTATGCAAAAATAGAGGGCTTAAGGTATAGAAGCGACATAATATCATATCAAACAGTGTGAAAGCGTATTATTCAAGTGAAGATATTAGAGGGATTTTATGCATTACCCTGCCCCCTTCACGTCCATCAGATTGATTCTTATATCAAAGGAGATTACTTTAAATTTTTCTGGAAGACTGAGCTTTGTAATGGCTCACAGCTCCTATGGCTGCTCTGGCTCACTTTCGCAGCAATTCCCATGGGTATAGGTGTTCTGGGTCTGAAGATCAGGGCTGCAAAGGCTTGAAAAGACACCCTTGTGCTCTCTCTTCAGACTTCCTGACAGAATTCCCTGTCTGGGCACTCTCACTGATTTGGAGGTCAGATATAAGCACTTCTGTAATGCTTGGTTGTAATAAATGTGTCTACTGGAGCCAATATTCTGGAGAACTGCATTTTACACATCATTGAATAAAAATTCTTTATATTGTAAACTTAAACTAGGGTTTATTAAGAAGAGCAGAATTCTACCTATTGGCTACAATTTCTTTTTTTCAGTATTGGAAAGTGAACTCAGAGCCTTCACACTGAACTTCATCCTTAGCCATTTAATTAATTGATTGATTGATTTAGAAGCAGAGTCTTGCTAAGTCTTTAAGTTCCCCAGGCTGGGTTTGAATCTGCAGTCTCCTGCCTCAGCCTTCTAGATGGCTAGAATTACAAGAGTGAGCGACTACACCTAGTATATAATTGTCTTCTTTCAATAATGTTCCAGCTTTTGCATCAGTATTGGATTGTTAAAGTCCTAAACCTGCAGATATTATTTGTATCATACAAAATGTGTGGCACTAAAAGCATCCTGGGCATCTGCAGAGTTTTTTTCTCCAGTTCACCCATTCACTGTGCATGGCTGTTCCCTACCATGAAGAGGGTGTTTCCATGTTTCCCTCCTGAAGCCTAGCAGAACTGCCACCACTGTTGGAATGGAATGAGGTGTTTTCTGTAGTACCTTTGTCACTATGAATTTGTGACAATGAATTGAGCCTTATGGGACTCATTTATAAGGAAACTGAAACAATTTCTTTCCCTTCATGATTCTGTTTTCCTTGATGTTTTGTACAGTCTGTTGATTAAAAAGAGTCTGACTTTAAAATAAGACTAAATCATTTAATGGCAGAGATACATTAAAAAGAAGTCCCTGTAAGCCTGATGAGTTAAGAAAATGTGTGTTACATTTTTACAGGAGGACAAACAGAATGGCTAATTAAATGTTGAGTAGACCAGGATGTATTGTAACACCAAATGGCTCCAAAGCTGCAGTCATTTTTCTATTGTTTCTGTAATTCTTAATATTAGACTTCTATTCATTTTTACTAGCAAATTAAAGGTCAACATATCTCTAATTGTTATTTTCTTGGTGGAAAAATGGGATCACTTGTTTTCTCAGTAATAAATTGAAGGGGACACGGGCCAACTCCAAATGTAAGACTTGCCTTTCAGTACATGAGTTTGTTATTAGGAAACATTCAATTCAAATAAACTTGATATAATTTAGCCTATTCTGTATGAGACAATATGAAAATTGTTGAGGATATGTTGCTGAATGAGAAATTGTTCTTACTTTAAGGAAGTCCAAAGTTTAACAGGAGAAATAAATAAGATGGAATTAACCATGACATATTATGAAATATCCTGAAATTTGTGCATTAATTAGGGATTGTTTTCTGTTTCTGAAGTGAAAAATCTTTGGCCTGAAATTCTGAAAACGGGTAGAAAAATAAAGAAAGGTAAAAAGAAGACAAGGAAATGATACCTAAAATATGTACTTTTAAGAAGACTGCAACTTCCAGGAACCAGCTGAAGTTACCCAAGGCGATGCATATCAACATTCCTTTGGTTAAAATTAGACTCCTTCTCTTCCAGACTCATCACACTCAAAATTTTTTAGGAATACTAAAAGTTCATACATTGGCTTAATTGAAAAAGTAAGGAATGGGAGTCTGATCACAAGATAAAGCAGGAAGTTGAGCAAAGCCAAAGAATGTTCAAGTTAACTATTAAAAAACCCCACCAAAAACTATAGAATGGGCCAATACATTTCTAGGGATGGGGCGCATTTTCTCAACTTTTCCAACCCTTCAAGAGAGGTATAAATGTTCCCAGTTCCAAACTGTAAAGCAACTCGTTTTGCTGAGCGCTTGCACTCCATTCTTCAGCGTGTTCTAGAATCTCTAATAAACCATTCTCTTGCCTTCTACTGACACAGCCTTAAAACTCTTTTTCCACAATGGGAGTCAGCAAGCCTACTACAAAAACGGTGGATTAAGTTCCTCATTTCGGCTTCAGGACCCTCAGACCCAGCCCAGTGACACTTTCAAGGATGAGCAGAAAATAATTTTAGACAAAGAAAATGGTCTGCACATGTGTGTGACACTCAGGTGCACACACAGAAGCTGGTGGCTCCCTGGAAGAGTGATGTGTATTTAATGTGGCTTTTGCAATCCAATCCAAGCTCAGAGATTATCTTCTTATCTAGAGAACTGATTTCCAATTGCTTCAAGAATGCTGGTATCCTACAGAGAAATTGCAGAATGAGCAGAACAGGGAAGATGGTACTGTTCTTCTCAAGCAGAGCAACCTCCATGAAAGGGTTTTCAGTTCCATATTTCAAGACTGTGGAAAAGGCTCACACTATAAAATGTCATTTTGGTACTGGTCATTTAGGTTCATGTGCTTATGTTCATTTGCTTGCTGCTGACCAAATCAAAAGAGGCCATATATTTTTGAAAAAAGAAAAAAAATGATTTAGTCTCCAAGGAGATGGAGGGGCTTATTTGCCTGAAATCACTATCTTACCCATACAAATGGCAAGGGTCTTTTACAGTAAGGAACAGAGGATGGGAACACAGAGAGATAATGCATATCTCCAGGCTTTTTCTCTTCCACTCATCTTCAGCTCATCATCCTCATTCTTGTGGAAAGGAAACTAGGCTCCTGGCCTCCTGAACTGGGATCTGAATATTTTGCCACTTCTATTGGGCTGAGAAGTGGAGAGGGTGTTGGTTACATGCTAAGCAGGAGGAAATTTGAAGTTGGTTGTCTCTAAAAGAAATAAAAAACTTTTAAAGTTTCATTTTGTACTGCAGGTTACAATTTGAAGAAAGGTTTCCAATGCCAATGAAGCCACTTATTTAGGAAAACAGTACTTTCTAGGCTGGGACACAAATCAATACAAAGGACTGTCTGTGATCTGGTTATAATTTTTTCCCAATAAACAAGAGGAGAGGGAATGACTAAGTACAAGTCTATTTTGACCCTTAGGGTAAGAATTCTGTAACTAAGCTGTTTAGAACAGCAGCTTCAATTCTCAATGATTGTCACAATCTCATAAAGTGCCATCCAGCTAAATTTGGTCCTGGGACTCTTTGCTAGTCTTATATTTCAGACAGCAAAACTGAGGTGCAGACAATAAGGAGAGAAATAATAAAAAATATTTTTAGATCTTCAGTAGAGGCAGATTCATTTTTTGGCAGGTTATATTGGTTTGTCTGCCCAACTGATCACTGAGTATTTAATCCAGTGATTGTACCATCTTGGAATAATGCAGAGACAGTAGGATGTGGTCAGTGTTGGCAGAGTGGAGGGATTCATGCTAAAGGTGTTGGAGTCAGAGCTGGCTGCAGATGTGGCTCTGCCATGTGTTAATGTAACACAGTCTAACAGCTGCACATGGCAGAGATCACCAAGCTACATAGTTTACAATGCTTGCCTCATTGGAATTCCCTAAGTATTAAGTAAGCTGACAGAAAAACTGAGCTATACTCTTGGTCACTATGGTCCAGAAGAGTGGGCAAGTATGATATGAAATGTAAGACATTTCTGACTGACTAACAAATGAGGTGGTATAAGTAATAATTCAATACACCCTTGTGTTAACTGTTTGTCGCTGTGTGAAATGCCCGAAAATGTCTACTTGTGAAGGAAAGGAGGTTTATTTATCTCATGGTTTTGGAAATTTGAGGGCATAGCAGTAGCATTAGCTTAGTTCTGATGAGGGCCCTAAGCAGATAGTAGCCAGCATTTGGCAATAGCAGAAGTACATTTCTCAGCAAGCAACCACACTGCCAACTAGCAAGCAGGGAGCACCAGAGGGGCCAGGCTTGCTCCTTTTATAATAGTCCTCTCCAAGAGAAATACCAAAGGCCCATTTGTGAACTGTCTCATGTCCCCAGGGACCTAAGAACCTTCTGCTAGGTCCATTTCCCAAAGATTTCACTACTTCCCAGCAGCACTTTCCTGAAGACCAAACCTCTGAACATAATGCACCCTCGGAGTACCCAGATCACATTCAAATCATAGCAATCTTGTAGCACCATAGATCCTCGACTATATTACTTTTCATAAAGTAATATGTGAGAAGAGGGTTCTTCCTTGCCCAGGTGATGGTGGTCTGGCCACGCAACTTGCTCTGAAATGTGAGTAGCTGTGACAAGGGAAGCACTGGCAGAAGTGTCGAATGTGCTTGTGTGACTGGGTTGGACTTTCTGTGCCCCTGTGGATGAGAAGGTGCTGCTTACCTACTCACCCTTCCTCAGCCCTGGATCCCAGGATGGGGCACATGTGTAACACACCTGGACCTGTCTGTGCCATGGATCACAGCTTCCAGATGAGCTGCAAAGCCACAAATAAGAAAGAAGTGTATGTTGTTGTAAACAGTTGAGATTTGGAGTCTATTATTGCAGAAAATGAGAACATATCTCAAACACATTTTATGATGTCAAATACAAAGCAATTTTTAGGATAGAAATGGCATAAAAGGAATTATAAGTCATGAAGCTTCAAAATTTGTCTTATGGAAAATCTACCAAATCTATGAGCCTACTGGTGGGAAGATTTTTCTGAGTTTATTTAAAAGTAGCCATTTTTGGTGGCCCCAGGAAAACACTTGCTAAAAGCTATATGTGAGGGGAAATAGATGGTCAAGGGCAAAACTACTTTTACTTTTTATCAATACAATCATTTGGAACGTAGTAAAGAATTTGAATATTGAAATCTCTGTTTCTAAAATAAACTGAAGAAAATAAGCTCAAACCTGAGTTTATAGTTAAGTAAATATCACAACACTTTAAAAGCCTTTATCCTTAAAAGCAAGAAGATTAGATTTTTATTCCTATGCCATCTGTGAGGTCTCTTTGGGTCTGTGTATCTACACTTTTAAAAGTGCTTTCATTTGTTTTTCTTATATGATAATCAGTATATTTTAATATGACCATCTGTATGATAATAATCATGGAATTACATTCCCTTTAAATTTCTTATATCACATGAATAAAGCATTTAGTTGGTTACCCCTGAAAACAAAGATAATACTGAGTATTAGGATGGTATTCAGATTATTAAGAACTGTCTTAGTTATTTTCTTGTTGCTAAGGCAAAATACTCAACACCCACAAGTTAAAGGAGGAAAGGTTTATTTTAACTCACAATTTATAGAGGTTTCAGTTGATAGTCAGTTTGCTCCAAGGCAGGGCGACATGACAGAGGAAAAGCTGACTGGCTTCATGGGATAAGGCAGAAAGCTGAGAATGACCAAGGGAGGCGAAAGGGAAATACATCCTGCTAGGCCATACCCCAGGGGCTCACCTCCTCCAGCCAGGCTTCACCACCCAACATCACATTTAGCCATAAACTCATCAATAGATGAATCCACTGATGAAGTCTCACAGCCCAATCACCTGGCCAAAGCCTCACCTGTGGGGCCATGAGGCTCTGGGGGTATGTCTAGATATAAACCATAACAAGTACCATTCCCAGTTTATTTTGTTTCTACTCCAGTGAAGATGGAATCTAATTTTTCATAAAATGGTTTTATCTTTATCTTTTTGATCATATTCTCTTTTCCCTTTCTATTTAAAGATCACTATGAATCTCTTATTCTGTAAGAATGCATATTAACTATAAATTTGGCAAAAGACACGTGATAATTTTGTGGTATGTCTTAGCATGTGTGAAAGGGCAGGGAGCATCCTCCCCACATCAGCATATTCCTTGTATGGACTGTATTCCTGGAATTATGCCAAAGGTAAATCAAGTGAAAGGGTGCCTTCATACCTTTCGGGATGGATACATTGATGAAAAAAATCTTAGCACATTTATGTAGTAGACTACAAAGTGGAGGCCCACTTAAAATTCCTTTTAAATGCCTAGCATGATGAACAGACTCAAAATAAAATCAGTATCCTATTCTATTGCCAACCAGTAATTCTGTTTTGGTTTTTTAATTATTAGAAATTTAGGCATTTTTCTGAAAGTTACTTTAGTTATGTGAATTTTTAATTTAGATGAGTGAACAGGAATTTGTTATAGAAAAAGGAATAGGATTGTAGCAATCTAATTTCAGAGGCTAATGTGTCAGCAGTTTAGTCTTAAGATGTTGGGGGAAAAGCACCTCCCCCAGAGGTGAAAAGGAATGGCAGGAGGTAGAGCTGCTCACAATCCCTATCAGGCGGCTTGCTGGAAGAGTTAGCAGTGAGCAATCTGGCCTCCAATGCCAGTAACAGTTCCTGACTTGGAGCACGTGCTAAGGAGTGTGAGCTGGCACTGCAGCTTGATCCACTTGACCATTGAGAATAGAAAGTTGGGATGATTCTGAAGTGGAGAAAATAATTTTGCATGTCTTCCATTTTAATTGTCTTTGTAAACCCATACGTAAGAAATCTATCAGTGTGAAAACATGGACCCTCGTTTTAATGATGCGCCTTTTAGATTTGGTTTGCCAATCTATCAGTCTGTTCTAAGGGATGCTCTCTCCTGAAGTATCACAATCATGACCTTCAAAGTACTATGGAGTACATGTAAATACAATTATGTTGTTCAGAGTGATCTCAAATCCATTCACTTGGCTAATCTTTTTAGCTGGCCTACCTTATTCAACAAATAGGGACTGCATTTTCTATGAAAAAGATAAGGTATTGTATAGGACAGATGATGGAAGTGTAAAAAGATATACTCCTTTACAGAATTTACAGCTTCACAGTAAAAGTTTGCAACCTAGGATAGGATTGACAGGAATCTTAGAAAATTGTGACAGAGAAACTAAATAAAATCTTTCAAGCTCAAGTAGGGAGTTAATGTCATAAGTTGGGTAGACACTGAATCCTGATTTAGTGTTTTCATTAATACAGCAAAAATATATTTTGTAGGAAAATGGATGCATAATGTTAAGTGAAAACATAATGTTAAGTGAAATAAATCAGACACACAAGCTTAAATATCACATTTTTTCTCTTATATGAGAAACTCAAAATATAGATAAAGAGCAAAATAAAAGATAGAAAACAGGAAGTAGGGAGCTGGACCTTTCTCAAATGGGAAAGATGTCAAGAGATGGAAGGGGAAGAGAAGGTAGGAGAATGGGATGAATAAAGGGATTCGGATGTGTTACCTAAATGTACCAACTCCACACAAGGAATGCAAACTGTATGTACTGGAAACATGTACAAATAAAAAAATTACAAAATAAAAGCATGTGCCTTTTTAATACAAAGTGCACATATTAACATGTACTAAAGAGAAACTAAGGATGCTGTTAATACGGGGAAAAAATTTTTAAAGTACATCATATTTGTCAAAGTACCTTTAAGAACCAAAGGCAAAGCAATGATGTCCTAGTGAAGAATTGCCTGTACCTCTGGTTAGAAAGAGAGAAACTGAGACCACACCAGGGACCTGGTAGTGAAAGATAACAGGAAGATGAATTTAATCAGGGTGTAGATGTGTGGTTCAGGGCTACAATGCCCCTCTACGCATCCTGCTCTTAGGTGAAGTTATTGGAACTCAAGTTCTAGATTTGAGTGATGGGGTTATCTCTAAACTGTTTGTTATCTTAGAGGTTTCTTAAGCACTTTAAGCTTGTTTTATTCACTCTTCTTGATATCTTTACCAGATTGGAGAAAGGAACAGAAAGCAAAAGAAGTTGATGACTTGATGTTTGAAATGATGGAAGGGTACAATGAAAAATTTAGAACTTGGGAGCATTTTGGAAACTCTTGCAAAACAATTGATTAGAGTAACAAAGAAAGATATTGAGTAATCCAAGGATATAGATGACTGAGGTTTTCTGAGCTTGTAATCAGTCTTGGTGCCTTGAATATGTCTAGAATGTCCCCCAGAGAACCTTGCATTAAAGGCTGGGTTCCAGCTTAGAACTCTTGGTAGGTGCTGGAAACCCTTAAAAAGTGGAGCCTTGTAGGATGATTTCAGTCACTGAGGCACTGAGAGGCCCCAGTATTTTCCTCGTTTTTATTCCCAGCTGCCAAGAGGTGAGTAGCTTGCTGCATTAAATGCTTCCTACCATAATGTGTTGCTTTGCCACAGGCCCAAGGACAATGGGGCTAATCCAGCATGCACTCCCAAACTGAGTCAAAAATAAACCTTTTCTCCTTATAAGTTGATTATCTCTGGTATTTATCACAATAATGGAATCATGAAAAATACACATAGTTAACAGACTTATATTATAAGGGTGAAATGAAGACACAGCCAGGAATTAAAATTCAAAGTTTAAACTTTCTTGTTAGAAATACTCAATGAAGATTCCGTCTGTATCTGCTATATCACCACCATATTACTAAATTACTCTTGGGTGGTCAAAAAGTACATTTTGGCTGATATTAGGAAAATGAATTAAGTTCAGTCGCTAGTCAAAGGAGTTTTTGATGCTTTTCATCTTTAAGTTTTCTATTTGGCATCAGATTTGACAGTGGGAAAAAGAAACATCTAAAAACTCAGAAAGCTCAGTTATTTCTCCATCCTCCTATGAATTTTCAGTCTAATACAACCTCAGCCTTCTGTACAATCCATCAATAATATCTGCATTTGTTCAAAGCAGCTGAGGCTATGTGGCCAAGAGGTCCCACAGCAAACACACTAATCCTGTTCCAAGATGATGTCTTCCCATGGAGGCTCTGAGATGAGTGATGAAGGGTGAGCTTCATCTCACTCTGCACAGTTGTGCGTCCAGAGCTTGGCAAAGGCGAGCAGGCCAGAATTATTATGAATACTATTGCTTGGCACTTTTTCCATGGTGTTTTTCAAAGAAATTTGCATTTTTATTAATTCTCATTCTTGTAATTTCTGGTCAATAGTTTTACCACATATTACATCATTGGTATGTTTCAGACCATCAAGTTGGTGATATATCAACATGCCTTCTATGGTTTCCAAGTTTCTCTCTTTCCTCTTCCCCTAAAAGTCCTTGCTGCTCTTTATAGCTAAATAGCTGTGTAAGGGTAAATATAATTTTTAAAATAAGAGGCTCAGTTCTCCCTGTTGAAAATAAGGGAATACACCCCCAACTTTTTCTTAGTTCACTTACTTTAGATATGTTGAAATTAAAAGGTCTTTCTGTGTCTCTTTGAAACATATGTAAATCTTTTTATTTTCTTTTTCTTTTTTTATTTTTTAAAGTACGAAGATATTTATTGATAGGAAATCTCCTGAGGGGCAGGAGGGGTCCAGACTGGGTAGCCATATGTAAATCTTTTTAAAAGCTAAGTTCTTAGGGTTAGGACTCAAGATATTTTTTCCCCAAGGGACTGAGAGCCATCTTTTAAAATGTAATTATTAGGGGAGACAGCACCTTTAAATTTCAATGTCCATGGAAAGTAGGAGTCTAACTTCAGCAGGGATGTCACAAATATATCAGAGGCTTGTTTTACCTTTTAATAAAACTGCTAACACACTTAGTCACTATAACTACTAGGTGATTATAGGACAAGCTATTTGTAACACACAGAACCATCAAGTTCTTTGCTTTGAGAACAAATTTTAATTTATCTTGAGAACATGTGTGTAGTTACTATTTATTTTGAGAACATGTATGGAAAGGATGTATCTGTCTGGCTATATAAAAAGGTGAAGTTATTTCTTTCTGCCCTTTGAATCTGCTAGAAGATTGCCTATAATGCATATCTGGTTTAATATCGATTTAATGATAAAATTATTTTCTTCCTTTCTGTAAGGTCAGACTGAGGCATGATTGAGACCACCAAGGTAGGAAAAACCTAAGCAGCTTGTGATGAGTTTATTGCAGTCTGAGTGCAGACCGGCCAAGGGCAAAAAGACCATTGGCCCCAGAAAAAAGGATGTGTGCCTTTGATATGGGGGAGTTCAGGGAGGGGAGGGGGCACTGGTCGAAAGGGTGGAATATTTTTAGAGTCCTATGGGTGATGGCCCTGGGGCTGGGCTGATAAACAGGGTAGTGGTGGGAGCAGCAGGATGGTGGTGAATACAGCAAGTCTCCTGTGGTTTTTCATTGAATCAGCTTTCTTGTAGCTAAGTGGGGCAGTAGGGCAGCTGCTGACTCCCTGTTATTGCTGTGCACCTGTGGATGTGGGTAGCAGGTCTGCTTAGGTGGGGGTCCGACTTGGGGGACCTGTCATCCCTGCCTGTTGTGTTATAAAGAAGAAGAACAAAATAGGGTAGGGGTAGAGGGGGGAATAGATTCTCATGACTTCTTTGAGTGTGACTGAGGGCTGTGTGGGGATCCAGTAAGAGAGAAAGAGGGTAGGGATATTTTTAGGGCGTGTCTTGAGGTCCTTGAGGCACAGCAGTGTAGTGGGCAGTCAGCAGCAGCTGTCTGGGGGTCACGGACTGGATCTCTCCTTGGATGAAACCGGTCAGGAGTTTTAGGAGACAAGCCCCAAAGAGAAGGATTATAATGACCATGCCCATACAGCCCAGGATGGGCATGCCCGTGACGTCCAGCTGTTCCAGGAAAAGGGCCAGAAGCTCCTTGATTGGGCCTGTTTCTTAAGCCTCTTAGCCCAGTTCTCTAGGTTTTTTACTGCTTCACATGTGATGCCAGATTTGTTGTTATAAAATCAGCACTCTTCTCTTAGAAGAACACAGAGGATTCCCCTTTCGGCAGTCAACAAGTCCAGTCCTTCTCTATTGTGGAGAGTCACAGTGGCTAAGGAGTCAAGTTCATTTTGTGAGGCCAGGATAGACTTGGACATTTCTTTGAGGCTACCTGAAACTTCCTCTGACGTGGACTGGAATGTTATGATGGAGGTGGCCAGGTTTGATGCACCAGACCCCACACCTGTGGTGATTCCCAAGCCTATTTTGTTTCCTTAAATTCTTTTATTGGTACATTTTAGGTATACAATACATTTACATTTCTCAATGGTAACTTGTACCCATACATGATGTATCTTTGTTCTTCTTTTTCCCATTTCCCTGCCCTCCCTTCACCTCCCTACCTTTCCCTATTTACAAAGACTTTGTTGCCATTTTTTCCATTTCTCATCATTTTTCCTTTCCCTTCTTTCCTTTGCACTACCCCTCCCACTTTCCCTATCCCTTTGGACCTTTTCTTCCTATTGCACATTATCAATTATTCATTTTAATCATTGGTACATTTTAGGTATACAATATAATGACATTCATCATTGAAAATTTGCACCTTTACATAATCTTTCTTGGTTCTTATTTTTCCCTCTTCCCTTACCCTCACTTCAACCACTCCATCCCTCTGTATTTACAAAGACTTCGTTTACATTTTTCTATTTTCTCATATTAATTCCTTTCCCTTCTTTCCTTTCCCCTACCCCTCCCACTTCCCCCTCCCCTTTGCCCCCTTTCTTCCCATTTCACATTATCCATTATACCTTTTAGTCCTTATTTACACTTTCAGTTTCTTACACTAGAGAAATTATTTGGTATTTACACATGTGTGTCCTATTTATTTCACTTAAGAATATCACCTCAATGTGCATCCATTTAGCTAAAAATGTCTCTAATTTCTCATTCTTTATGGTTGAGTAGTACTCCATTTTATAAAAACAACACATTTTCTTTATCCAGACTCCAGTTGATGGGCATCTGGGCTGCTTCCAAGTTTTAGCTATTACAAATTGTGGTGCTATGAATATGGGTGCACATATATCACTGTGGTATGATTCTTTAAATTCTTTTGGGAAGATATCCAGCAGGGGAATAGCTGGGTCAAATGGGACTTCCAGTCCTAGTTCTTTGAGGTATCTCCATACTGATTTCCAAAGTGGTTTCACCCGTCTATACTCCCACCAGCAGTGGAGGAGGATTCCTCTTTCTCCACAGCCCTGCCAGCATTTGTTATTGGTTGATTTCGTGATAGCAGCCATTCTCTTTGGAGTGAGGTGGAATCTCAACATTGATTTCATTTGCATCTCTTGAATGACCAGTGATATTGAACATTTTTTCATATGTTTATTTGCTATTTCTACTTTGTCTGAGAAATGTGTGTTCAACTCAGATTCCCATTTTCGGATTGGGTCTTTAAATTTGGGAGGTCTGATCTTTTAAAATTTTTTATAGATTCAAGATAGTAGACCTTTGTCTGAGGAACAGCAGGTGAAGATTTTTTCCCACATTGTGAGTTGTCTCTTCACACTGCTGGTGGTTTCTCTTGGTGTGCAGAAGCTTTTTAATAAGAAGAGATCCTACTTTTAGATTGTTTGTGCTAATTCACAGCTAACCGATGTTTTGTTCATAAAATCTTTTCCTACACCAATGTCTTCAAGTGTTCTACCTAACCACTGTTCCAGCCGGTTCAGCATTTCTATTTTAATATTTAGACCTTTAATCCATTTTGATTATAGTTTAGTGCATGGAGAGAGGTATAGGTCTAGTTTTAACTTTTGCAAGTTTAAACCCAATTTTTCCAGCACCATTTATTAAAGAGGCTATCTTTCCTCCAGCGAGGGTGTTTGGCGCCTTTAATGCAGATGAAATGGCTGAGTGTGTCTGGAATTGTTTCTGCATCTTCTAGTCTGTGCCACTGGTCCTCAGGTCTGTTTCTTTGCCAGTACCATGCTGTTTGTGTCACAGTAGCTTTGTAGTACAATTGCAGGTTGGGGATTGTGATACCCCCTGTCATGTCTCTGTTACCTAGAATTGCTTTTGCAATTCTGGGTCTCTTCTTGTTCCAAATGAATTTTTGGATTGTTTTCTCAAGGTCCGTGAAGTATGCTGCTGGGAT
>NW_004624806.1:7005469-7024119 GCF_000247695.1 Heterocephalus glaber
CCCATGTGCAGCTGAGAAGAATGTGTATTCTGATTTTGTGGGGTGGAAGACTCTGTAAACATCTGTTAAGTTCATTTGTTCAAGAGTTCGATTGTATTCTAGTATTTCATTACTTATTTTCTGTCTAGTTGATCTATTTGTGACAATGTGGTATTGAGTTCCCCCACTACTGTTGTAATAGTGCATACATGACTTTTTGTGTCCACTAGTATTTGTTTTATATAGTTGGGCGCACTAGTGTTTGGTGCATAGATATTTACGATTGTCATCTCTTCCTGTTTTATTGTTCCCTTTATAAGGATGTAGTGTCCTTCTTTGTGTCTCTTAGTCAGTATTGGTTTGAAATCTACTTGATCTGCAAAGAAGATATCTACTCCTGCTTTTTTGGGGGTTCCCGTTGCATGGAGTATTGTTTTCCACCCTTTAACTTTTAATCTATGAGTTTGTTTTTGAATTAAGTGTATTTCTTGAATGCAGCATATTAGTGGATTTTGCTTCTTGACCCATTTTGCCAGTCTATTTCTTTTGATTGGTGAATTTAGACCATTAACATTGATGGTTATAAGAGATACATATCGACTTATCATTGTCATGACTTTTTCTTTTTGTTGAATTCTCTCCCTTTACATTTATTTTCTTGTTGTGCCTGATGGGTTCATTCTGCTGTGCTTCCTGGGCTTGTGATCCTCATTGTCTGTTCCTAGGTTATTGTCTAAAATGTTTTGGACTGCTGGTGTGGTACTCATGAAGTTCCTAAGGTGCTCTTTGTCATGAAAGTATCTTATTTCTGCATCAATTTTGAAAAATAGTTTTGCAGGGGACATCAATCTGGGTTGGAGGCTGTTTTCCTTTAGGGCTTGGAATACGTCACTCCAAGCTCTTCTTGCCTTGAGGGTTTGCATTGAGAAGTCTGCTGTGATTCTGTTAGTTTTTCTTTGTATATGATTTGTTTCTTTTCTCTAACTGCTTGTAGAACTTTATTCCTCTGTTGGATTTCTGGAACCTTTACAATTATATTCCTATGTGTTGATTTTTCTTGATCAAGGCTAGTTGGAGTCCTATATGCCTCTCTTATCTGTATGTCAAGTTCTTTTCCCCTGCTTGGGAAATTTTCTGCCATTACTTCAGTGAACAGTTTTTTTTATGTCATCTGCACTCTCTCCTGGTTCTTCCTTGACTCCAATCAGTCTTATGTTATTCTTCTTTACATCATCTAGCAGCTGCTGGATTGATTTCTCTTGGTCCCTTACAATTTTGAAGCAATTTTTCTTTTCCTGGTCACTAATTGCAATCTTATCTTCTTTATCTGAAATTCTACCCTCACATTGGCTCATTCTGCTGTTTAGACTTCCAGTGGAGTTTTTGATCTCTTGGAGATCTGTTTGCATCTGTTTTATGGATTTCATTTGTTTCTAGTGTTGGGATTCCATCATGTTCCTCAGCTCCTCTCTATTAATCATGTCTTGCACTAAGAGCACAATCTCTGCTGTTGTGTGAGAAATTATTTCTGATTTCATTTTTTCCAGATCCTCTTTTGCTGCCTGGTCAGGGAGTCTAGGTGGTTGAGTATCAGAGTTTTCCATCTCATTTCCCTTTGGGGTTGCTGTAGGTGATCTGGGAGTTTGGTTTTGAGAGTTGTTTACATGAGTTCTCATTTTGACCGGGGTGTGGGGGATCTGTTAGCGCCTGCATGGTGCAACTCCTGTGAGCTGGAAGTGGTGGAATGACGGCCTGGAAGCCCCTTCCTCTGGGCTGGGAGTGGTGAAACAGTGGCCTGGAAGCCCCTTCCTCTGGCTGGGAGGGGTGGAACCCCCAAGCCTATTAATAGAGGGATCAATACTGGGTCTGTGATTCCTGTCAATTGTGTATGTGGGGACTTTAAAACTCTGGTTTCCCTATGTGGTATCAATTTTGGGGCTCAGGTATACCAAGGTGCATGTCCCTGTCCAGTTAGTGGGGAGGCAGAGCTGAGCTGAGATGATGCATAGCCAGAAGATTCCTGAGGTGACCAAACAGAAGTGGTTATGGATGGTAAACTGGAAAATCTGACAGGTGCTTTTCATTATTGTCCAGTAACCTTTAGAGAGTGCTAGTGTGGCCCTGGTCAGCGGTGGGGCCTGACCTAGGTGTGTCATTTGGCTTGCTCCCTGAGTTTTATTTTCCTAGTGTAATTAGAAGAGTGTGGTGTCTAGATGGAGTGCCCCCTCACTGTTGGTCAGAAAGTTGGGCAAGAGAAGGCATTGGGGAGGCTGGGTTTTGTCCCAATTTACTGAAGAGGGGGCATGAGTTGAGATCTATATAGGGGTCTGAATGACCTATGCAAAAATTGGAGGGTTTTCCATTGTCAATAGTGATGGATGGTGGCCCTGACCACTTGTCTTCTTCTCTCTGATTAGATGGATAAGCTTTTTCAACTTGAGTAAGGTATGTATAGTGCCCTTGGGATGAGGATAGTGTAATGGTAAGATTGCAGTTTATTGGATCTAATGTGCCTAAGGAAATACTGGATATCATTTATCTAGTGATGCAGACTTGGTGCTGGAATGTGAGTTATATTTGGATGGCTATTGTTCCAAAAATGGGTTTACAGTGGGGGCAGACCTTTGCTTTGCTTTTTAGAAGGTAGGCATTTTTGAAGGTATGGTAAGATGGGAGGTTGGCTCCCTCTTGTTAGAATTCTGAATAGTGATCAGAGAGGGTTGTGGTCCAGGGTAAATGTGGGGTGTGGGTGGGTACATCAGAGAACAATGAAATAGAGATACGGAGCCAACAATCCTGACCCAGAGTAGGATTAGCCTTGTCTAACATGGTATGGATCAAACCTAGGGTTTTTTGTAGGTATGGGATTTTGGGGGAAATGTCTTGGGCCAAAACAGAGAAGAGGAGGGTGAGGAGGAGCAAGGCAAAAAGGCTAGCCTGGATGAGAGAGAATGTTATGGTGTTTATTTTAGGGCACATAATGGGGTGAGAATTAGTCCTGTCATAAAGAAGAAGACAAAGTCAAACAGGCCCTTTTTTTTATTGGTCCAGTCAGGCAGGGCAACTGAGATGAGGCAGGGAATATCAGGTCTGGGGGTATGGAGGTGATCAGGAAGGGAAGATGACAGTACATGTGTGAGCTGATCTTTAGGCAGGGGTGTAGATAGGCAGAGAAAGATGAAAAGGGTGAGTAGGTGTATTTCATCAGAGGGGGAGTAGATATGGGGACTGAAGAGGACATGTTCTCCTAACCAGCAGTAGAGGACTCAAATGAGTCAATCTGGGGATGGAGGTAGAGAAGGTGTTTTATCCAGCAGAGGAGGGAGGCTAGTGTATTGGCTTTGGCTTGGGTCTATGAGACGTCATAGAACAGTTCTAGGATCCCAGTGAGCCCACAGATGATGCAGGGAGAAGACATTTATTTTTATGGACAGATGTGTGAGGTGGAATGGTGAGGACTGGTCTGAGCCAGAGGAATGGACAAGCAAGGAGTGAGAAGAACGGTGAAAAGGAGGACATCATCTGGGGAAAATTTGCAGAGTTCCCTGGAAAAAGAGGTCTTCAATCCAGAGTAGAAGAGCATCAAAGGGATTAGACTAGGGGTTAAACTAGGCAAGGTTGAGGCAAATTTGTTTTAGGAAGTGGGTTAAGTGGAGGGCTAGGTAGGGATCAGGCATTTATTCTTCTGAGATTCTGGTGAGTTGGAGGGAGGTTGGGGAGACTACTGGAAAATTCAAGTGAGCTTGGGAAGATGTTGGGTCTGGGAGTGAGTCAGGAGAGTGAAGTTTTAGGGTTGAGCAGTGCCTCTAGGAGGCCTTTATCAAGTGGAAATTTATGATGGAAGACTCTCTTGTTGTGAGAAATCCTCTTTCCAGATTGCTTCATGATTGTGAAGAATGTGGAAGGCATACTTCAAGTCTGTGTATATATTAACTCAGTGCCCCTTTGCTAGGGTAAGTGCTTGGGTTAAAGCAATGATTTCAGCTTATTGTGATGTGGTGTGTGGGGCTAAGACACAGGCTTCAGCTATTGAGTCTGAAGCAACAACCACATATCCTGCCCTTGCTGGGGAAGAGCATGTGGCCTTGTAGGAACTCCCATCTATGAACCAGGTATGTTTGAGCTCAGTTAAGGGAAGGTCTGAAATGTGTGGGAAAGGGTCTCAGTACATGTGTATGAAGGGAATACAGTCATGGCATGGGGTTTGTTTTTGTTTTGGTGATGGGGGAATCAGGAAAGAGGCAGGGTTGAAATCAGGGCCCAGAGCGAGGGTGATTGTTGGTGTCTCTAGGAAGAGGGAGTAAAGCTGTATGAGTCTGGGGACCTACAGCAGGTGAGGGATCTGGGAAATAAGGTGCATGGGGTCTGGTGGAAGGGCTCAGGTATGATTGTGGAGGATGAAGCCCAGATAAGTGACAGAATTGGAGCAGATTTGGGCCTTTGAAGAAGAGACTTGATATCCTCTCTCTTCTAGGTGTTGAAGGAGAGAGAGGGTGTCCTGGTGGCAAGAGTAGGCAGAACAGCTGCAGAGGAGAAGGTTGTCAACATATTGTAGCAAGCAGGAAGCAGCAGAGTGGGAGAGGAGGTCACTGGATAGTGCTTGGCTGAAATAGTGAGGGCTGTCACAGAACCCTTGAGGCAGGGTAGTCCAGGTAAGCTGCTGTGACTGGTAGGTATCTGGATCTGTCCATGTGAAGGCAAAGGGGCTGTGAGTCAGGGTGTAGGGGAATGGTGAAGAAAGCATCCTTAAATTCGAAGATTGAATAATTGGTGGGGGGGATATAGAAGAGAAGAGCGTAAGGGCTGGGGACTATAGGGTGGATGGGGAGGACTGTCTGGCAGAGGTCCTGGACCAGGCAGTATGACTGGTCAGCTTTATGAACAGCAAAGACAGGGGTGTTGAAGGGAGAATTTGGGGGAAATAGGAGGCTGTGTTTGAGGAGCCATGTGATAATGGGGTTTAATCCTCTAAGGGCTTGATCTGACAGGGGGCACTGGTACTGGGCTGGGGAGCAATGATTGTCCTTGAGGGGAATGTGGAGGGGACTATGTTGTGTGGCAACAGAGGGGGTGGAAGCATCCCAAACATGTGGGTTCAGGGAGGGAGAGGAAATTGGGAAGGAGGGGTCAGAGCAGGGAGCGGCAAGCAGGAGGGCAATGGGGCAAGGGGTGGTGCTGGGGATAAGTAAGGTGGCAGACAGCTTAGTCAGCATGTCTTTGCCAAGAAGTGGGATGGGGCAGGTGGTGATGACCAAGTAAACATGGAAGAATATGTGGTTTTGTAGCTGGCAGATAAGTGGAGGGGTCTTAAGGGGCCTACCTATGGTTACATCAATTCCCACAACAGGAATGTCAGCTGAAAGGGGCTGGTTTGGAATGAAGGGAGGGTGGAATGAGTTACCCCCATATGGATTAGAAATCATACAGTCTTACCTTCAACCTTAAGCTTTACTCAAAGTTTAGTGGCTGTGATGGTCCAGGGGGCGTCTGAGCTCTTCGGGGTGTGTCAGTCAGTGTAGGCCCAACCGATCAGGTCCAAGAGAGGTATTTTGTCCTGTGGGGTGTTGTGGGAGGGGATCCTCACAGCAATCCTGATAGCCACAGGACAATTCATCTTCCAGTGAGGGCCTCCACATGTGGGACAAAGCTTGGACGGTGGTTTGGGGTTGGGACACTCCTTAGCCCAGTGGCCTGATTGATGGCTGACACCTGAAACAGGGTGCTGGCAGGACAGAACCTCCCTTGGAGCCCTTCGATGGCCTGCTCGTGTCTTCTGCATTTTGGGTTTTTGAGAATCTAACTATATTTGGAAAGAATGAATTGGTGGTGATTCATGGACTATTAAGAGTTAAACAAACTTTGGCCACAAATATCCATTCCACATCTCAGTTCACAATGAAGAAGCTAAGATGCAGCATCACAGAGTTGTACGTGATCATGCAGCATGCCCAGCCTCTAGGGTCTTGCAGAGTCCATGCTCAGCCACTTTCCGTGGCTTGGGTTTAGAATAAGTTTAAACAGGATGTAGATTGTCCTTTATAATATTAATTTTCAAATTAATCAAAAGCACTAACATCTGCATGTTTCTGTATGCATTTACACCCTAAAATTCAAATAGCCCTGTCTAACATGGCTTTAAATCCATAGCAATTTTCTTGCTTTTATTCCAGGTTTTCCTCCCAATACAACAGAATTCTTTGTTTGTATTTTTTTATGGACAATTTCATCATCCAGTGAAGAAACTACATGCACCCCCCCTCCCATTCCAATGCCTGCTATGCATTCTCCCTCTTTGAATTTAGCTATTTTTTTTCCTTTGTGGGAGAGGACTATAATACTTCTATATCCTCTCTGGTTTCAGAAGTTTTGGTAAGAGTTATTTGTGGTCATAGATTATTGCTGCTGCCTAAAAATTTCCATGCTATTTGCAGTGTGAAGATTCTTGGAAAAGGATTTTAAAGTCCTGGAATAAAATCTCCAGTAGATATAAAACAGAATAGGATGCTTAAATGTGTAGTGAGTTGAAGTACAGTATCTGCAATTAGGGCATGGAAAAGTCTTTAGGTTCACTAAAGTGTAACCCCAGCAGCTGACATGTGATTCATCTCCTCTTGCATGAGGCACTGTAATGAAAAAGATTGAGCTCTTCTGCATGCATAAAAGGGTTGGGCCTGTAATTTGCCTAAGGAAGGATAGCAAACAACAATAGCTTCCCTTGATGATAATTGCTCAAGATGTTATGGAAATTGCTAATAGTTCTACCAGCACAAAGAGATGATAATATCACATCCATTAGAGTGGAAATGCAAACTTTGAAATTAGGTTGGTTTTTAACATTCTTTCTATCAATTTTTAGTTGAGCATTATTGGTCTAACTATTTAACCCCTTTGTACCATCCTTAAAACTCTATCCAGTTCTAGAGCTTTGTGACCATACAGTGTGTGATTGATTGATTGATTTTTTTCTTTCATTAAGTTTATTGGTACATTTTATTTATATAATACATTTACATTCATCATTGGCAACTTGTACCTTTACATGATGCATCTTGGTTCCTACTTTTTCCCCATTCCCCTGCCCTCCCTCCAAACCTTCCACTTTTCCCTATTTACAAAGACTTTGTTTCCATTCTTTCCTTTTCTCATATTTTTTCTTTTCCCTTCTTTCCTTTCCCTTACCCCTCCCAACTCCCCGACCCATTTGGACCTTTTCTTCCTATTTCACATTATCAATTATTCATTTTGATCCTTATTTACACTTTCATTTTCTCACACCAGAGAAACTATTCAGTATTTACACATGTGTTTCCTATTTATTTCACTCAAGAGTGTTTATTAATGTCCTGGGAAAGGTTAAAAAGTAAGAAAAATTAAAGCTATTTATGGAGTCCAGAATTTTCTTACATAGATATTCCCTTCTTTCTTTCTGGTATTTGCTCTTTGGCCATTTATTCACATGTAAGATCATGCTGAGAATAAGTGAAAGGATTCGAAATATAAATGATTTAGTTTGAAATTTACTCATCTTTTTAGCATCCAATTTGCTTAACTTTGTATCCTTATCTACTACTATGATTGTGATTTTGGAAATTAAAATATATGGGTAAGAAATTTAGTTTTATAAGTGGATGGAAGATAACTCTTATACCACTGTCACTTCTTTGAGAGGCTGAGATCCTTGAGGACAGAGACCATCGCTCACTCTTGTAGTTGTAGACTGCTTGAAAATTCCTCTTATGGAATGGGTTCTTAGTCAATTTTTCATACTTTTATAAAGGTTCCAGGGGGAATGAATTATACTTCTTTTAGTTACTGGTTTCCTAAGAACACCCATATGCTGCACAGTTATAAGAATTTTAGAATATTGCCCAGTGTGGTGGTGCATGCCTATAATCTCCACACTTGGGAGGAGGATTGCCATAAGTTCAAGGCCAGCCTGAACTATGTAGTGAGACCCTGACTCAAAACAACTAAAGAAAAAATTTTAGGGTAGAACCCAACTACACAGTATCTTCACTTGATCTTAGCCAAAAGGCCTAGAAGCGATTACTACACAGTATCGTTATTCTACTGTATCTTAAATTTGATAAAGAAGTCTTTATTCAGTATGATAGTCCAACTATAATAAAAGAGCATGACCAGATCTAAGTGGATTAACGAAATTTAGTTTTTATTTCTCACACATGTGACAGGTAACAGGACAATGGGGATGTACAGCATCATTCCATGTGATTATCAAGGAACCAGGAACTTCCCACCCTGTGGCTCCTCAAGCCCTAGGGTCCTCATCTGAATCTAGTGCATTAACTGCAGATGAAAAACTGAGTGGACCACCATTGTGGAAGAATTTTATAGGTCAATCCTGAAAGAAGAAATCACTACATTTTCCAAAATTCTCTGATAAGAACTGGCACATGACTATGCTTTTCTGCAACAGACACTGAGACAGGTGACACAGGGAAATGGTTTTGTGAACATATGAAAGTGCCTGCCATGGTCTACTCTTTCTCTTGCAGCCCATAAACATGTACATCAGTCTTCTGACCACCTTAGAACACCCTCATACCTGCCTAATATGCCTAGCCCCAAATTCCAAATAGTCACAGATAAAGGCTAAAGCCAGGATCACTAAAGCCAGACCCTCAAGATAGCATGTGGCCCTGTCTCCCACATCATCATAGAGTGGTACATAAGAGATGTTATAATTATGACAAAACTCTTCCTCAGAAAAAGGAAAATGGAGAACATAGACCAAACTCTGGTCTATAACCACTCTGAGATCTTCAGAGCAGACATTGCTCAATCTGTTCCCCACAACCCTCATTCTACTGGAGAGGAGAGAGGCTACTTTCTCTCTTTGTCTGCTGTGTCTTATTCCTTATAGGCCCACTGCAGTGAGAGTAGTGAGTTATTTTCTTCTTTGGGACTGCAAGTTTTGTTGTGTGCTTCCTTTTCAGGCAAGTTTGGGAGTCTAAAATGTGTTTTAAGCATCAGAAAAATAGAAGGGAAGATTTAGATCATTTTAATCACAAAAAAGATAAATGTTTAAGAATACACACATATATATTTAAACATTACACAATATATACATGCATTGAAACATCACATAGTTTTTCATGAACATGTACAATTTTTATTATCTTACATATGTATCAGTTTAAATAAATTTAATAATAAAAAAAGTAAAATCTAGGCTAACCTTTCTTTGTCAATAACATTTTCTCAAAATTCAATAGAATTTTCTCAAGTATCGGCTTCTAGTTTGGACCACATGTTTTAGTGAGCATATTTGGGGTTGTTTTCTAGATATAATCATTGATCCTAATGTATGTTATGGCTTCCTTGACCCCATGACTTTTAATGTACAGGAAACTTGAGTTTTGGTATGATAAACTTTGGTGATACTCTGAATCTGACCTTTGTTACAAAAGCTGAGATGCTTTGTTTGCCTGAAATGCTTTACTGAGCCTTTGCGGCTCAAGTCTAGTGTAGAGCTAACCCTTCTTCTTAGCAGGCTTTTCCAACCACAGTGGCTCCTAAGCAATGGCTCCTTCCTTTGATCTCTGCTGGGAAACCCTTTTCCATATTTACATCTGTCTTGGATCTCTACTAACATCAGCTAACAGGAACCATAGTACCAGAACTCTCATGCAGTGCCTCCACAGTGGAGCTTAGGAAGCATGTGGGATTTCCTCCCAGGCTTGGCAGGGAAGGTTCACACACTGTCAGGGACTTCAGGTGTCCCTGCAGTACTTTAGGAAATGAGGTTCCTTTGCCTGTGGCTGTGCCATCCCTGAGAGCCTTGGGGCCTCTGCTAAGTCCTTTGTTTTGGAAGGATGGAGGGTGAAGAATGATCATCTAGGATGGGGAGGATTATATGATCCATGTACAGAAGTGGCCTGTATCTGACTGGTGAAGACAAATTAACACATCTAACTCCAAGGCAACTGTGGAAATGTTATCTATCCACATCCCAAAGTTAGAAGGAAATAGGTATTGAAGAACACATAGCAATCTTGACTATGATAGAAAAGAGTTGAATAATTGTCAATATATGCTCACACAAGCAGTTGGAAACATATTTGCAGACTAAGACTTAGGAATAAAACTCAGATGGTTCCCAAAGAAACATTTAGGATAAACAGTTACTGGGGAAATCCCTCTGGGACTTTCTGAAAACAAAGTACCTGAAGAGAGAGTTCCAGCTGTCTCCCTGCTAATGGTCCCATGTAGAGTACTTCCTGAGGATTGGAAAAGGAGGTGGGAAGTCTTCCAAAGAGGCACAGAGGCAGGCAGGCTGATTTTTATTTACTCAAGAGTTGACTTGGAAAGCCGTATATTAATGCCATGTGGGTTTGTTCCTCTCCTACAGAGCTGTGGGGGAGTCATCTTGGGTCATTATTCTTTAAAAATAACCCAGAAGAGGTGGGAACACCAAA
Organism: Heterocephalus glaber; assembly: GCF_000247695.1. Next base: position 7,015,888 of record NW_004624806.1, read on the forward strand.
AAGAAACTTACCTTTGAAGTTAACAGAACTTGCTGGCATCATTTTCAGGCAGAAGATGGTCAAGGAGCCGGTGTTACTGCCTTTAAACAGAGGCCAGGCCACATATATGCAAGGCATCTGCCCAACTGACTAGAGCATTCAGTGAACTTTCACATCTCTACTCCCCAGTGCAGTATCAAATCTTTTGATGAAAGGAATAATTTCATAATTTTTCCAGGGATATAAATGATTAGCCTCTCTACACTCAGTTTTCTGACTAAATCAACCACTTGTTCATTTAGTTTTGTCAGAAAGGTAAAGAAATAGGGAAGAATACTTTATTCTGCATTTGGTAACAAATTTATGTATATGCAGATACATTTACACATATACATTCACAAACATTCATTCATTAGCTTTACCAGTGTAGAATTTCTACACTTATCAATGTAGAATTTCTTATCTTTTTCTTTTGTTCTTTTAGCTAAATATCTTGGTACCACTCTTGAGTGCAGAATATAAATTGATGAAGAATACCTATATCTTTGACAGTGCAATAATACAATGTTGTATGTGTAGTAAAAGCTACACTATGTAATTTTAAATTTTTGAGAGTATATTAAAATCTATAATAAAAAGGTGAAATTAATTTTAATCATATATTAGGTAAGCTCAATACATCAAAAATGGCATGACATGGGTTCAGCAGCTTTCCTGTGCCATACGTTTCCATCAGGCTATCTGCCTTGGAGCCTGTCAAATATGGACTAAACTGTTTACCAAATAACCTATCCCTCATTGTGTTCTGGGTCTCAAGTATTTTTTCCAAGGAACAGGCAATGACTAATACAGAAAATTGTTATCACAGAATTGGGTTCATTGCTCTTCCTATACCTGACTATGTGGTTCAGAATCCCTTGGAGCTTCTTTGCGGGAAGAATTTGGAAAGAGTTGGGGTTATGGGCTAGAGAAGCATTATAATGCTATAAGTAGAGCCCAGTGAGAAATTCTGGAGAGAGCTAGGAAGCCCAAAATGTTGATAAGAATGTGGACAGTAGAGGCAAGGCTCATTAGATTTCAGCTGGGAATGTGTACTCTATTGGAAACTGCATTAGAGACATGCACATTACATCTTGAAGAGAACTTGTTTACATTTCACTCATGTCCTAAGAATTTGTTTGAGACTGAATCAAAGGTGGTGGACTAAGTAATTTGGTGGAGAAAATTTCAAGGAAGCCCAATGTTCAGGCTGTTGCATAGATACTGCTGGCTGCTTTTAGTCAGATTTGCCATGTGAATCAGGAATAAAAGTAGAGCCAAAAGATGTGACAATTTTACAGTTTTGCCATAAAATAAACACATATAAAATTGGGGCCAAGGAAAGTATTGTTGCTGGAAATGTTAGGCTTGTTAAAAAGTTGTTCAATACTTTGGACTGGAACAATTGTACATATGCTTTCAAGTTATATCAGGAACTAGCCAGATTCCACTCATCACAGATATAAAAATCTCTTTTCAAAGATTTTGTCTTGAGAAGAGAGCTGCAGGGTGCCTTGACCAATCAGGGCCACATAAGGAAGAGTATCCCCATGTTCAGCTATCTAGAGACGTAGAGAGCACTGCAACTATTGTCCTAGTTGGTCTGGGTGTTGGTTCAATAGATTTTCACATCATCCACCAGCTGCCAGGTTTTCAGGTATAGAGAATGTAACAATTGTGGGTTCATGGAGGTGTTCACTTAGATTTCAGAAGACTGAAAAAGCTTGGCAATGTGTTCCTTACAGTTTGACCCATAAAGCTGCAAGAGTAAAGCTGGAGGTATAGCTGAAACCCCAGGAAATTAGAGGTGCCAGGACTATGAAATATCCACCGAGGATAAAATGTTGCAGGCAATGATCAGAGCCAGCCCAAGAGAGAGGCCATGTGGGCTAAAACTGGCAGAGGTATAAAGACAGGGCTGTGCAAGCACTTTGGAGCTCACATTCCCACCACAACTTGCCCCGCTGCATGAGCTATGGGATTTAATTTTAGCTTGCTGCATTTTTAACTTGCTTTAATGTTATTCCTTTTTATTCCTAGATACTTCCCTTTTGGAATGGAAATGTTTACCCTGTGCCATTGTATGTTGAAGTATTTAATTTTCTTTCTGGTTTAATTAAGTTGCACAGCTAAGAGTTTGCCTGTGTCTCAGAAGAGACTTTGAACTTGGATTTTCAGCAGTGCTAGAACTATTGAGACTTTTGCAAATGGACTAAATGCATTTTGCGTAATGAAATGGACATGAGTCTTTTGGGTGCCAGGGGTGAAATGTTATAGCTTAGATCTAAAATATCTTCTAAATGTCTTTTGTGTTTAGAGGTAGAGTTTTGGAATGTGATTGGATCATGGGGCCACTACTCAGCAGTGGATTAATCCATTAATGATTTCATAACTGAACATGGTGTTAGGAAGTGGGGCTAGGTTTGAGAAAGGGGTCATTGGAGTGTGACTTGGAAGGGTATATTCTTGTCTCTGGCTGATTTATTCTGTTTCTGTGCCTCCTGGATGCCATAGGTTGAGCATCTTTGCTTCACCATCCATACCCTTCTATGATGTTTATGTTTTGGAACCAGTCACTCATGGGCTGAACCCTGTGAAATAGTTAATCTTCTACTATTTTAGTCATATGTGTTGATATTTTGCCCAGGAATGGGAAAGTGATTGATACATGGAACAATCATGAAATTTGATAATTGTAGAAGTAGAGAACTAATTAGTAGTTGCCAGAAGTTAGGGACACTGAGAGAAGGGAATAGGTTTGGTTATTGATGAATAAATATAAGGCATCTTGTAGAGACAAGAAAAGGTATCTTGATTGTGGAAGAGTTACACAAGCCATGATAAACTGTGCATATGCCCATGTGTGGACACACATACAGAGGAGGGTCTGTATGAACGATGAACTTTGAGTAAATGCTATGGATTGTACCAAGGTCAATTCCTTGACTGCTGTTTTGTACTGCAGATATGCAAGAATTTGCACTGTGGGAGCCTGAAGGACAATAAGGAGGAATTCTTTTATGTTCCTGCACAACTGTCTTAGTTACTTTTCTCTCATTGCTGAGACAAAATACTTGACACCCAAAGTTAAAGGGGAAAAGGTTTATTTAGCTTTCAGTTTGTAGAGGTTTCAGTCCATAATCAGCTGGCTCCAAGGCAGGGATGGCAAACAGGCATCACAGAGGAGAAGCAACATGTTGTACACAAAGTAGCAAAAGCAACAAGGGGCCTTCACAGAGTCTTTCTGCCCCCTTTCTCTTATACAGACTACTTAGAGTAGGTAGCACTCATGCCTTTAATCCTAGTGCCCTTGGACATAGTCCCGCCATGAATCAATCACACACTCTAGATTCAGCCACCTTTGAGAAAGCATGAGGCTTTGGGGGTATATCTAAACACAAGCTATAACAACAACAACTTCCTGCAAGTTTAGAAAACAATCTAAACAAAAAGTTAAAAAAATAAAAAAGAAAGACTTTTGGTGTTGTCATTATTGTGCTAAAGAAGACCTACAGAAATGATGAAAACCTTTTTACATGAGTACAGTGAGATTCTATGGAGCATTTCCTCACATCAACTGTTTCACTGTCAGGTTGTAGTCATCAAGATATTTAGCAAGGACTCACAGTAAATGCTACACTCAGACAAAATATAAAGTCCACCTTACATATTCTGGTCCATGACTAATGATCAAACTGTGTTTTCAAAACTTTATGTCTGAATTTTTGAAGCAGGCAAATAATAACTTTCCTTTCTTTTTTTTATCTTCCCTCCCTTATGGGAATATCAGCTTCCCCTAGAAGTTCTTAGGGCTCTCTGCAGGATTCAGTTGACTCTTACTGATGCAGTGACCATGACACTCAGTGAGCCTGTAGTACTTGAATTCTCCATGAATATTTTCTTCCTGGATGCTCTTCACGATTGGTCTAAGAGACTTATATCTATCTATAGGCTCAGAGATTGGAAGCTTTAAAATGCATGTGTGAGAGTGTTGCGGTTGCTCTTATAATGCAAGCTTTCTTCCCACTCATACTTAAAATCACTATGACCATGGTCACATTCCACAATTTCTTCTAGTCTTCTTTAGTAGCATTGTGCACAGTTCACCACCCTTTATTCTTATGGAATCTTCTTGGCTTGGCTTCCAGGACACTGCAGCTATATTCATTCCCTTCTTTGTCTCTTCTTGGCAATTCTCACCTCAGACTCTGATGGTCCTACCTCCTGTTCTCACTCTCCTCAAAGCAGCTATTCCTTGCAAAATTTTCTAGCTATATTTACTACTGAATAGTCTCATGTGGTCCCATGGCTTTAGATATTATCTACCCATCTACTCTCCCTTTCCTCCTAGCCATTAGGTTGCTGCCTTAGCATGTCAGAGTTGACATGCCTAGGGCAGAATTTAGGATTTATTCTCCATCTTTCCTTTCTCTAAAACCTGGTTATTCTATGCTTTTTTTGTCTCAGAAAATAGCATTAATGTAATTTAACAACCCAAACATTGAAGTTTTAATTTCACGCAACACACTCAAGCAAATTCTCTTGGAAATATCTTCAGGACATGTTTTATTTTACAATTCTTTTCAACATAGCAACTACCTTAGGTCAATTAGTGATAAACTCTCCTTACAACTCTAGATTTTTCTTTTTTGGTTTGGATTGTGATCCCTGCCCTAAAATTTTATGTTGAGGTCCTAACATCCAGTATGTCAGGATGTGGCTATATTTGATGAAAGTCTTTAAGAGGCAACTAAGTTAAAATGAGGTTGAGTGGGCACTAATCTATTATTACTGGTGTTCTCATAAGGTTAGATACAGAAACAGGATATGTGAAGACAGTGGAAGAAAGATGGACAAGCCAAAGAGAGAGGCCTCCAGAGGAACCGATCCTGCTAGCACCTTGATCTCAGACTTCTTGCTTCCAGGATTAACAATGAACTTGTGTCATTTAAGTTGTTTTTGGCACTTTTTATGGTAGGCCTAGCAAAGTGGTACAGCCTACCACCTGTATGGTACCCCTGTAAGAGTCAGAGAAAGACGCCCTGGGCAACACAGGCTCCAGCTTTGTCCCTCTCTCTCTTAGAAGAACCTCTCTGTGCAAGGTGTGCTGTATCCAGCCACACATTCAGCTCTTTCTAGTCTCTCCTTTCCCACTCATGGCCACTACACAGTAGCAGGATTCATCTTTCCAAAACATAGGTCAAATCTTGTCAATTTTCTTCTTCAAAACACCCACTAGTTTTTCATCACTCTTGGGGAAAAAAAATTCCAAATTCGTTTCCTTGGCTTGAAGAATCCTATGTAGACTCACTTTAGCAGAGTCCTGTGACTTTATCTTGCACAGGATAGCACATTCACTTGGCATGTGTTCTATGGCTTCCAGGTGCTCTTGGAACACCCAGACCTACTCTGTGCCTGAGCCTTCTCTCTGGCCATCCCTGAGCCCTGTCAGGGCTCCTCTGAGATCCTCACATTCTTATTTTACTCTCCATTCAGAAGGAGACACCAATTCTGAGAGGCTTCCTTTAATTTCTTTCTCTGCTTTCACGTTAGGGTCACCTTCTTTATTTTTTATTTTTTTGGGGGTGCCAGGGATTGAACTCAGGACCTTGTACTTGCCAGGCAGCAACTGTGCTGCTGAGCTACATCCCTGGCCCTAGGCTCAGCTTCTTGTTCTAATAGTTTGAACTTTCACTGAAGAGATCATTAGCTATTATTTCACTGCATAACTACTTGTTCATATTTTTGTTGTCTATTTTTCTTCTTGATGCCGATTTTCAAACATATGACACACAAAGGATCTTGTCTCTTGTTTACTATAGGCTCCCTAATGCTTAAACATGACAAGAACATGAATTCAAAGTTATATGTCTGGATTTGCCATCTAAATATAGACTTCTGGAAGTAGATGTTAAGTTTCTGGAAATTTGGGGAGCAAAGTAACCTTATCTCATGCAAGCTTGGTTATCTGTTTTGTGTTAATATATTCTTGAAAAGTTCATAAATAAGTAGGCTAATCTTTACTCCTATCTGATGTTCTATTGTTAGTTTATAGTAGCATTTGTTCACTTTTAAGATCTGTATATTAATTACTTCAAGTTGATAGGAAGAGATGGAAGACATAGTCTGTCCTGCTAGGAGCTCAAGGCCAAATATACAGATTGTCATGTGGTTAGAAATCCTGAAAACTCGCTTTGAGGTGTGTGTACATAAGGACACATACTTACGGGATTATGTATGGGGTGGAGGGCAGAGTTTGAGTAATAGCCCATGATGCAAAAAAATACCAGATGTTTTCATATCGTGGATGCTGACAGTTTGGCCGAGGCAGGGTACAGTCCAATTGGCAGATTTAATATAAAATTTCTTAAACTGTAGGATTTAATATAAAAAGGTAAAAGAAAGCCTCTTTTGTGCTTTTTTTCTAGAACAGTAATCTTATCATCTCACTATTTATAGACCACTGCATTGAATTTTTATGGGCTAATTACAGAAATGAATCTCTAGGAAGAAGGTAGAAACTTCAGGAATTAAGACTAGCTATAAAATTAGCATTATGTAATCCTCCAATCACCTCACTCTGCTTCTGAGTTCTGAAATAGCAGTGCACAGGAGTGGGTGGTACAAATGTCTAATAGTTAGCTACTTGAAGAGATCGATTTGCATTCATTTCTACTTTCCAAACTATCTTGAAGAGGAGTTCTAATTGACAGTGTATCACTATAGGCCTAATTTTTTAGCTGAGTTTGAAGGCCACTCCTATGCCAACTTGATTTGCAGCTTTCAGGAACAAGGCTGGGACTTCACAGGGTGAGGACACACACGGCCTCAAGTGACCCGTCCTGTCAGACCTCTGTGGTTCACTCAACTCAAACCCTCACCAGAACGCTTCTCTTCCAAGTGACTTTCTTCTTTTAATCCTTAGGTTGTAAATATGTGGAGTCACATTAAATAGGTAAGTGTGACTTGATGCTGGCTTATTATTGCCAAATACTTGGAAACCAGGCTGCTTACAAATAAGAAAAAATTAGTCAGAAAATGTGAACTCACCCTATAGCAAGAATGTAGAATCTGCAGGTAAACAAAATGTTGAAACATACACTTTAGGCACAGATAATGACCAACTGTCCATTTGACCCCAGATCTGCATCTGCTGTGGCTTGGAGAGTGGCTCCAGCCCTCATGAGGGCTTCTCTTATTAGGAAGAAGAAATTAATTTCAAACAAACAAAAATCTTTACTCTACATAGCACCATAATTACAAATACTAACATAAAGTTTTAACCAAAGAAAGTGAAAAAATAAAATAAAGACATCAAAGCACAGAATCTGTTAATACCTTTGTAAAAAATAAAGCAATGTTTCAAGTAAGCTTTGAAGAAAAACATGACCTGTTTAAGCCATTCATTTCCAAACTAAAACTCTCTCCTTTCTCTCCTTTTCTCTCCTCTCTCCTCTTCTCTGTCTCTCTGTCTCTCTCTGCCTCTCTCTCTCTCTCTCTCTCTCTCTCTCTCTCTCTCTCTCTCTCTCTCAGGATTAAGAGAGATTTAACTCAAAATTTGTCTTGGTGTATGTATTCCTTCCGTGACTTATTTAAACTGTTAAAATTTTGTCAAATAAATTGTTTTCTTGAATTGCTTTCTGCTGCTTCTTAGATAGATCTTAGGTCATGTTTGCGCCAGACCTTCTAGGGACAACTGCATATTTGCCCCCAAAATACGAAAATTCAAAAACATACGTTTCAATATCTTTATTTCTCAGTGGGCTTCTCTGTAAGCCCACCTGATGTTTCTGTCAATTGTAATAGTTTTCCTTTGTACTAAATAATGGGGCTGTAAAGCTTCTGAAAGATGCTTAAATTCATCCCCATTCTTTAATTTCTAAGGGTTGATTCTTTTTTTTTTAAATTGTTTTCCCATTAAGTTTATTGGTACATTTTAGGTATAAAATACAGTTACATTCATCATTGGGATCTTGTACCATTCATTACATGAGTATCTTAGTTCTTATTTTTTCCCCATTCCCCTGCCCTTCCTTCACTGCCTCCACCCTTCCCTATTTGAAAAGACTTTGTTTCCATTTTTTTCCTTTTCTCATATTCTTTTCTTTTCCTTTTTTCCTTTCCCCTACCCCTTCCACTTCCCCTGCTCCTTTAGACCTTTCTTCCTATTACACAATATCAATTATACATTTTTTAAATTACAATATCAAGATC
>NW_004624806.1:7060047-7076152 GCF_000247695.1 Heterocephalus glaber
CAAGGCAGGTGGTGGAACCACTGAGCTAAATCCCCCGCCCTCTCATTTTCATTATACCAGGAAGGACAACTGATTAGATCAATCACAACACCTTAGCCCAAGTGATACAATCAGCAACACCATAGCATCAAGCACAGCTTAGAAAATGACAATTTGTCATAGTTATTAATCTATCACCTTCAACTGTGTGAATTAAATCTAAATCGAGGACCAGCCCAAAATATGTTTGTAGTGAATAAACTCTTCAATATAATAGCAACTTTACCCTTCAGGATGAGGGGTTAGAAGGACTTGGAGAGGGAGGGATAGATAGGTAGAAGGACAGGGAAAGATTACCAGTGAAGCCAGAGGACACAGGAAGATCACTCAAACTCTACGAAACTCTTGAAGACAAGAGGAAAAGACAGCATGAAAGAACAAAGACAAGAACAGAACAACCTAACAGTAATAGGGAGGCTAGAAACTGTATTTACTTTCTTTTAAAGCTAATGACAATTGAGAGAAGGAAAAAGTGAAGAAAATAAAAATAAAGAAGAAATACGAATTAGGGCCAGAACAGGAACAAAAAGGGAGATGAAGAACAATGTGGGACAGTGAGAGAATGAGAGATGAGAGTTTGAGAGAGAGAGAGAAGAGAAAAGAAAGAAAAAAGAGAAAGATAAAAATTTTATGAGTAGCAAAGAAGAAAAAAATTAAAAATAAGAGCAAAAAAATAGTGCTAATTTTGAAAATAAGAAATAAAAGATAAAAATGAAGGGCCTCCTTCAAGGTATGTCTCTGCTGTCACAATAGACATCATAGGCAGCAGTGTGCAGTTATATGTCAATGAGTCTCAGTAAGCCAGTCACAGACTTGTAAGATTCAGGCAAATTTCTGGCTGCAAGTCCCAAGTTGAGCTCCCTGTCCTCCTGCAGGGTTGAACTCTGCCATGTTCTACTGCAGGTTCCAGCTGCCTTTCCCTTGAGGATAGTCCAGTTCCAAAGGGAGGTGATGATCCCTCCATCCTACCAAGCATGGTGGTCTGATGTACCTTTATTGCAGAGATACTCTTCACTTTTCCAGTGGGCTTCAGTTTTCATCAGGTAGTGTGAGAGAGGCCCTCTCTCTTTTATTCACTTCTGCAGCTCAGGACAATGGTCTTTATGCTCCCCTCTGCCTCTGTAGTGTGGATCCAAGTAGAGGCTTGGTCTCCCTCATATTGGAGGTAGACAAATGATGAACGGAATGGGCAGGAGGAAATCTTCTGGCATTCCGGACATGTTCTACAGCTTGACCTGTGGTTTTTCAGATTCCTTTGCTTGCTTACTTATGCACATTCAACTCTTTATTCTTTAGAAACCACTGCTAGAAGCTCCCAATTTGGCTTCTACACTGCCACCTGCGCGTGGGGTTGCCTGTGCACCCGTGGGTCCACCATCTTGTGCTGTTGAAGGTGGTGATGGCCAGAGTGCTTGACTCCATGGTCCTCCTCACTCTGGTGGAGCAGAGGTCCTCATGCCCTTTGATCCAGAGAGAAGAGTCGTCTTAGCTTGCAGGTTCTGCCCCCACTCCGCAGTCCTCCTCAAAGTCCATTTTATAGTATTAAAATTTGAACACAAATAAAAATCTGCATGTGTTCACAGAGAATGAGCAAACTGAAGTAATTCAAATTGAGTTTCGTAGTCTTGTCTATGCTCTAGAATAACTTGCTTCCAGTGTGTGAGAACTGGCCCAAAGTTGACATGAGACTGAAGATTTGTCTAGATCCAGGTTTGCACAGAATAGGGCGACTTACTGACAGAAGTATGGCCCTGAAAGGCAGCAAGACCAAGTGGATCCCAGCAATTTGGGTTAGAAGGAGGGACATATATGTTGGTCAGAGCAAAAGTGACTTCATTCAAGCCTGAAAATACCTGGTTTATCTTAAGGTAATGTCAAAGAATCAGTCACATTTCTGGCAGTAGGGTCAGGAGGTAAAGCTTGGAATACCACTCTAAAGGTTTTGTCTGTTTATACTTTGCTGAGAAACTACAAAGAGAAATCCAAATCCAACCAGGGTTACTCAGGGGCAGCCATGGCAGTTATGACTTAAGGTGGCTGTGGTCAGTTCTATCTGAACTCATACAACCATCATTATGTCATTTCCTCCCCAGATATATTGTTCAAACACAGTGCTATATAAAACAGGCAAGTATGTGAACTAAGTGCAAGACAAGCTTGTGCAGTTCTGAGCTTTTGAATCTTGTTCTATTGCTGCAGTGCCAGGGAATGACTAACTGGAATGTCCCTCAATTAATTTCCATGTAGACCATGAATATGGTTGAAGAGGAATACTTAAAATGTGCTCACTCTCAGCTTATAAATATGTTATCAAAAGATAGTAGTAACCACATGAACCATTTAAAACTTAGACAACAAGAAACAATTTTTGCCCCTCAGGGAGGTGTATTTTAGAACTGACCTTGTAATAATAAAAGGAAGACAAATTACAGTTCATTTAATTATTGCCTTTAAATTGTCCATAGTGTGTTGCCCTCATCCCCATCTCAGTGCCTGAGCCTTGGTCTGATCATGTCCACACCCTACTCTGAATACCAGCTAATAACCGAGTCAGTCTACCAGGAATCTTGACACTCATAATTGCACCCAGAATCCCAGGTTAGGAAAAAAATGACTAGGAAACAATTTGTCACTGAAAATTGTATCATATGGTTCCTAAGGACTGAAAGTTTGTGTACCCTGAAATTCATATATTGAGCCCCTAACCTCAGTGTGATAGTATTTGAGGTGAGATCTTTGTGGGGATCATTGGGATTCAATGAGATCATGAAGGTGGGCCCTGATCTGATGGGAAAAGACATCAGAATTCACTCTCTGCTCCCAGTGTGCGAGAAGAAGAGGCCATGTAATCAGCAAAACTATAGTCTCAATAACCTGAGGCCTCAGCATAAACCTACCTTGCTAACTACTTAGATTTCCAGCATCCATAACTATGAGAAGTGATTTAGTGTTGTTTAAACCACCCGCTCTATGGTACTGTTATGGCAGCAAAATATAATATGTCCCTCCCCTCAAAATATGTTGTTAGTTCTAAATATTACTAGTTTTGAAGTAGATTCTAGAGTTCAGTGAAAAACCCTTATTAGAGATTTTCCTCTTTTTTTTTTTATCAGACAGAAGTCATGACTCAACCTCATTATGGTCCTATGAATGGTACAGTATAAGGTGCTGCATGTCTTTTAACAACAGAGTGTTTAAAGTGAGATTTGATATCCCCTGCAAAACTAGATTTAACCTTGTATTACAGCCAATATTAAAAGGGTCTAAAAGTAATGAAGCTTATTAAGGCATATGGAGAATAATGGATATAATAGGGAATTTGAAACTCCAACTCGCTGTGAGGAAATAGTGCAATTTCATCTTCCTGGTAAGTGCTTTGTGTGCTAATATGGAGCACTTTGCCAAAGCCTGTCACTATGGCTAGATGAAATGGAAGCTACTCCCTTACCACCTCATCAAATAGAAATTTGGGCAGTTGAATGAGCAAGGTTAAAAAATCAACAAGGTCAGTCCCTCCTTGCTGGATTTGCCTGGCTATGTCCAGCAGTTGAGTGATGGTTGTGAGTGTGCTGGTGGCTGCTCTTATTGTCCTCTCCTTAGTATCACAATCATTTCTTCATGGAGGACTCTTGGCCAATATGCAAACAGCACTGGGCATCTGGACATACAGTATGCCCTGCTGCCTCTGACTCTGAAATAGCAGCAATGTTCTGAAACAGACATGTCCCTAATGGAAGATAAGGACAAAGTGGAGGGCTCTGATATGGCCACAAAGTGTCATCCACCATCGCTTGTCTATTAAACACACAGAGTCACACAGGCACTAACTCATTGACCTTGCTGAAATGTTAGTTTTAGCTTCAAGTTAAACGAATTTCCCCAAATATTTGCTCATCTTTAATTTTTCAATATTCAAGTGTAAGTAGAACATTTGAATATGCAGATGTTTATCTGCTGTATTTGTACACACATCATTTGCTGCTCTCAGAGTTTTAAGTTAAGTTTTCCTGTTATGGAGGGAAATCAAATAAGCAAACAGATGAAAAACCTTTGAGGTGCCCTGGATTATGTTACAGAATTGGACACAAGAGAGAGATGACTCTGAGCTGCTTGTTATACCAATAATAGTTGCAGACCCAGTCATGGAAATCAGAGGATTCCTGTCCCTGTGCAGGCTACACTTGACCTTAGGAATACCTCAAAATTTGTGTGTCTTGTGCTATAGGAGATTTCTCCTTGCAATCTGGGCTGATTCCTCTTTGCTTCAAGTGTTTCTCTTGCTTTAATTAAATTGAAGCTGACAAGTTTGAGGCTGTGACATACAGCAGCTGTTCAGCCAAAAACATAAAAAGATAAAGGGCATCTGGAAGGGTCACATTAAATGATTCTCTAAATTAGAAGAAAAATATTGACTAAATTTCTGTTTTACTAGAAGTAGAACTGATCAGTGGCTGTAAGAATTACATTTGACATTTCTGCCTATGAGGAGATTGGAGAGAAATTAGGAGACAGGATCAGTGTTCAGACATCTGCAGACATCGTCTGCTCTTAGTAGGTGTGTCTGGCATTAGGAAGGCTTCACATGGTGCTGATTCCAAGCCATGTCTAGTTAAATCTTCATTAGTAGGTTACATATTCATATCAGATGGAGATCATCTCATAAATAACATGTCACATGGGCAAAATAGGCCTCATTTGATTAATGGAACTTTGACCTCAGAGATGTGGAATAATTTACTCATCCATTTTCCAGGGCCCAGAAAGAGAACTGATATATCTCTACATTGCTAAGGGCAGCAGTGCTGAAGCTAGACAGTCTGGTTCAGTCTTTCCTCCAGCACTGAAAATTATGCAAACATTGTCTGCTTTGGCCTCATTTGTAGAATAAAGGCATGAGGAAGATTAAATGAAAGATATGCACAGAGTCTAGCACAGTGCCAGACACACAGTGTTCTTTTGATTTTAATTAATATCTTAATATTCCCAAAATAAAATGAGAGATTTAAAAAACTAAGAATAATTGACACTTTGAAGTCACTATTTTGAGACAGTTATTTTGATGGATGTAGCTCTGTCATTTGGATTTAGAGGAATATTGAGTTTGAGCTAAAAAATGATTTCAGATTTTAAAGGAGCAGCATGTAAAGTGAGAAATACACTCAGCCATGCTTGATTTCTCTTACCAACCACATGACTAGGAGTGGTACTAGTTAGGATGAAAGTCAGTGTAAACATCGGGAATACCAGTTGTGCATGTTGCTTTGTATTAAAAATGATTTTATACTTTGATAGGACCTCTTCATAATGACTGCATCAAAATAGCTGTATCAACATGCTGTTATTTCATGTCATGAAACAAGTTTCAAGACATTTCAAAGCTAAAATTACATATTTACTAGAAATGTCTCAAAAATTATACTTGATTGGTAAAAGAGAACAAGCACAAAGGGCAGATGAACAGTTCAGCAGGAGAGAATAAGCCCAGTCCTTACTTTTCTTCAAAGTTGTATTCTTATTACATGTGACTAAGAAAAACCCTACAATCTAAAAATTATGAGGCACACAAATAGTGAATATCTTTGGTCAAAACTCATAATTTACACAAATGTACTTCATGTCTAAATTATTTCTTTTGTCTCTGCAATGCCCTTCTTCCCTGACTTTGTCTGTTGAAATTCTTTCCTTCCTTTCTTCTAGACATATACCAAATTCTACTGATGTGTAACTCCAGAGAAAGTTCTTAAATTAAGGAGCTAGTGCAAATCTTGTATACCAATCTATCCAAAACTGTGTTTCTCTACACATTTGTTAAATACTCTTGGAAAAACAGAGAAAGATTTTGCTGTGAAATTAGTTTTATAAACATTAGACTTAATTTCTTCTCCCAGGAGAGACACCTGGTATCCATTCTTGCATTTAAGACTCTAGGTAGACTACTTACATTTGTCATAATGGTTTGTAAATTGTGTGATCTGAGAGCCCACTCCCTACTTTTCTGTTCATTAAGAATCTCTGAGCCTAGTTTTCTACACACAGGACAGTTTTGAAAGTACTTCTTAAGGAAACTGGAAGAATCAGCAGTATTAAGAGACAGAGAGTGAGTGGTCTTGTAAAACTGTTTCCACTAAGCATGGGTTGGAGGACATCTAGTTGGCCTTGAGTACTTAAGAGACTATTGAGTAATCCAGAAAATATATAAGAAGGACCTAAAATAGGGACGTAGCTGTGGACCTAAATAACAGAAAACAAAAACAACACAATATTTCAGGGGTGAGATAGTATCTGACTGACAATTGATTGGAGATTTTGTAGAATGCACAATGGCTCTATATCCAAATGACAGAGCCACTTATATCAAATTAACTATCTCAGAGTAGTGGCTTGAAAATGTCAGTTACTTTTAGTTCTTCCAATTGTCACTTGATCTGGGGGACAATCAGGATGTTAGTTAAAAGATGTCACATTCCAGGCACAGTGCTTAACTGAGTTTAAAGTTGTAAGAGTAGTAGGGGAGGGAGGCAGTGCCTTTTCTTGAAGGAGCGGTGGTGGGGGTTAATTCAGGAGGGCCAGGATGATTTCTGTGTTAGCAGGCTGAACTTCAGTACCAAAGAGATAGGTGAATTAAGATATTTGGCGTAACTAGAAACAGAGAGCAGAGATTAGAAGGGGCTTCTAGTTTTGGAAATAGATTTGGAAGTTATTCCATAAATATTATAAAGTGGATTGCTAGCTCTGACCATTATATTTTGGTCTGGGGAAACTGCAAAATTCCCTTATTTAAAAATATGTAGTTAATTATGTAAGTTTGTTCTTTGTAATTTATTTAAGTTTAAGAACCTTTTGGTTTAAACACAGTTGTGTCACAGAAGTTCTTCCTTTAAAAAAATAGTCATTTTTATCCTGTTATTTTCCCACCCAGCTTTTTCTAGGCTGTCAGAAGCACAAGCTGCAATGGTAATGATAGGAGGATGATGGGTGAAATGCCAGCCCTAATTAGAGGCTTGATTGCTCTGTAATAAAAAGGCCTATATTTGATTGGGACGGTTCTGAGTTGTCAGGTAGAATGAATCAAATATGTCTGTACTTTCATTTCAAAATGCAAAAAATGTGAATGTGCATTATTTATATTGTATTTCATGGCTATAATTAATTATGTGTCTGTGGAAATGATATCCCCAAAGACAGTTGATTTTATGTTTAATCTGCATGTGCATTTGTAAAACTAATTTGTTCTCATTAAAATTTTTAGGGTTTATTTGAGCTAAACTCAGGAGGCCTTGGTGGGTATAAAACTCACAAAATACAAAGCAAAAGTCTAATTTCAGTTTTTAATAGTAAGCTCCTCAGTGCCTGAAGCAATGTACGAGAAATTAATGCAGGGAATATTGGTGGGCAGTAAATATAAAGAGAAGATGTTCTTCCATCCCAGAAAGTACTTTTTCACTTGCTTGGAAGGTGTGAGTATAAGGCAAATGAACACAATTCAATCTGAACTCCTCTTACTTAGTGCAAGAACAGTATATTTATTCAATAAAATATTAAACCTGCAGGATGTTGGTCAATTTTTCTTGAAAACTTATGTAATTTTGAAGATATTTTGCTTCTTTTTCAAATTGTCTGCCATTCCTTCCTATTTTTATTTTCAATGTTTGTTTAATATATAACACCTGATGTTAAAATTTCAAAAATATTCTTTCAAATGGCGTGGATTAAGCACTTTTTCCTTGCAAGTTTCAGGAGTTGATTGATTTACTTTCTACCAGACCCACATTTGACCTGTAGTATTGAAAATATTTTATTTATTTTAAGCTCATTATACTTAAAACCTCCTCACTGTAGTTGGATACTATAGTCATTATAGCGATGTTTACCAAAACTTTTATTTCTACAATTTTTATCTACTCATGTTATCAGAATCTCCTGGATATGCAAAATGTTGTCAGGTTACTCCTAAATAAAAATAGCTTGAAACACCCTCACTGGAGGAAATATAGCCTCTTTAATAAATGGTGCTGGAAAAATTGGGTTTCATCTTGCCAAAGACTAAAACTAGATCTATATCTCTCACCATGCACTAAAGTAAAATCAAAATGGATTAAAGATCTAAATATTAAAAAAGAAACAGTAAACCAGCTGGAAGAGAGATTATATAGAACTCTTGAAGACTTTGGTGTAGGAAAAGATTTTATGAACAAAACCTCAGTTGCTTGTGAACTAGCACAAACAATCATCAAGTGGGATCTCTTCTAACTAAAAAGCTTCTGCACAGCAAGACAAACCATCAACAGTGTGAAGAGACAACCCACAATGTGGGAAAAATTTTTCACCAGCTGTCCCTCAGACAAAGGTCTACTATTGTGAATCTGTAAAGAACTTAAAAAAAATCAGACCTCCCAAATTTAAAGACCCAATCCAAAAATGAGCATCTGAAATGAACAGACATTTCTCAGACAAAGAAGTAGAAATAGTAAATAAACATATGAAAAAATGTTCAACATCACTGGTCATTCCAGAGATGCAAATGAAAACAACACTGAGATTCTACCTCACCCCAGAAAGAATTTCTGCCATCATGAAATCAACCAATAACAAATGTTGGCAGGGCTGTGGGGAAAGAGGAACCCTACTCCACTGCTGGTGGGAGTATAGACAGGTGCAACCACTGTGGAAATCAGTATGGAGATACCTCAAAAACCTAGGATTAGAGGTTTCATTTGACCCACCTACTCCCCTGCTGGGTATCTTCCCCAAAGAATTAAAAAAATCATACCACAGTGATATATGTGCACCCATGTTCATAGCAGCACAATTCATGATAGCTAAAACTTGGAAACAACCCAATTGTCCATCAACTGGAGACTGGATAAAGAAAATGTGTTTCTTTTTTAATAAAATGGAGTATTACTCAGCCATAAAGAATGAGTAACTGGAGACATTTTATAGCTAAATGGAGGCACAGTGAGGCCATACTCTTAAATGAAATAAATAGGACATGCGTGTAAATACCAGTTTCTCTAGTGTGAGAAACTGAAAGTGTAAATAAGGACTAAAAAGTATAATAGATAATGTGAAATAGGAAAAAAGGTGCAAAGGGGAAGGGGAAATGAGAGGGTAGGGGAAAGGAAAGAAAGGAATGGAATTAATCAGAGAAAAAGAAAAAATGGAAACAAAGTCATTGTTGATAGGGAGAGGTGGAGGGGTTGAAGGCAGGGCAGGGGAATGGGGAGAAAATAAGAACCAAGATGGACTATGTAAAGGTGCAAATTTCCAATGATGAATGTCATTATATTGTATATCTTAAATGTACCAATATAATTAATAAAAAAGAATAGCTTGCCAATTAAATGTTATTGTCAAACTCCACCCAGGCAGAAGATTAAAAACTTCCCAGGCAATGCAGTTACACATCCTGTAAGTCTCAATGGTTAACAGGAAGCCAAGGCACCCACACAACACCTGCAGGTCCAGACACCCTTGGAGATCACTAGACTTCCTCCACCCCAGAACAAATGACTTTCTCAACTCCAGAACAAAAATTTCCCACTCCTCCTGGCACTACCCATCTCCTTCCCAAACTCCCCTATAAAGTTTTACCTTGCCCAATCCCCCAGGATTGAGCTTTGTCTCCCTTGACTCACCTGCACCCAGGCTGAATATAAAACTTCATTTGTTGCTTCATTTTTGCCTGCTCTGTGGTCTCGGTCATGCCTCGGTTTACCCTAACGGTTACTGGGTTCTGGGTTGCTCGCCTCTCCTTCCAAAGTTAGATTCCAGGTTCTTCTTGTCTCGAACAAAGAACTGAATGAAGTGAGCAAAAAGCAGTGGCAAAGTTTATTTGAAAAAGTAAAAGTGAAGAGTGAAAGAGAAACTGGCTCTGCAGAGTGAACTTGGGATGAGTTAAAGAGGAAAAAGCAAAATAGAAGAACACCCTGGAGAAACCAGGGCAGGCTATCCTTAGGAAAGTCACGATAGGAAGCTCTTCTTGGCATCTGCATCCTTTTATACTCTCCAAATCTTGAGAAAACCCATGAGACTTTCTACATAGGGGTCCTGAAATATGGTGCTGGGATTCCCCATCTCAGGGTGACATTAGGACTAGGCCATCCTGTTGAAAACCTGCTGGAGTTCTCTGGAGAAGTCCACATGGAGGGCTTTAGGAGCTGCTCTGCACATGTTTCCTGAGATCTTGTAACTAACAGGTCATGCCTACCTCCCCAACCTGCTTTCCCATGCCCTAATTTCCTTTGTCAATATGATAATAAATGCCCTGGTACTTCTAGTCATGCTATATTTAATCAATAATCCAATATGATATGTTCAAGGATGTGTTAAAGTTAATTTTAACATTAAAGCAACAATAATATTAATCAGTGAATGTTCAAAGAATATTTAGACTCAAATAAATGGATTGGCTTTCATGGGATATGGGTATCAAGTTCCTTTGTTAGTATTCGCTTGTTAATTTTCAACCTGATGATCGTGGTAAGACCAGCTGATTGTTTTATTTTATCCAATTTCAGAGATCACTACCCTCAAGAAGATGAAGCCATTATTTCTCTCTTTATTTGGTGTTTTCAGAGACCATTAAGCTTATTCATCCACACTAGGAAACAAAGCAATTTTCTATTCAAGGTATTTCTAACTCTCTAGGACTAATTTTTCTTTGGATTTAATCCCACTCTTCTAGAAGCAGATGCTAGTGGGCCTGGGTAGGACAAGAATATGGTCAACAACTTAGAGGTGAGGAAAACAAAAGATCTCTGAGGTCTAAGTGTCTGCCACTTAGACTCCATGCTTTATCCTCATGATAATGCTGACTTACTTTCAGGTTTAAACATAGAAAAGGGTACATGATCAGAAACAGAGGGGAGTTTGCAGCACAAACTACCAGAGGTCAGAGGAAATGAAGTGGTCCCATTAAAAGCTTCTCCTAGCAGATAAATGACCACCAGAAAAATTAAAATTATGTGCCCACAGAATGTAGTGCAGAGAAAAGGCCAGAAGAGCAATGATAAAATGCTTGAGAACACCATTGGAAAGGAAGAAGAATTTTTATAATCCACAAAGGAGACAACAGAAGACCCTGGGCAGAAACCAAGACAGTAGGAACATTTCAGAAAGACATCAATGTCAGATACCCTAGAGAGGCACTGCAAGATGAACACGTGCACCAGGGCTAACTCCTGCCAGGGTTATCACAAGGGATATGATAAAGATGGAAGCAACATCACATGGTAACCAGAAGGGTTTGAGAACAGCAAGTGTGATCTCAACTTTCATGAACACTGGTTGAACTGTGTTGTGAACTGTTGGGATATATTTACTACAAAATAACTGGAAATTATCCAAGTCATTGTAATTAGTACTATATGGCTTTATGTACAGTAAGCATTAGACTTTTTAATCTGGATTTTCTCATATCACACATTAAGATATTAAAATATTAAAATTTATTAAGGTTTCTTAATTTTTCTGTCTCTGTCTCTTTGTCTCCTCCATGTCTGTTTTTTTTTTCTCTGATTAATTTTAGATGTGAAGATTTTGGAACCTCACAGGATGGCTATGCCTGAGAACTGTCGACCTTATTTTATCATTTTTTTAGGGCTAACTTAACTACATAGAATTTTTCTACTTTTTCTTATTTCATCTCCTTTGATGTAATCAGTTATTATTCTCTTTATTTGATATTTTCAGAGACCACTAGTTAAATAAGTTCAATTTTTACAATAACCTAAATAGACATCACTACATTAATGTATCCAGGAGAAATACTAAAACATCTATAAATTTGGAAGTTATGAAATGAAGTTATTATTTGATACTCTAATTACTAGCTTCTAAAATATAAATATAGAACAATAATTTTTTAAAAATTTAGTTTATCTCTAATCTTTCATTATTTGTGAAATTCATTACCAGACTCAAAAGTAGAAAGATTCTAACAAATAAGGGAATTTGCAGTTAAAATGAAGATTATTATTTTATATTATTTTTTATATGAATTTCATTATTTTTGACCCTATAAAACAATCTACTATAGAGGTTTGTGTCTAATTTTCTTCTTCCCAAAAACAATTATTTTTGTGGGTAAAGAAAATAAGAGAATGGTGTGTTGAAAATGCTGGGTTGTTTTTGTTTTTGTTTTGGTGCCAAGGATTCAATTCATGTTCTACTGCATACTGAACAAGTATGCTATCAGTAAGCTACACCACCTGCCAGCCCTAGATTTTTAAAAAAGTAACCGCTGTAATTCAAAATGGGATATGTTCAGCATTACATCCTACCAGAGTGCGCTATGGTTCTGAATCTACTTTGTGTTAACTCCACTCTCCCTCCCATACCTTCTAAGGACTCCACTCCAAATAATGAATGAGTAATGACATTTGAGGTGTAGATTTAAAGGAGAGGATTTGTATCTCAAGCACAGTGGTTTTCTAGCATCTGCTGTTACTGAATTGAAAGAGCCAGTTGTATGCATCTCTTCTCAATTCCCTGCCAACATTGGCAGATAAAAATTAGGCAGGAGTGTTTACACCAGGAATTTGGCAAGCACAAATAATCAGGACTTTAATCTTTGCCAAAAGCTGGTTTACCAGTCTATCACTAAGACATACCACAATTTGTCATTAGTTATGGAATCTCAACTTCATCTTTGTTTGCTAGTCACTTCATCTTCTCAGTTTCTCCACAAACTTTTTATACCTCATAACTGTATCCCACAGTACCTTTCTCCCCAAAATATCTATTTCCCCACAATTGCATTTTTTAAAATAGATTTTAATTTAGAGCAGTTTTACGTTCATGGCAAAATTGAACAATTAGTAAATTTTCCATTACAAACATATAGGAAGAAAAGGTCCAAAGGGGTAGGGCTGGTGGGAGGGGAAGGGGAGAAGAAAGAAGGGAAAGGAAAAACTATGAGCAAAGAAAAATGGAAACAGTGTATGTAAATAGGGAAGGGTGGAGGGGGGTAAGGGTGCACAGGTAATGGGGAAGAAATAAGAACAAGATACATCATGTACAGGTACAAACACCCAATGATAAATGTAAACATATTGTATACCTAAAATGTACCAATAAAAGAATTTAAGCAAAAACATATACGACATGCTAATATTTCTGATAACACTATGCTTGTAGATTGGAATTGAATAATTAAAGTGATGATGAATGAGCACAGGTTTTCACTATTGGAATGATCCATGGCACAACAAGTTAGAGTTGAAGATATTAACATAAATTCATATTTATAATAATGTAGCTACAGATGTTTACATATAGCAGGTATGTTGTTTGAATATTTGTGTTTGTGTGTGTGTGGGTGGGTGTGTTCGTGCATGTGTAAGTTAGTAAGTTAAGTCACATCTGTCTCCTTGTTTCATCAACTGAGAAGACCAAGGGGCAATGATACCAAGTAGCTAAGACACACCTAGTGCCCAGATTTTAGGTTTTAATATGATACTTCATTAAAGAGTAGCAGGACTTTTAGGCGAAATGACTGATTCCAGAATTGGACAAGGGATTCATAATGAATTTAGAGCACCTGGTAGAGCCAAAAAAGGAAGTAATTTTTAAAATTTCAGTGATATGGGCATATCAAAGGGACTCAGAACTCAGATAAATAAGCAGACTGCATTCAAAGTTGGAATAGTTTGAGCAACAAATGACAATATTATGGGGTTATAACCCAAAGCATAAAACAAATGTCCATAGGTCAATAGAGATATAAATTATTGAATAAATGAGAACAGACAAATCTTTTATGGAGTAGATTTGAAATAATTTAAATATTAAACACCTCTCAAGGAAGTGGAGAACAATTCACCTCTCCCTAAAGTGTGGACCTTGTATAGGAGCAGGTGCAGAATAGAAAGGTGTAAAAGGTGTAAAAGATGCAGAATAGAAAGAGGAGCAACATGAATAACTTTACAGTGGACAAAACACTGCCCAAGCCAAATGACAAAAGTGAATACCAAGACTAATAATTTATGCTGGCACTATGTGCCATTCAAATTGTGATAAGAATTTAGCTCAACAAATAAAAGAAAAATCATTTGATTATGTCAACTAATGAAGAAAAGTTAATTAATTGGATCTGGCAAAATTCAATGCTTGATAAGCCAGTTAGGGGTAGGGGGGCCATTATCTCAGCTTGATAAAAAAAATCTACAAAAATCCTTCAGCTAAGATTACACTTACTGGTAAAAAATTGAATAATCCACTAAAAAGAATCAAGGGCATAGAGATTGAGTAGAAAGAAATAAATCTCTCTTTATTTAGGCCATGATTGTCTATGTAAGAAATTTTAAGGAATTTATAAAAAAAGAAAGCCCCAGAAATATCAAAGGACTTCAGTAAGGCTGCAGAATACAAGATCAAAAATAAAAATCAGTCACATGTCTACATACCAACAATGAACACATGAAAATCAAAATTAAAGGCACACTACTACTTACAACCACCTCAAAGAAAATGAAGTACCGAGATATTACCTGCCTACAAATGCTTAATGTATATAGTGAAAATTACAAGAAGCTGAGAAAAGAGATTAAACACCACCAAATAAATTGAGAGACATATTGCATTCATGGATTACATGATGAAATTTGTCCATTTTTTCCCTAAATAATCACTGTAAAGATGTCAACTGTCTCTCAAATGATCAGTAGTTTTAATGCATTTTACTGCAAAATCCCAGCAAAGGATTCTGCAGACATAGACAAGATTATTACCATAGAAAAGCTAAAATAATCTTGACAAGGAGAAATAAGAGAGAAACTACCCTACACCCTCTCAAGACCTCCTATAGCTGGAGTAATCAACATTGCATGGTGTTGACTGAGAGGCACACATAAAGACCAATAAAACAGAATAGAGATCCAGCAGCAGACTCAGAAATATGCCCAACTGATTTTTGTCAAAAGTCAAACACATTTCCCTGGAGGAAGAAAAGCTTATATAATTAATAGAGCTGCAGGAACTGGATTTTCATGGTGGTGGTAGGGAAACCTCAAGCTAAAACTCATATCATATAAAAATAACTCAAAGTGGTCCATGAAAATAAATGCAAAACATAAAACTGTCAAACATTTAAGCAAAAATTATCCAAATTGTTCAGATACAGAAATAGATGAAAAGTACACAGACTTGAAACTAAAAGCAAGATCTATAAAAGGAATAATTTACATATTAGATCTCATAAAAATTAAAATTCTTCAATATGTAACAAGGACATGAATCTTCATTTGTGACTAGAATGTAAAAAGGAGAACAGATAAAACAAAAATATTTGCAAACCCTTTGTCTGACAAAGGACTAGTATCTGCAATAGGTATATAACTCTCAGAACTCAAGAGTAAAAGTCATATAGTCCAATAACACAATGGAGAAAAGTCATGGATATTTGAGGATTTGCACATAACAAATGAACATATAAAAAGACTTTTCGGTAGGCCTGAGGAGCGTGCTGAGCGCCCGAGGCCGGAATGCTGTGGTCAGGATTCACTGCAGTGGGGTATGCTCCAATGCCCCCTTTTCCCCAACGAGAAGACACCTCCAGTGCCCCAGGAGTCAGGAGTACACTCACATAACTGCAAAAACTTCCTAAGCATAAAACTCTCGCCAGATTCGGTGCGTCGTGAAAGTGAAAGGGATCGAACTTGGGACCTTGCACTTCTGAGACAGGTGATGGAACCATGGTCCCCATCCCCATTGGTTCTTAATACAGACCATCCAGATTTTAGGTGCATGCCCTACTGAGGTCTTGAGTCTCAAAGAACATGCAGAATCAGCCCACGCCCCGGCAACAATCCACTGGACTCCCATCCCCGCTCCTCTGTACAGCCAGCTGGTTCCACACTACAAAGACACAGAGGACACTGGACCACCAGATCATGGTACTGAGTCCCACTGCTCCCAGCCCAGAGGTGGGGGCTTCTGAGCCACCGTCCCACTGCTCCTGGTCCAGAGGAAGGGACTTCCCGGCCACCATCCCTCCTGCTGCTCCCAGCCCACAGGAAAGGGTTTTTGGGCCACCATCCCTACCGCTGCTCCCAGCCCCTGTCCC